>BQMF02000631.1:0-202546 GCA_027922465.2 Turritopsis dohrnii | reverse complement strand
GAACTTATTTTTGTGGTTGAAGGATTTTTACGAAATTCATGGAACTTGTTTTCGTGGTAAGCATGTCATGCGGAGGAAAGGATAAACAGAAAGAAGAACTATTATACTATCTGCTTAAAGCTTAAACTATCAACCAACCTTTTTTCAAGCAAAATAGCATTAAGAAATTACAAAAATACTTGTTTTCCCGATTACAAGATGTTTATGATTTCGGAAACTGTTTGAATCTCAACTTAATTTCGATTTTCTGAATTATGAAGCTGAAAACAGCGGATCAGAGTGTCACGTGGTGCTATAAAAATCGAACCAGTGATTTAGCGGTTTAAAAATCTTAAATTTCATGGAACTAATTTTCGCAATCAAGCCGTTATTTTGTATTTCGCGGAACTTAATTTCACGGAAATGGCCAAAAAACGCAAAAATAAGTTCCGCGAAAATATCTTCCCCGAAAAATTTGTACCCGCGAAAATTAGTTCCCTTAAGGTATTACCTGACATGATTTACTTGATTTTGCTTGATGCTGCGTAACATTGAAAATGTTAATATAAAGAACTGCAGATTGCTTTGAATGCCTTTGAAAATTAATAGTTTTTTTCTGGCAATGTTCAGACTTCTCTATGAGACGAGCGCATTTGCGCTGACGCACGCCTGCACGCTGGCAAATCATAGTTTTTTAGGTTTGCCAGCGCATGATAACACGCTTACGAAACTCGTATTTCAGCGCATTTTTCTACCGAAAGTTTCTGCTCGCTAGTAAGTCATTTATACTTTAACATACATTTCATTGCTAAACTCCACCTTAGTTGTTATAAAGATATTATTTTTTTCTTTTGTTAAAATTACTTCATAATAATATTTTACAGTGTGATGGAGTGCTTGAATTATTTTTCCTACTTCTGGCGCCTTTGTTGTTTCCATAACATGCACCTGTGTGATTACGTCAGTTTATTTTTCATTTCTTTAATCAAGCATCAAATTTGTTGCATCATGAGAAACGAATTATCGTTACCGTTGTTTAACATTACGGAAACAACGCAACCTAAAATCGTTTCAGCAGATTTAGATTTGTGGCAATGATTGGTTACGACGGTAACGTTGACGAAATAAAACAAGATTGTAAAGGGAGCTGGAAACTAAGATGCTTTTAAATTTCATTGAATAACATGAAAACGAATCCTGCTGGTACCACTTCCATTTTCATATTCTTTCGTCAGGTGAACAGATGAATTTGTATAACAAAGGAAATTTTAAAATTACCTTAGCAACGGTGGTCGTTCTCCCTAGCAAAAGCAAATTCGTGAATAATAACTTATTATACCTAAGCTATCCTTCATTGTCGATTGAGCATGAAAACTAATATAATAAGTTGGGCATGTTCTAGTTCATATAAATGGTTGAGCATGTTTTCACATGCGTGATTAATAGAGCATCTTAACTAGGCTCTAGGAGTGTTAGAGAGCGCAAACATGTGCCTCATAATGAGAAGACAGTAACGATAACGATCGTTTCCGCCAAATTCCTATGCCTGTTTAACGTTACGCAAACTGTGAATTGGGAATTCGAATATAATCAAGGGAGCTCATTACAGGATTCAATATTTCCCTTGGCTGGTACGCTGGTATATAGCTTGAAAATGGAATCCTACTCACAACACAAGAAACGCAAATTAAATTAACTTTTAGTTGAAAACGAGGCTAATTCAAGAACGAGACCGAATTGTTTAGGTTCATTTTCGGTAACACGTTCTCTTCGTTGGTGGATCTTCCTCTACTACAATTGTAAAAAGCAATGTTCTGAAAATTAAAATTGAAAGATTTGTACTCGAGATTAAAAAACTATTAATTACTGTTTTAAGCGCTGTTCCCTAAACCAACAGGATTTTGAATTAGTTGAGACCACCATGTTTCAACAAAAACGTAAATGCGCTGGCAAATTAGTCCAAGGAGGTTTTGCCAGCGCATTTGCGCGCGCTGCACAAATTTCTTCATGGAGAAGACGGAATGGTCTGTAGTTAAGAATCAATTAATTCCTAAACCTTTGACAGAAAAGAACAAGTGTTAATTAATTTTTTCTCCTGTCTAGGGAACTGTTTGAGTCTGCTTCCAAAAGTGAGGACATACAGTCTGATGAAGTATGGAAAACAATTAAAGTTCTTGCAACAAGGTAGAAATTCCATTCAAGTTGATTCATTAACTAAAACAGTTGATTATGTTTTAAATGCTTTATGTTATAAACTGTTTTAGATACCCTATGATTTTCGATAAAATTATTTCGAATATTTATCTTGATATGATTGACCAAAACGATCATAAATCTGTTAAAAGATTGAGTACCATTATCACTGGTTGCTTGTCTGGTTTCAAGCATCAAATTGTTGATGATGTCAATATTCCTCTTTTATTGGGTTTAAACCATCCAAAGTCCATAGTAAGATCTGAAGCTGTAAAGCAACTTTTCTTGTTCCTGAAATCTGATAAAGCTGAATGTGATGAAAAGTTTGTACAAGATATGGTGATTGCAAGGTTAAATGATGATGACTTTGAGGTGGTCAGCAGTACTTTGAAATATTGGAAGTCAATATGTAGTATTTTACCCACGGAAGAGCTATTAAAAGTTTGCATAGGTTTGCTGGAGAAGCATCAACCTAATTTTCTTTTGTCTCAATTTGTCATGGCTGTTTTGGGGAGTGTAGATCAGTGCTCTGATGCAGTTCTTGATCATTTTTCATATCTACTGTTTGGTTATTTTTTGAATGTCTTTGTGTCCAAAAAAGGCAAGAAAGTTGTGGAAATGGCCAGTGATCTCAAGATGACACATCCTAATCCAATTTTAACTGGGCTCATCAAAGGAATTAGATGTATACATGAAACGTTTCTATCTAAGTCAGAAAAGTTTTCTAGTATTGCTGTGGAGGCGTTTCAGGTGTTGATATCATATGTTTCTGATGAGTTCAATAAAAGTGAATGTTGGGATTCAGCCACTGTGAAAGGATTTTGGGACTTTGCAACAAACTCTCCTATAAATCATGGTATTCAGTTTGTAAAGTTACTGGTGCTCATCAATCTGGCTGATCATTATCACTTTGGAAGTGTTTTTTGTAATATAAATCTTTCCTTGTTTTGCAAAATCCATGTAGCAGAAAAAGACTTCACAGAATTCTTGAATAATCTGAAACATTTTAAAAGCATAATGATGCCAAGTCTTTCTTGTGTAAGGAGTTTTTGAAAGAAATGCCTAATGAAGGAAACATCAGTGAACTTATTCATATGGCTTTTGTTGTTCTTCTTAAAAATTCAATTGTCAACTTTGCTGTTCAAGGACAAGGTTTGTTATTAAAGTTTTTTTTACCCAAATTCGTGCTAGTCCCCAACAAAATGTATGCTTCCTTTTTTAAGTATAATAAGTAATTTATGTCCAATGATATTTTATCTCAGATAATGATAGTAAACATCTCAGAACTTAAGGAAACAAGTAATGAAGATATTAACTAGAGAAATGATATTTTGCTATTGACATAACTTTGCATTCCTTAAGTTAAATATGCTTGCATTTTCTTTATACTAAGGACTGCTTAAACTAATGAAGGTTTACTAACCTTTTGGTGTATTAACATTGTGTAATAATGATTAATGGGAAGAGAGAGAAACAACATTAAGATTAGTGTGGAATGTTGCAAAGGTTTCTTTTAAGAAGTAGGTTCACTACTTCTTGCATTAGTGTTTATAATGGAAAATTGGGAAACCTGTGACAAGGTTCCAAATAAAATTACCGATGTCCATTCCAACTAAGTATTAAGGTGTCGACATGAAGTGGAACTGTTAAATTTAAGTCTCACAAACTAGTGGTCAAGCAAATACATACTTATGATATTATTTGCTGTCATTGTGTGATGTCCAATTGCTTATTCCAGGTCTGTACCAACAAAATGTTAAATCCTGATTTTCTGTCTGCAAACTCTACCTGTTAAATTAGTTTACTTCATGTAAAAACTTCATGTAAATTTTTTTGGTTCTGGGCAGTAGAGACTAAAATGTTGAATAATCAGTACATTTTGTGGAATTGGGTATTTATATCAATAGTAATCTTTTAACTTCAGGTTTGAATGATGAAAAGTTGTCAGTCCAATGTAAACTGAAGTTATTTGAAATCTTGTCTGCACAGTCCGTGATTTCTGACTGTGCTATTGTCCATGTCTACCGCTACTTGTTGACAGAGTTTTTCGTGGTATGCTTTCATATAGTTTGCTGAATCTTGCGGAATACTGGCTGTAACACTGAATCTAGTGGAGTGAATCTTTTCTTTTTAGAAAACATTTCCTTGCAAAGAAAGCCTTCTTACGTTCCTGGTAAAAATTTGCTTGGATCTTCTTGGTTCAGGTTGTAATGCTGCAAATTTGAAAGCAACTGTCAGTGTATTGAATATCATGCGAAATGTCATATCAACTGAAGACCTTCATGTGCTGGCACGCTCAGAAAATCCATGTAGGCTTTTTATTATATTTTTCTCTTAGGAATGAAATCTGAATGTGTATCTGTTTTTGTTGACCTAATAATGTAAATGTCACTCTTTAGTGTTAATGACTCTGGTATGTTTGCTGTCTGTGCCAATATCAGTAGTAAGGGAAGCAGTGTTTGAAAACATCAATTAATTCATGCCATAACAAAATCTGAGAAACGCTGTGCATGGAATTGTGTGCTAAATAAAGTGGTGGATTCCAAACAGAAATCTTACTGGATGCATCCATTATCAAAAGGTTTGCATTATTATCTCACAATTTTCCATTATTCATTTCAAATAACGGATCTTCAGTATGCCCACATTTTGGAACTGGGATTAATGAAGAGGACTGTCATGAATATGAGAGTTTAAAAGAGAAAATGTCAAATGTTATCAATAGATGAGACCAAATACTAAATTTAGGTTTAGCAAAGATTTTTTAAAATACTTTTATCTGAGGAGAAATATACTCATTCATTTTGTATTTAACTGTTAGTAGAAATCTCTGAAGTTAGCTTTTGAATAATCCTTTAAAAGAATATTATTAGTAGGATGGTCTTCAGAAACGATATTGATATTTGATATTGAATATTTACCTGAAACATTTTTCAACAGATCACACAACTTTTTAAATCAGGAAAAAAAATATTCCAGGAAAAAAAGATGTTTCTCATCTACCCACATTTTGGATCCTATATAAGCACTGTCAAAAATGAATATTGTGTTGTGATTTTTTGAAAAGTTGTTTTGATTCGAGTTACAAGTGTCCTCAGTTTTAAGCCCCCTTAAAAGGTTTTGCAATGATATTAGTGCTGTGCTTGCATGCCATGTCATGATGATCCTTTCACCTTTGAAAATAATTATTTGAGGAAACTTGGTGCGTGTGATTTCTAGATGTTAAATGTATTGGGGGCTACTTCAGCACATGCAACCATTAAAAAGCAAAATTCTATGTTTAAATTCGAAATCTTTCTTGAGACGCACCATTTGCATGAAAGTCTTTGGGTGTTACTTCTATGATTTGCATATCTTAAATAGATGTATATGCATGCTATGTGGAAAGTTGAAATCACTTTTCTGGAATTAATGTAACAGTATTAATGCTTATACTATTTATTGTATTGTAAAACTTTTCCAACCTTGGGTCTGGTTACCTTGGGTCTCTCTAGTCTATTGTGGGGGCATTCATAAAAGTGAGAACTACTTGCTAATTGCTAAAATTATTGATTTCAATTCATGATTTTCTTTTCAATTATTGCATATCAAATATTACTTTTTTGGCAATATTTTTGGTGTATTTAGAGCTCCAAACTGATCAAAGTTACAATGTCCATACATTTGTGTTGAATTTTTTTATCAATGCTTTAGGTTGTTTCAGAATTTGTATTCAATCAAGTCTGGAAGAAGAAAAAGTGAATTTGCTAACCTGGTATCTAAAAAATCTAAGGGAAGCAAGTTGGAAGAAAAACAGATGTCTTCTCTTCGGGAACTGACTTCTACTTTGAAATACTACACCACAACATTGCAACATTCTGCAGTTGATTTATTACAATATGTGGAATCAAAGGTGTGTGTTAACAAACAGTTTTCTAATCAACGTAACAAATGTGTAACTATATCCTATTATATAATAACTATAATACAGGCCTGGCCGTGAATAAAATGCTTCACGTGCGGTAATCGCACGCCACGGGACCTGGAAACTAAGATGCCTTTCAATTTCACTGAATAACATGAAAACTCCTGCTGGTACCACTTATGTTTTCATATTCTTTCGTTAGGTGAACAAATGAATTCGAATAATGAAGGAAATTTCAAAATTACCTTAGCAATGGTGGTCGTTCTCCTTAAGCAACAGCGAATAAACCTAAGCTATAATGTAGCATTGCCATTCTGAGGCCTACCGCAGGTCGGCAATTTATTAACTTACTTGCGAAGTGCTAAAAACGATTCATTTTCAACTCCAAGTTTTGAATTGATTTTTTAAGGCCTTCAGGATGATTCATTATGGGAAAGTACTCATGAACACTCCTTCGTAGAAGTTTTAAAGTTCATAAAAAGTTCTTAGTAAAACAGTAAAGTGAAACAGATTTCTTTAGAAATTAGTAAAAAATTCTGAACGAAATAATAAAAACTTAGTTCTTAAAACTTAGTTCTTACATGTGGAAACACTGTATTTACAGTGATTTTCATTTTTTTCATTTTCATTTTCATTTTCAAGCACAGTGACGAATTGAAAAAAATGTATTCGTTGAAAACGTACTTCATTCATCAAACAAGTTTTTCTTTCGTAATATGAACATATATAACACCTGTTGATTAATCTACATTTACTGATTAATTCAAGTTGATCATTCTTTCTACCAGCTGATGGAAGAAAAAATATGTGATCAAATGTACCGTTATTGCGAAAAAAAACGTAAATATTCTGCACGTGCGATTTATAAGTCTGTTTGATTGCACGTGCGATAATCCGTTTTTACGAAATTCACATGTGCGATTAACGCACGCCTTAGCCGATCTAGACGTGTGTGGGCGGTGCATCCACTCATGACCAGGCCTGATAATAACTATTCAACTATTTGTTTTTTTGAAGATTTCTTATGCAGATGTAGTTTAATTAAATTCTTTTAACTGAACGGGAATTACTACGTATTCTAATTTTTGATCTATATAGTTACGGAACTTTTTCTCAAATTATGATTCTGTTTCAGTATATCATTGAAGACCTGTCGCCTATTTTGGAAAGCATTTTAAACAAAAATGAACATATCACTCCAACTGATTTATCCCTTGCCGAGAAAATTATCATGAAAATCAAGCCATCATCAATCAGTGAACTGGAAGAAACACTAGATCTGTTTAAGCAATCTTTACATTCTCGTCTCCTACAGAAACAAACGATGCAGTTGGTAAATTGAATAAAAATGTGTTCTAGTGATGTTTTGATGCTGTTGTTACTTTACTGGT
Source organism: Turritopsis dohrnii (assembly GCA_027922465.2). Lineage (NCBI taxonomy): Eukaryota > Metazoa > Cnidaria > Hydrozoa > Anthoathecata > Oceaniidae > Turritopsis > Turritopsis dohrnii. The sequence continues at coordinate 195,079 of BQMF02000631.1, read as the reverse complement.
TTTGATGTTTCAGATAACTGGACAATATTATAGCCAACTATCCATGTCATCTCAACTAGCAATTTTAGAAGAGCTTATGGAAATACTTATTTCAACTTCAAGTGTTGAAATTGCAACAAGTGTTCGTGTTATTTTGAAAACAATTCATATATCTGCACAGCACTTTCTTTGATGTTGGACAGGTTTTGTGAAGATTTGCATGATACTGTGAAAATCAATGAACCAAGGTTAGTAGATATTATGGTGATATGCAATTAGTATATATAGTATTATATTAGTATTACGTTTTTAAAAAAATATTTTGGAAAACTGAATTAAGAAATAACTTATAAATCACAGTTTTTAATTCTTGGTTGATGTATACAGATTATATCAAAATTTCAAAAATTCCCACCCCCAACCCCAACTCCTTGAACAATCACCACTGTAGATGTATGCAAAGATAAACATTTTAAATAATTCTTTTTTCAATAATAGAACAGCTGACCCTGATGTCATGGATAACTCCACTGGTATGGTACAGCCCCCTTCTATCCGAAGAATTATAGAAGTATTAGAAGTTATTAGTAACGCCTATTACATTGATGAACCAAATGATTTAGTCATCAGTGTATTTGGTGTTCTTGCAAGGTAAGTGAAATTTCTTTTGAAATCTTACGTATTTTAAACTGTAAGCTGGTGCACAGAATGCTGTTGGTATACTGAACATTTTTGAGTGGGAAACTAATGCTGTGGCATGATACTTTCTATCGTCTATTGATTTCCCATGCAATAATAATTCTCCAAATATAATTGCTGGAAGATGTATTTACAACATCATAAGTTAGCGATGCCTTACGTTTCTTCTGCTAATCCTGTATGCGTTGCTTTTTTTTGAAAAGAGTTTGGAACCATCAAGGATGACTATCATTAAATTATTGCTTTTAGTTTTTAACTTGTCATAATAAACATAGTTTCAATAGCCATGTTGTTTATAGAGTTCACCAAATCAATGTTTCTTCCATGGAATATGTGCAGCAGTTGCTTTTGAATATTTTGTCGAATTTGATGAATACGGAAGGATTCACTTTGGCTGAGGATAAATTCAAAATATCTCTTATCATGAGTTGCTTACAATCAACAAAAGACATGGAAACTGGCCAGGACTGTTTAAAAGTTTTGAGCAATGCTTCTCGACTTTATCCAACTCATGTGTTACATAATATTATGCACATATTTTCATTTATGGGTGAATCACTGTTACGTGTTGATAATGAACATAGTTTTGCAATAATGGCAAAAACTATCGATGCTGTAATACCGGTACTTCTAAATGTAAGTGCTAATAGGGACTATTTAAAATGAGGTTTTTAAATGATTTTTTTATTTAATGTCACTAACTATTATGGGTGGTAATTTCAAATAATCCTTACGAATTCTTTGATAGGAGAATTCATTTTAGATTGATGTCAGATAATGAGCTAGAATTTTGTAATTCTGGAATATGATATCCTTTATATTTTTTATAACAGCCAAATAACACAAAGCGACCCTCATCTGAGACAACTGATGAACTTGCTACATATATCCTGGAGACATTTATTGATTCTGCACCACACTGTCCGGAGCATCGTAGATTACATGTTCTAAGGCATCTAGTCATGGCTTTGGGTGTTTCAGATTATTTGCATCATGCCATCAAATTACTTATACAGAATGTTGTTCAGCAAAGAAATCAGCAAGATGTACATAAGGAAGAGGAGGTTTAGATTTAATGTTATAAAGTTTTATAGATTCTGATGATCTGTGCATCCTATCTGTTGTATCTTAATGATCTTTTTTAAAAAATTGTGTTTCTCTTCTATTCTTTGTTCATTGTTTGTTATTTTCAGTGTTTGATCGTCTTAAAGATTATTTTGTTCAATTGTTTTCTATGACTTTCAGGCAGCATACTCAATCATTTATGAGACTTCAAATTTTCTCTAACATGATATGTGTTGTCCTTGAATATTAAATCTAATTCTTGGATTGAGTGATCTAAGATACGTAAACTAATTTTCTTTGCACAATTTATGTATATGTAGATGTTTTAATATGTATATTTTAGGATGCATCTACACTGTCTCCAATCACTCTTGATTTTTGCACCGAGTTTTTTTCTACTTACAAAGCAGAGGAGCAGCTACACTCTTTGCATAGTTTAGTGAAACATATGGCTTTCACTTTAAATCTGGAAAGTAGTATGTATTCAATTCCTTTTTTAAATTTGATTGTCCTATTTGCAGAAGTGGTTATATGATAAAATTACTATTGATTTTCATTTGCTAGTTTTGTTATTGGCTTGTTATTGATTTAAAACTTCTTGATCAATTGAGGTAAAATTCAGAACAAGTTGTGAAAGTTCTTTAATTTTCATGAAATATCCGCAATGAGCAATTGTAAGATGCTGTATCAAATTTCCCAATAATTTTTCAGATTTGACCAACATTGCGCAATCTCCCTTATTTACAATCATTTAGTTTTATCTTGAGACAAGCCATAAGAATGTTGAGACTAACTAATGCATTTGTAGGATATGTTCTAGAGTCTGCAAGCCATGTTTCTTCTTGCTTTTAACTACGTTTATACTAATAGCAAATTGCTGCAGATATAAAATCATATAAATCTTTACATTGAAGGAATTCATAAAAACAATTCAAGGAAGAATGGAAAAAGAAATTAAAGACAAACCTGAACAGTTATATTTCACCTATTTTCACCTGGAAACTGTAAATTTCAGAATTCTAATGTAGGCTTAAGTAATTTCTGTTTTGCACTATCTGTACTTGTAAAATCGTAGCAATTTGTGATAGTATAAGTTCTTCTGTAGAAAAGACTAGGGAGACTGGTAAGCAAAAAAAAGAATTTAAGCAGTAAGCAGTAACATGCGTGCAGTTGAAATGATTCATGATCATCTGTGTAGTGGCCTTTGTAACATTTCTTATGCTGTTTGTCTACTTGTACACTATTTTGTTTTGTTATTTCAGATCACAGTTCACTAACAAGAAAGCAAAGAGAGCTAAGAAAGTTAAGAGTCCTGGTGATAAAAATATCAAAGTTGTATATTTCACTATCGTATCTTTTATCACTGATGTTGTGCAAAGTGAGACATTCACATTAAATTGTGAAAACATCAGCAAAAGAAATATCAAAAGTGAACATTCAAATATGTATGTCAGGTAGGGTTTACTAAAATTTACTATCTTCCAATCACTCTCACGTCGGCTATGGTTGTGTGTGGATGACACTGTCCAAATAACCTTCACATCGGTTCTATGTTCATAAATAGGTAAATGTCACTATGGTTGCATAGTGCTTATGAATCATGTTTCCAGTGTGTTGCCTTTGGCCATGAATGCCCTCTTTGTATGGTGGTGAACTTGCAATAAGAATAAATGTGGAATGATTAATTTTTCAATTGTGACTACTAAAGTTATGAATAAAAGGAAATCTAAAGTTTGAAAAATAACAATTGCGTAGAACAACATAAATTTATGCTGAGTTCATTTTGTATTTTACTGACTTGAAGTTTACTAACATGCTAATAAGTGTTTTGAGGTTTATTGCTTCATGGTGACAAAGTACAAGTCATTATAGGTCATGCAATAATAAAGCAATATGAAATACATTTTTAATATCTTAACTCTTTTTACCATGCAAAGTGTTATTGACCCAGTATCTGTCATTGCTTCAATGAGTAAATGGATTTATTTGTCACACTAGTTATAATATTTGGTACGGAACGTTTGGTACTCGTATGTATACTCTTATTTGTTGATTTCTAGTCAGATTTGCAATACAAATCTTTAACTTTTTTATGTTTAGTTTGGTAGAAGAACTGTTCGCGTTTGCAAAAGAAATTTCTCACATTGCTAACTTGAATACCGAAGGTCAATCTGTGAAGGTTTGGCAAAGCTTAACACAGAAAACCTATGATGTGGTTGGATTAGTTTATAACCTCCTTCCTTTCGGCCCATTCATATCTGTCATGAAAGATCTGCTATCAAAAGGCAATGAATTGATTGAGAAAAAGTGTCTGGAATTGCTTTGTACCAAATTAAGGAATACGGAAGAGTATTCTGATGAGCAGGTATAATTTTAGTGGTTTTATTGTTTCATCAATATCTGCAGGTTTGTTTGTTTTCCCATTTAAGAAGTTGTATTGACCTTTAAGTATCCTATTAACGTTGAAAATAACAAGAAAAGACTATGTTCATGTTTAGAAAAATAACCTTGTTGCCTTAATGGAACGTATTGCAACCATGATTAGTAACCATTCTGAAAATGAAAATGGCAATCCGGTAAACTTGCAACTCATGTTATATGTCATGAAGCTCTTGGCTATGAAATTGTGTCCTCACCACAATGATCAGTTTATCAAGATTCTTCCGTCAATTGTTAATCTATATACAAATTGTTCTTCTAACAATCTGATTGTTATAAGCGCAATTTTGTGTATTGCTGAATTATCTAAGCAGTTGAAAACTGAGGTGATACCTTATCTGCAACAGTGGTAATTCCCATATTAGATAAAGTTTCCATGGAACTTGTGGAATCTAAGTATGTCTTTTTTATCTGGATGGCAGATATATTTTTGAAAGGCTGTTCTATTCTGTGGTACTAACCTAAATTTCCTCCATTTTAAGTGCGAATATCTTGCTGCTGTCAAGTTGCATCACTGCATTACAAAGTATTCTCAAGGCTGTTCCATTATTCATGAGCCCTTACTTATGTGGGTGTTTGAACGGCTATGCATTGTTTGGTTTGTATCACAGAAGAGTAACGACAAAACACTTATGAGTAAGGTGGACTCACTGAAATCGGATATAGGTCAACTTTTACCAAGCAGAGTTCTTATTCCAGCTATAGCTGAATGCTATGATGATTTCATTGAGTCAAACATGGTATTTATTTATGATTCGATATTATTTTTATATCGTAACTCGTAGACATTTGTTATAAAAACATGTTGCTTTTACTTCAGGATCTACTGCCTGCTTTGGTTGAGGTATATTGCCAGTTTTCAATATATTTCCAAAGATGATGCTAACGTTAATTTCATTGACATAATCAGTAAAACGTTCCAAAAAATGTTCCTCATTCGTTCTGTTATTCCAAATACTAAATTGGAATTAGCAAGAAGCACCGAAGATGTCATTATCCGAGCCTTTTGTGATTTATCCTTAAAGCTATCTGAAAATAGTTTGCGACCTATGTATTTGCAGGTACTTGTTTTCTCGTTTTATTTAGATAGTTGACCTGTCTCGGCATGTTAAAGGTCCTCTTAGGATTAAAACAAACTCTCTTGTGTTTTTTTATCACTTCTCATTTATGATTTTAGATATTCAGCGCATCAACAGCTCAAAAATCTTTGTCAATATCACCTTTGGCAGTTACATTCTACAGGCTATCTTTTGAGTTGTCAAAACGCTTGAAGAGTTTGTTTCTGTTGTTTTTTGGATACATCTTGAAAAACTGTACAGAATTATTGGCAGACATTAACGTATTGGCCAATGGTATGACTTATTTCTGATAGTAGTTGAACTTGTTTTTGGACTGAACATACTAGTGTCACGCAAATTGATATTAATGTTATGCCTTTTCCCTTTCATGCAGACAAAGAACATGATTTTTTTATCGGGAACTTGATGAATTTATTCTTGATACGTTATCAAATTGTTTTCGTTATGATACCCAAGGTTTTGTCACTAAAGAGAGATTCGAATCCATCATGAAGCCCCTCGTTGATCAAGTAAATGTTTTTCTTTTTCCACGTGTTCGACGTTTGTTCCTGTTTATACTGTCTTCAAAAGTTTCCCATTGTTTTTTTTAGTTTGACGTGTCTCTTTACAATAAGTCTACTGACTATTCAGAATTCGTGCATAAGCATCTTTCTCCTTGTCTTGTGAATTTCGCTGCTGCCGTGAATGACAGCTCGTGCTGGAAACCACTTAATCATAGTATTCTTCTAAAATCCAAGTCAACAAGGTCAGAGGTAATATGAACAGTTCTTTTTTCTTTTTGTTATCTGTTTAATATGATGATGACCAGATACCGTAATGCCTCGAATAAGCACCTGGACGGTTATTTAATTTTTGAGGTTCTAAGGTGGGTGCTTATTTGAGAAAAAAATAGATTTGGAAGTAATCAAGTTCGCAGTAGTTTTGATGGGGAAACTCCAAAAGGAGGACAACGTCGTAGATGCGATACATGAAACTATTTTTGAAAAGTTTCCATGCTATTACGATGAAAAGTAAGAAAGTGGGAATGAAAACTAAAACAAACTGTGTTTTTCATTCAATTTTTTCTTGCTGAAATACATCCCAGCTATGCTGCTTTCGTCGAAAATTGACCATTTCTGAAAGTTGGAGCTTGGGCGCTTATTCAATAATTTCACCTCTTAGGTTGGCTGGCACACCATAGGTTCCCGGGTTCAAGCCCCCCTCTGGACGAACACGAAATTCTACCAGCCCCGTTCCCCCGTTAAGTCTTTGGATGTTTCGGGGTCAATAGGGCTGGGTCAGAGATAAGTTATAAGTTGGTGCAAAATTGTGATGATTGTCAGCTGGAGTGTGCAGTGTGTAGAAAAGTTGGGCTTGAGAGAGGTTAATTAGAATTAAGAAAAACAAAAATTTGAAACAAAAGAAGGTAATAAAGTGGTGATGGAAATGTTTGCACATTACATATTATGATTGCTGATATAAGAATAACATATTTGAAATATTTGAAATATTCAATTATAAAAAGTAAACATTTTCTTCGGTGCTCATCCTGAAACTTTTATTTGTGTCTCTTAACAGAATAGCAATGACTATTAATGACTGCACCTGTCATTAAATTCAATACTTTCCGCCAAATTGATGCTAAAAAGCAGCGAGACTCTGGATTGCATATTATGATGACGTTTTTCTTGCATGCATTTAGTATCCGAGTGCAATCTAATGAAACAGTGGTTTTCACTTAGTCTTCTGAATTTTCTACAGGTTCGGCTAGCATCACTACAAGTTATTTGCGAAATATACAACAGAATGGGGGAGAGTTACATGATCCTTGTTCCGGAAACAATTCCATTTTTAGCGGAAAGTCTGGAAGGTATTAGAAGTTTTTTTCTTAATGTGAAATTACATTCATTTGCGATCACTAATAGTTAATGGCGGACGTCACTAGCAAGTGAAGATGCAATTTTATCATACATTCATGAAAATTAGAGAATTACGTGTAAGGGCCGAAGTCCCGAAATGTAATTATGAATTTATGAATAACATCGACTGTGATTTAAGATAGGATAGTCGGGACCCATGCAGAACGAATTTAGCTTCCTTTTCTTTTTGGATATAATATCGAAATCCTCAAAAAATATTGCTGAAAAGTTGCTACCTGAAGTGGAGAAATTATGGCGCGGAATTAATTTGGCGAACGCCGAATTTGGTGCATCCCGGATTTTTATAAATTTCGGACGAACTTAATTTGGCGCAATTTAGAATTTTTGGTCAAAATTCACGTTATTTTAAGGCTAATTTTGAGTTTCTTGGAGAAAAATTAAATGTTGCCCGGTTTTAATTTAGCGCAGCTTCTAAAACACTAAATTTGACGTGGATTTAATTTGGCGATTTTAAGTATTTTGTGCTAGATTTTCTCCGCGCCAAAATTTCTCCATTTAAGGTAGCAATTCGAAAATAGTGGAAGCGAAGAAAAAATAAACAACGTGCGATTTAGTGAAAGATTAATAATATATTCTATCAAGAAAACATTATGGTATCCAGCCACTTTCTTTGTTTCTGAACGGGCCTTATAAAGAAATAGAAACTTTGGAATATTACAAATCAAGGTTGCCTAGTTCGATTTTATAAAATCGGAATTATATTTCGGGCCTTCGTGCTCTACGTAATTCTTCGATTTCATTTCGTAAAATCTCTGTACGATTTAAGATTGGATAATCGAGACCAATATCTCTGATACTGGGATACAAACGCCTCTCACCGTTGCTCCAAAGCTTACGAGTTCAAAACAAAAGATTCAAATTCTGATTCACCCTCAATCTCTTTATTTTAATATTTATGCCAGCTCGACTTCCCTGGCCATTTTCTCCACTTTAAAATACCTTTCAAGAACAGGCCTACATCTTGGGAAATGTGGAAGGCTTAACCTCCTTACGATGATTCCAGTAACTTGGTAATAACTGATTTTGGTTATTACCTCCAGAACGCCGAAGTAAGCATCTAAACATAGTACAAAACACAAAATGTTTGTTTTGTAAGAATTCTCTCTATTCCTAAAATTGGAGAAGCTCCCCTCCCTTCCAATAATTAATCACTTCTGAGAAATAGAACTGACAAGACTCAGATGACCTGGCCATACATCGGATATCATAGTATAGCATTGGATATCTTCCAAGGATGTAAGATGTTATGAAATTGTGGAAATGCATAGGTTAGTCATTTCAGGCTCCAATTGAGCTGGAAAGCATCCACTGCCTAGACTGAGAACCTGGTTTCCATGAAACAAACAATGGGATTTGGAAAATAGTGTGTTGTCGATTGTGACAATTATCAAGCTCCCATTAATGAGCAGAGTCTCAAAACCTCGTCTCTTGAACGAGATGATATGTTTCACTTTTCCTTTTCTGATTTCCAAACGAACGGCATCAATTCTATCTTTTTTTCTTCATTACCTTATTTCATCAAGCAGAATCATTAAAAGAGCAACTAGTCAAATAAATGACCCAAATCACTACATGATGAAGTTAATATGTGAAAGAAACCAATTGCCCTGTAAATTTTCTATTTTGGTCTTTCGTTATTAGAAAAATTAAAAAAATTCTGGAAAAATTTCGGAAAAAACTTGTTCACGATTTTTGCATAAGCTTCTGCATTTATATTAGATGATGCTGTAGAAGTGGAACAACAATGTCAAAAAGCCATCAAGCAGATAGAAGATATAACAGGAGAATCGCTACAAAAATATTTCTGAAAACTTTGTATAACCAATATATATTATATTATATATATTATTATTGATATTATTGATATTAAATTTCTATGCCAATTTCAATATCAACATGCGTTGTTTGTATAATTTTTTGATTCCTTTCGTCAGTCAGTCAGTCAGTCAGTCAGTCAGTCAGTCAGTCAGTCAGTCAGTCAGTCAGTCAGCAGTCAGTCAGTCAGTCAGTCAGTCAGTCAGTCAGTCAGTCAGTCAGTCAGTCAGTCAGTCAGTCAGTCAGTCAGTCAGTCAGTCAGTCAGTCAGTCAGTCAGTCAGTCAGTCAGTCAGTCAGTCAGTCAGTCAGTCAGTCAGTCAGTCAGTCAGTCAGTCAGTCAGTCAGTCAGTCAGTCAGTCAGTCAGTCAGTCAGTCAGTCAGTCAGTCAGTCAGTCAGTCAGTCAGTCAGTCAGTCAGTCAGTCAGTCAGTCAGTCAGTCAGTCAGTCAGTCAGTCAGTCAGTCAGTCAGTCAGTCAGTCAGTCAGTCAGTCAGTCAGTCAGTCAGTCAGTCAGTCAGTCAGTCAGTCAGTCAGTCAGTCAGTCAGTCAGTCAGTCAGTCAGTCAGTCAGTCAGTCAGTCAGTCAGTCAGTCAGTCAGTCAGTCAGTCAGTCAGTCAGTCAGTCAGTCAGTCAGTCAGTCAGTCAGTCAGCGTAAGGTCCTCGGTTCGAGCCCGAACGGAACCAAATACTGCCCTTTCGTGCGCATCCCACGCAAATGTTTGGAATGTGCAGCAATTGACCAGGCTGTATGCCGCAAGAAAAACATAGAATTTAACGCCCAGATCATAATCACAGTTAAGGCTAGCTGTCGAAGGAGGGAGATTTTGTTGAGATAAGCTACATTTTAGTGGACCATCAGGAGATGCGCTTATTGCCTGAGAATTGCTTCCGAAAGAAACATGATTGGAATTTCGGCTGGTGGAAGCTAAAAGCGTGCCCTGTGTGAGGATCGAACTCACGACCTTCAGATTATGAGACTGACGCGCTGCCTACTGCGCTAACAAGGCTGACCAACGTGTGTAGGCGCCTTTTGCCGCGTCCCTCCTACATCATCTTTGTGTAAATTGGTAAGCAACTCTATCCATTGCTTTTCCTCTTTAAATAACGCATGGAAAATAGGCTCCACCGAGATTTGAACTCGGATCGCAGGATTCAGAGTCCTGAGTGCTAACCATTACACCATGGAGCCGATCGCGACGCGTTACCAGCAGTTGGCGCGCGTCAGTGGTTCCGCCCGGGCTCGAACCGGGGACCTTTCGCGTTGTAAAGCGAACGTGATAACCACTACACTACGGAACCAGTTGTTTCCTCTGTTGGCACATTTTCGACCCAGCTTGGACGATAAATCTCAATAATGGACATCACAACACAAACATTAAATCTAAGTAAAAACGTTGGTAAAGTTAATTTACCAGCTACCGCTTGCTTGTCTGTAAAGATGGAGTCAGACAAAGAGCTGACTGGATGCCGACGTTGTAGGTTCCGTAGTGTAGCGGTTATCACATGCGCTTCACACGCGTAAGGTCCTCGGTTCGAGCCCGAACGGAACCAAATACTGCCCTTTCGTGCGCATCCCACGCAAATGTTTGGAATGTGCAGCAATTGACCAGGCTGTATGCCGCAAGAAAAACATAGAATTTAACGCCCAGATCATAATCACAGTTAAGGCTAGCTGTCGAAGGAGGGAGTTTTTGTAGAGATAAGCTACATTTAAGTGGACTTTCAGGAGATGCGCTTATTGCCTGAGAATTGCTTCCGAAAGAAACATGATTGGAATTTCGGCTGGTGGAAGCTAAAAGCGTGCCCTGTGTGAGGATCGAACTCACGACCTTCAGATTATGAGACTGACGCGCTGCCTACTGCGCTAACAAGGCTGACCAACGTGTGTAGGCGCCTTTTGCCGCGTCCCTTCTACATCATCTTTGTGTAAATTGGTAAGCGACTCTATCCATTGCTTTTCCTCTTTAAATAACGCATGGAAAATAGGCTCCACCGAGATTTGAACTCGGATCGCAGGATTCAGAGTCCTGAGTGCTAACCATTACACCATGGAGCCGATCGCGACGCGTTAACAGCAGTTGGCGAGAGTCAGTGTTTCCGCCGGGGTCGAACCGGGGACCTTTCGCGTGTAAAGGGAACGTGATAACCACTACACTACGGAACCAGTTGTTTCCTCTGTTGGCACATTTTCGACTCAGGTTGGACGATAAATCTCAATAATGGACATCACAACACAAACATTAAATCTATGTAAAAACGTTGGTAAAGTTAATTTACCAGTTACCGCTTGCTTGTCTGTAAAGATGGAGTAAGACAAAGAGCTGACGGGATGCCGACGTTGTAGGTTCCGTAGTGTAGCGGTTATAACGTGCGCTTCACACGCGTAAGGTCCTCGGTTCGAGCCCGAACGGAACCAAATACTGCCCTTTCGTGCGCATCCCACGCAAATGTTTGGAATGTGCAGCAATTGACCAGGCTGTATGCCGCAAGAAAAACATAGAATTTAACGCCCAGATCATAATCACAGTGAAGGCTAGCTGTCGAAGGTGGGAGTTTTTGTAGAGATAAGCTACATTTAAGTGGACTATCAGGAGATGCGCTTATTGCCTGAGAATTGCTTCCGAAAGAAACATGATTGAATTTTCGGCTGGTGGAAGCTAAAAGCGTGCCCTGTATGAGGATCGAACTCACGACCTTCAGATTATGAAACTGACGCGCTGCCTACTGCGCTAACAAGGCTGACCAACGTGTGTAGGGGCCTTTTGCCGAGTCCCTCCTACATCATCTTTGTGTAAATTGGTAAGCGACTCTATCCATTGCTTTTCCTCTTTAAATAACGCATGGAAAATAAGCTCCACCGAGATTTGAACTCGGATCGCAGGATTCAGAGTCCTGAGTGCTAACCATTACACCATGGAGCCGATCGCGACGCGTTACCAGCAGTTGGCGCGCGTCAGTGGTTCCACCCGGGCTCGAACCGGGGACCTTTCGCGTTTAAAGCGAACGTGATAACCACTACACTACGGAACCAGTTGTTTCCTCTGTTGGCAAATTTTCGACCCAGGTTGGACGATAAATCTCAATAATGGACATCACAACACAAACATTAAATCTAAGTAAAAACGTTGGTAAAGTTAATTTACCAGCTACCGCTTGCTTGTCTGTAAAGATGGAGTAAGACAAAGAGCTGACTGGATGCCGACGTTGTAGGTTCCGTAGTGTAGCGGTTATCACGTGCGCTTCACACGCGTAAGGTCCTCGGTTCGAGCCCGAACGGAACCAAATACTGCCCTTTCGTGCGCATCCCACGCAAATGTTTGGAATGTGCAGCAATTGACCAGGCTGTATACCGCAAGAAAAACATAGAATTTAACGCCCAGATCATAATCACAGTGAAGGCTAGCTGTCGAAGGTGGGAGTTTTTGTAGAGATAAGCTACATTTAAGTGGACTATTAGGAGATGCGCTTATTGCCTGAGAATTGCTTCCGAAAGAAACATGATTGAATTTTCGGATGGTGGAAGCTAAAAGCGTGCCCTGTATGAGGATCGAACTCACGACCTTCAGATTATGAAACTGACGCGCTGCCTACTGCGCTAACAAGGCTGACCAACGTGTGTGGGCGCCTTTTTGCCGAGTCCCTCCTACATCATCTTTGTGTAAATTTGTAAGCGACTCTATCCATTGCTTTTCCTCTTTAAATAACGCATGGAAAATAGACTCCACCGATATTTGAACTCGGATCTCAGGATTCAGAGTCCTGAGTGCTAACCTTTACACCATGGAGCCGATCGCGACGCGTTACCAGCAATTGGCGCGCGTCAGTGGTTCCGCCCGGGCTCGAACCGGGGACCTTTCGCGTTGTAAAGCGAACTTGATAACCACTACACTACGGAACCAGTTGTTTCCTCTGTTGGCACATTGTCGACCCAGGTTGGACGATAAATCTCAGTAATGGACATCACAACACAAACATTAAATCTAAGTAAAAACGTTGGTAAAGTTAATTTAACAGCTACCGCTTGCTTGTCTGTAAAGATGGAGTAACACAAAGAGCTGACTGGATGCCCACGTTGCAGGTTCCGTACTGTAGCGGTTATCACGTGCGCTTCACACGCGCAAGGTCCTCGGTTCGAGCCCGAGCAGAACCAAATGCTGCCCTTTCGTGCGCATCCCACGCAAATGTTTGGAATGTGCAGCAATTGACCAGGCTCTATGCCGCAAGAAAAACATAGAATTTAACGCCCAGATCATAATCACAGTGAAGGCTAGCTGTCAAAGGAGGGAGTTTTTGTAGAGATAAGGTACATTTAAGTGGACTATCAGGAGATGCGCTTATTGCCTGAGAATTGCTTCCGAAAGAAACATGATTGGAATTTCGGCTGGTGGAAGCTAAAAGCGTGCCCTGTGTGAGGATCGAACTCACGACCTTCAGATTATGAGACTGACGCGCTGCCTACTGCGCTAACAAGGCTGACCAACGTGTGTAGGCGCCTTTTTGCCGAGTCCCTCCTACATCATCTTTGTGTAAATTTGTAAGCGACTCTATCCATTGCTTTTCCTCTTTAAATAACGCATGGAAAATAGACTCCACCGATATTTGAACTCGGATCTCAGGATTCAGAGTCCTGAGTGCTAACCTTTACACCATCGAGCCGATCGCGACGCGTTACCAGCAATTGGCGCGCGTCAGTGGTTCCGCCCGGGCTCGAACCGGGGACCTTTCGCGTTGTAAAGCGAACTTGATAACCACTACACTACGGAACCAGTTGTTTCCTCTGTTGGCACATTGTCGACCCAGGTTGGACGATAAATCTCAGTAATGGACATCACAACACAAACATTAAATCTAAGTAAAAACGTTGGTAAAGTTAATTTAACAGCTACCGCTTGCTTGTCTGTAAAGATGGAGTAACACAAAGAGCTGACTGGATGCCCACGTTGCAGGTTCCGTAGTGTAGCGGTTATCACGTGCGCTTCACACGCGCAAGGTCCTCGGTTCGAGCCCGAGCGGAACCAAATGCTGCCCTTTCGTGCGCATCCATCGCAAATGTTTGGAATATGCAGCAATTGACCAGGCTGTATGCCGCAAGAAAAACATAGAATTTAACACCCAGATCATAATCACAGTGAAGGCTAGCTGTCGAAGGAGGGAGTTTTTGTACAGATAAGCTACATTTAAGTGGACTATCAGGAGATGCGCTTATTCCATGAGAATTGCTTCCGAAAGAAACATGATTGGAATTTCGGCTGGTGGAAGCTAAAAGCGTGCCCTGTGTGAGGATCGAACTCACGACTTTCAGATTATGAGACTGACGCGCTGCCTACTGCGCTAACAAGTCTGACCAACATGTGTAGGCGCCTTTTGCCGCGTCCCTCCTACATCATCTTTGTGTAAATTGGTAAGCGACTCTATTCATTGCTTTTCCTCTTTAAATAACGCATGGAAAATAGGCTCCACCGAGCTCAAGCAACTTATGGCAAGACCCAATGTAGTAATTTCTCAAGTCTCACTATAAGGATACTAATTCATGGTCTCAGACCGCCAATAAGTCATTTGTAGTTATTTTTTGATAAAATATAAAGATGTTATATTATTTTAACAATCCGTCATGTCGTTATTTTCTTCGATTATGGTTTTCTTAGCAACGGGAAAATATTCAATAAAATCTTACTTGTTCCGAATGTATATTTTTAACATCTTTTAAATGTTAGTTTGTAATACAAAGATCGTATGGCAGCAACTGATTTTTAATAACCAATAGTTCTGATAGTGAGAACTGACTTTTCCGACATTTTAAACGACAAATACGGCATATGCTTAGTTACGCCGACAATTTAATGGTTTCTTCGCATCAAATTAACAGTATTGCACTGCAATTGCTTCCAAGGAAAATAATAATAAAAACCTTCGGTGTAGATTTCTTAGTTCAACAAAATAATAAATTATTACAATTCCGTAGAATTCACCAATGCCGGTGATGAAGAATTTATATTTATATGTATACAACCTACAACATAACATTTTTAGAAACACAATGAACGAAAGCCAGACTTTGACGAAAACATTTGACTTTTCTTTTTCATCCCAATAAAAATACTTCAGACAAACTTTAACCAAATGCAAAAAATACAGATAATGAGCTGAGTTGAATATAAAACATATGTTACTGCTATTCCAAATAGTTTTTAAGTACAACACGTAACCCACTGATTCAGTTGATGCTGCGATCAAGAAATATTCAAAGGAATGCCATCGGAAAATGTCACATGTAGAAAATGCGGCGTATGCCACATAGAACATTTGATTCCCATAGTTTTCTACACCAATAATACAATAACAATTCCGTGATAATTTTGCGAATTGTACTTGAAAAATCTCTTTTTCAGTCATTCAGCAGAACCTTCAGTGATTACCATTTCCTGAATTTTCGAGAAACCGTCGAAATATTCAGCACAAACGTTCAAACTGTGTCGGGTATGTCACATGAATCTACTTCATTGGATTTCCGTCGTTAAATTTTACAATCACGATCTTGGGTTTTGTAGATTGTACATTAAAAACCTCTCTTTATGTGTAAAGTTTTCCAAAAATTTTGAAGCATTGAGTTCAAAACTTTCGAAGCATTGATTTCTTAATGCATTTGATCTGGAATGTTCTATCAAAAAAGATCCGGGGGCTATACTCATCAACGATAGTTCTTAAATGAAATTTTAATTATAAAGAAAACTGCATGTTCTTTGTTTCCCTCACTGAACACTTACCATCAGCCTTTTCCTAATCGTTCTTATACGAATTTGGCTCTTAACATTTACCAAAACACATTAAATTCGTGATTCGTGTAATCCTGTTTACCCCCTAACTTAGCTCAATGAGAATTTCGAAACATTGCTACAAACCAATTTCATGCCTGGGACAGCTTTTGCTCTTTTTGATACCTTAAATGGGATAATTTCGTCGGGGAAGTGACGAAAATTTTGCCCGACGAATGCAGATCTACGTAAGAGAAAAAAGATCTTAATCTATCATAGTGTATCTGATAAAAAACATGACTTCAGGATTTTTCAAGTTATGTACAAAAACGTGCAAATCTGTTGATTGTGTATATTTCTATGAAACTGCGCTCCTTTGTGGTGATTTTCATCGAGTTCACCCGCAAGTTAACACTCAAATACTTGTTGATAGCATTTCCAGTGGAACTAACAAGTGGCATATCACTTGATAAGGCCTTGGTGTTATATATTAAGATTGCCTTTAAATACCATGCATTGTGACAACCATAGGCTAACCCTTCCAGAATTTTTTTCTTCTCATAAATACAGGAAAAATGGAAAAAACTTCCGGTGTAAGAGAAAAAAATGTACACTCTAAGGCAATGTTTGAGATGCGCAGGGCTGTACGAAGACATGCAGAAGTCTTTCCCCGAAGTTGTGGGTCATAAGCGAAAAAAACCGGGAAAAAAAACATCATCAATGACAATGAATGCATTAGCTACATCACAAGAGCTACATATATCGTCGCTAGAGTTATCCGATTTGTCAAGCAGTTCTTTTCTTGATTCGTCTACTGGGGAAATGATTGATTTCAATATCAATACGCCAAATAAGTCTGTCGATTCGGAGCATGTCACTTTTTTCATACCTAAAAGTAAATGTACAAAATCACCGTTTGCCAAAATTGCTGGATCGTCTGCTGTAAAAAGTCTGGATAAAACTTTCACTGAATTATACAACAAGAAGTTCACTAATATCATTCCAAAACTACCTGGCCTGAATTCGACACCACCCAAAAACAAAGTAGAAAAAAAGAAGGAGTTAAGAAAACAACACCGACTCATAAAGGAAAGTTTCGAAAAAACTTCCAAAATAACAACAACGATCTAATAACTTTGTACGGTACGCAAATATCTGGTTCCTGCCATAGAAAAGTCAGCTGGTTTATTTTTTGAAGACAAAAAGAAAGCTGAGGAGTGAGGTACTTTCTCTTTCCATTTTTATGGAAGTTTTTTGACCTGTAAACTATTTGAGTCAAACTTTCATCCACTTAAGACAACCATTAATAAAATAGAGCTTACTTTATCAAATCTTTTGCTTTAGCAACATCCACTCCTGTTAGAAATCATCGCCAGACAGCAACTAGAATAGAAGACATAAAACAACTTGACATTCCTATTCAACTTGATGGAATTAAAATTCATGACACAATGAAAATATTTCTTGGTAATAATCTTTACCTTGGATAGCAACATCAACCCCAAAATAACACTTTTCATGGAACTTGTTATTTCATTTCATAGGAGACCATCCTGAATTGCAAAGTGAATCTGGTAACAGTCAGGGTAGCACATACCCTTGTCCATGTGGCACTCCTGTTACTTCATTCACTAATCTGCCACTTTCTTTTTGAATGGAAATTATGTCACTGGAAGAGAGAAGACAAAAAGTAAGTAAAAGTAAGTCAAACTTTATTGATCTTCTATGAAATAATAGGTAGAAATGTTTTAACTACTTTTAACATTTAAGGTAGTGTTACAAGGAAAGTTTGGCAAGAAGTCTAAAGTGAGGCCATACAAAGACCTAAGTGCTCAGGATTTTGCTTTGGAAGTCCATCTATGAGGATTGGATAGAGACATTCCTCTACACAGACTTAAACACAAAAAAGGTTTTGAAAGTTTACTCAAAATACACATGAAGGGCTTAATACGCACTCCTGCTCTTTGTTATGGCAATGAAGAAAAAACAATGAGTGAACTAAATCTTTGCTAATATGAAGTTTCTATGTTTGAGGGACTTAATGACTTAAAAGGTATTAGATCAATATTATAACGATTCATTCTTAAAATCAATAATGCTTAATATGAGATTTTGTTTTACTTTTAGGTCACATTTCTAACATCTACCAAGTTTTACCTTCAGTACTAGATGGAAGATCAAAGAAAATATTTGAGAGCACATTAGACACTTGTTTTAAAACAAAAGATAAAATAAAAGGTTTTATTCATTTATTTTGGAAAAATGTAGAAAAATCTGTCAAATACCCTGTAAAATCTGTCAGAATAAAAATTCATCATCTATTTAGGAGCTGACTACAGATACTATTAGCAGTCGTCTATAAGAACCTGAAGATGTAAAAGAAATCTTCAGAGCCTTGATAGAAATAAGTCACTACTGCTACCAAAACATTCAAAAGAGAAGTCCTTGAGTTATACTACGTATTCATAACGTGACATTCAAACACGCACTATTATGCATCAACACATTATCAAAACAAACGGTGTTGTCAAATCAAAAGTTTTTCAGAATTTATTTCCACTCAATTGTCACCCATCTTCCACAAATGGCATGAATTTTTGTGGAGAATTTCTTTTATTTTTTTAATCTCCCACCTCAGAAATGGGGTTGATAGTGAAGTAGAGAATTTCTTATTTTCTTTTAATCTCTCAACTCATTGAAAATGTGGTAATGTTAAAAAGAGAAAACAATAAAGCTTAATAATTTATCTAAAGCTTTTCGGAAAGCTTTTCATTGTCAGTGTTATTTACAAATGAAGTTTATTTACAAAAAATCTAATAAAACATTTTTAGTTTCACAACTTTGAAAATGACTTGATGCTGTAGCGGAGAAGACACATAGTTGCTTATCCACACCTCTTAAAAATTTATATATATATATATAATTATTTTTTTGTGCATTTTATGTGATAATATTTTCATTCGATAATAAATATAAGTACGAAGTTCATGTAATGGTGAAATTTGTGTCAGTATGCTACACTATTTAACTTTATCCTGCTTTGTCTCATAAGTTGATGTAGGACAATGAAAACATGAAGATAAATTTTGAAATACATTGCATTTACTTGTTTTATAGGTACTTAGCTTATGGAAAAAGATAAACTTTATAAACTAGATATGATCCTTTCTGTTTTTCCTTTAATTTAGTTTATCTAATACTTCTTAGGGAATAATAATCATGTCTGTTTACAATTTGAATTTTTTGTTTGAATTAAATATTTTATTTTATCTCTTTTATGTCAAAACAAAGCAGTAGTTGAGAAGACCAGAAAACTTATACTGATATTATTTCAAACAGCCATTAGAATCTCAATCTGTACTCATTAGAAACTAAGACAAATCAGAGCATAAAATGCTATTCTTGTTAACTTTTATATGATTTATATTTATCTCTGTGAATAAAAAGGTAGAAGACTGAGAGAGAAAGAGGGGTGCGGGGAGGCATATCTGTTGAATGTGTAAACAAGAGAGTATTTTCGTGTGTGCATACATAAACATTACGTACCTGAAATAATATAGCCAACTTGATCATTTAACAAACACAGATAAGAGTAAGCCATGTGAACTAGTTTTAAAACTGGAAAATAAAAACCAGACATAAAAAGGAGCACGTTCGCTAAAGACATGCTTTCAATAATGGCGCATTCGTCGGGAAAAAAACGTGCAAAAAATTGATCGCGCATAAAACGCGGGAAAATGTCGGCTATTACCCGAACTTTGCGGAGTCGGGCCATAAGTCGCTCGAGAGATTTGAACTCGGATCGCAGGATTCAGAGTCCTGAGTGCTAACCATTACACCATGGAGCCGATCGCGACGCGTTACCAGCAGTTGGCGCGCGTCAGTGGTTCCACCCGGGCTCGAACCGGGGACCTTTCGCGTGTAAAGCGAACGTGATAACCACTACACTACGGAACCAGTTGTTTCCTCTGTTGGCACATTTTCGACCCAGGTTGGACGATAAATCTCAATAATGGACATCACAACACAAACATTAAATCTAAGTAAAAACGTTGGTAAAGTTAATTTACCAGCTACCGCTTGGTTGTCTGTAAAGATGGAGTAAGACAAAGAGCTGACTGGATGCCCACGTTGTAGGTTCCGTAGTTTAGCGGTTATCATGAGCGCTTCACACGCGCAAGGTCCTCGGTTCGAGCCCGAGCGGAACCAAATGCTGCCCTTTCGTGCGCATCCCACGCAAATGTTTGGAATGTGCAGCAATTGACCAGGCTGTATGCCGCAAGAAAAACATAGAATTTAACGCCCAGATCATAATCACAGTGAAGGCTGGCTGTCGAAGGAGGGATTTTTTGTAGAGATAAGCTACATTTAAGTGGACTATCAGGAGATGCGCTTATTGCCTGAGAATTGCTTCCGAAAGAAACATGATTGGAATTTCGGCTGGTGGAAGCTAAAAGCGTGCCCTGTGTGAGGATCGAACCCACGACCTTAAGATTATGAGATTGACGCGCTGCCTACTGCGCTAACAAGGCTGACCAAAGTGTGTAGGCGCCTTTGGCCGCGTCCCTCCTACATCATCTTTGTGTAAATTGGTAAGCGACTTTATCCATTGCTTTTCCTCTTTAAATAACGCATGGAAAATAGGCTCCACCGAGATTTGAACTCGGATCGCAGGATTGAGAGTCCTGAGTGCTAACCATTACACCATGGAGCCGATCGCGACGCGTTACCAGCAGTTGGCGCGCGTCAGTGGTTCCGCCCGGGCTCGAACCGGGGACCTTTCGCGTGTAAAGCGAACGTGATAACCACTACACTACGGAACCAGTTGTTTCCTCTGTTGGCACATTTTCGACCCATGTTGGACGATAAATCTCAATAATGGACATCACAACACAAACATTAAATCTAAGTAAAAACGTTGGTAACGTTAATTTACCAGCTACCGCTTGCTTGTCTGTAAAGATGGAGTGAGACAAAGAGCTAACCGGATGCCCACGTTGTAGGTTCCGTAGTGTAGCGGTTATCATGTGCGCTTCACACGCGCAAGGTCCTCGGTTCGAGCCCGAGCGGAACCAAATGCTGCCCTTCCGTGCGCACCCCACGCAAATGTTTGGAATGTGCAGCAATTGACCAGGCTGTATGCCGCAAGAAAAACATAGAATTTAACGCCCAGATCATAATCACAGTGAAGGCTGGCTGTCGAAGGAGGGATTTTTTGTAGAGATAAGCTACATTTAAGTGGACTATCAGGAGATGCGCTTATTGCCTGAGAATTGCTTCCGAAAGAAACATGATTGGAATTTCGGCTGGTGGAAGCTAAAAGCGTGCCCTGTGTGAGGATCGAACTCACGACCTTCAGATTATGAGACTGACGCGCTGCCTACTGCGCTAACAAGGCTGACCAACGTGTGTAGGCGCCTTTTGCCGCGTCCCTCCTACATCATCTTTGTGTAAATTGGTAAGCGACTTTATCCATTGCTTTTCCTCTTTAAATAACGCATGGAAAATAGGCTCCACCGAGATTTGAACTCGGATCGCAGGATTCAGAGTCCTGAGTGCTAACCATTACACCATGGAGCCGATCGTGATCGCGACGCGTTACCGCCCGGGCTCGAACCGGGGACCTTTCGCGTTGTAAGCGAACGTGATAACCACTACACTACGGAACCAGTTGTTTCCTCTGTTGGCACATTTTCGACCCAGGTTGGACGATAAATCTCAATAATGGACATCACAACACAAACATTAAATCTAAGTAAAAACGTTGGTAAAGTTAATTTAACAGCTACCGCTTGCTTGTCTGTAAAGATGGAGTAAGACAAAGAGCTGACTGGATGCCCACGTTGTAGGTTCCGTAGTGTAGCGGTTATCACGTGCGCTTCACACGCGCAAGGTCCTCGGTTCGAGCCCGAGCGGAACCAAATGCTGCCCTTTCGTGCGCATCCCACGCAAATGTTTGGAATGTGCAGCAATTGACCAGATCATGATCACAGTGAAGGCTAGCTGTCGAAGGAGGGAGTTTTTGTAGAGATAAGCTACATTTAAGTGGACTATCAGGAGATGCGCTTATTGCCTGAGAATTGCTTCCGAAAGAAACATGATTGGAATTTCGGCTGGTGGAAGCTAAAAGCGTGCCCTGTGTGAGGATCGAACTCACGACCTTCAGATTATGAGACTGACGCGCTGCCTACTGCGCTAACAAGGCTGACCAACGTGTGTAGGCGCCTTTTGCCGCGTCCCTCCTACATCATCTTTGTGTAAATTGGTAAGCGACTCTATCCATTGCTTTTCCTCTTTAAATAACGCATGGAAAATAGGCTCCACCGAGATTTGAACTCGGATCGCAGGATTCAGAGTCCTGAGTGCTAACCATTACACCATGGAGCCGAATCGCGACGCGTTACCAGCAGTTGGCGCGCGTCAGTGGTTCCGCCCGGGCTCGAACCGGGGACCTTTCGCGTGTAAAGCGAACGTGATAACCACTACACTACGGAACCAGTTGTTTCCTCTGTTGGCACATTTTCGACCCAGGTTGGACGATAAATCTCAATAATGGACATCACAACACAAACATTAAATCTAAGTGAAAACGTTGGTAAAGTTAATTTACCAGCTACCGCTTGCTTGTCTGTAAAGATGGAGTAAGACAAAGAGCTGACTGGATGCCCACGTTGTAGGTTCCGTAGTGTAGCGGTTATCACGTGCGCTTCACACGCGCAAGGTCCTCGGTTCGAGCCCGAGCGGAAGCAAATGCTGCCCTTTCGTGCGCATCCATCGCAAATGTTTGGAATATGCAGCAATTGACCAGGCTGTATGCCGCAAGAAAAAAATAGAATTTAACGCCCAGATCATAATCACAGTGAAGGCTAGCTGTCGAAGGAGGGAGTTTTTGTAGAGATAAGCTACATTTAAGTGGACTATCAGGAGATGCGCTTATTCCATGAGAATTGCTTCCGAAAGAAACATGATTGGAATTTCGGCTGGTGGAAGCTAAAAGCGTGCCCTGTGTGAGGATCGAACTCACGACCTTCAGATTATGAGACTGACGCGCTGCCTACTGCGCTAACAAGTCTGACCAACATGTGTAGGCGCCTTTTGCCGCGTCCCTCCTACATCATCTTTGTGTAAATTGGTAAGCGACTCTATTCATTGCTTTTCCTCTTTAAATAACGCATGGAAAATAGGCTCCACCGAGCTCAAGCAACTTATAGCAAGACCCAATGTAGTAATTTCTCAAGTCTCACTATAAGGATACTAATTCATGGTCTCAGACCGCCAATAAGTCATTTGTAGTTATTTTTTGATAAAATATAAAGATGTTATATTATTTTAACAATCCGTCATGTCGTTATTTTCTTCGATTATGGTTTTCTTAGCAACGGGAAAATATTCAATAAAATCTTACTTGTTCCGAATGTATATTTTTAACATCTTTTAAATGTTAGTTTGTAATACAAAGATCGTATGGCAGCAACTGATTTTTAATAACCAATAGTTCTGATAGTGAGAACTGACTTTTCCGACATTTTAAACGACAAATACGGCATATGCTTAGTTACGCCGACAATTTAATGGTTTCTTCGCATCAAATTAACAGTATTGCACTGCAATTGCTTCCAAGGAAAATAATAATAAAAACCTTCGGTGTAGATTTCTTAGTTCAACAAAATAATAAATTATTACAATTCCGTAGAATTCACCAATGCCGGTGATGAAGAATTTATATTTATATGTATACAACCTACAACATAACATTTTTAGAAACACAATGAACGAAAGCCAGACTTTGACGAAAACATTTGACTTTTCTTTTTCATCCCAATAAAAATACTTCAGACAAACTTTAACCAAATGCAAAAAATACAGATAATGAGCTGAGTTGAATATAAAACATATGTTACTGCTATTCCAAATAGTTTTTAAGTACAACACGTAACCCACTGATTCAGTTGATGCTGCGATCAAGAAATATTCAAAGGAATGCCATCGGAAAATGTCACATGTAGAAAATGCGGCGTATGCCACATAGAACATTTGATTCCCATAGTTTTCTACACCAATAATACAATAACAATTCCGTGATAATTTTGCGAATTGTACTTGAAAAATCTCTTTTTCAGTCATTCAGCAGAACCTTCAGTGATTACCATTTCCTGAATTTTCGAGAAACCGTCGAAATATTCAGCACAAACGTTCAAACTGTGTCGGGTATGTCACATGAATCTACTTCATTGGATTTCCGTCGTTAAATTTTACAATCACGATCTTGGGTTTTGTAGATTGTACATTAAAAACCTCTCTTTATGTGTAAAGTTTTCCAAAAATTTTGAAGCATTGAGTTCAAAACTTTCGAAGCATTGATTTCTTAATGCATTTGATCTGGAATGTTCTATCAAAAAAGATCCGGGGGCTATACTCATCAACGATAGTTCTTAAATGAAATTTTAATTATAAAGAAAACTGCATGTTCTTTGTTTCCCTCACTGAACACTTACCATCAGCCTTTTCCTAATCGTTCTTATACGAATTTGGCTCTTAACATTTACCAAAACACATTAAATTCGTGATTCGTGTAATCCTGTTTACCCCCTAACTTAGCTCAATGAGAATTTCGAAACATTGCTACAAACCAATTTCATGCCTGGGACAGCTTTTGCTCTTTTTGATACCTTAAATGGGATAATTTCGTCGGGGAAGTGACGAAAATTTTGCCCGACGAATGCAGATCTACGTAAGAGAAAAAAGATCTTAATCTATCATAGTGTATCTGATAAAAAACATGACTTCAGGATTTTTCAAGTTATGTACAAAAACGTGCAAATCTGTTGATTGTGTATATTTCTATGAAACTGCGCTCCTTTGTGGTGATTTTCATCGAGTTCACCCGCAAGTTAACACTCAAATACTTGTTGATAGCATTTCCAGTGGAACTAACAAGTGGCATATCACTTGATAAGGCCTTGGTGTTATATATTAAGATTGCCTTTAAATACCATGCATTGTGACAACCATAGGCTAACCCTTCCAGAATTTTTTTCTTCTCATAAATACAGGAAAAATGGAAAAAACTTCCGGTGTAAGAGAAAAAAATGTACACTCTAAGGCAATGTTTGAGATGCGCAGGGCTGTACGAAGACATGCAGAAGTCTTTCCCCGAAGTTGTGGGTCATAAGCGAAAAAAACCGGGAAAAAAAACATCATCAATGACAATGAATGCATTAGCTACATCACAAGAGCTACATATATCGTCGCTAGAGTTATCCGATTTGTCAAGCAGTTCTTTTCTTGATTCGTCTACTGGGGAAATGATTGATTTCAATATCAATACGCCAAATAAGTCTGTCGATTCGGAGCATGTCACTTTTTTCATACCTAAAAGTAAATGTAGAAAATCACCGTTTGCCAAAATTGCTGGATCGTCTGCTGTAAAAAGTCTGGATAAAACTTTCACTGAATTATACAACAAGAAGTTCACTAATATCATTCCAAAACTACCTGGCCTGAATTCGACACCACCCAAAAACAAAGTAGAAAAAAAGAAGGAGTTAAGAAAACAACACCGACTCATAAAGGAAAGTTTCGAAAAAACTTCCAAAATAACAACAACGATCTAATAACTTTGTACGGTACGCAAATATCTGGTTCCTGCCATAGAAAAGTCAGCTGGTTTATTTTTTTGAAGACAAAAAGAAAGCTGAGGAGTGAGGTACTTTCTCTTTCCATTTTTATGGACGTTTTTTGACCTGTAAACTATTTGAGTCAAACTTTCATCCACTTAAGACAACCATTAATAAAATAGAGCTTACTTTATCAAATCTTTTGCTTTAGCAACATCCACTCCTGTTAGAAATCATCGCCAGACAGCAACTAGAATAGAAGACATAAAACAACTTGACATTCCTATTCAACTTGATGGAATTAAAATTCATGACACAATGAAAATATTTCTTGGTAATAATCTTTACCTTGGATAGCAACATCAACCCCAAAATAACACTTTTCATGGAACTTGTTATTTCATTTCATAGGAGACCATCCTGAATTGCAAAGTGAATCTGGTAACAGTCAGGGTAGCACATACCCTTGTCCATGTGGCACTCCTGTTACTTCATTCACTAATCTGCCACTTTCTTTTTGAATGGAAATTATGTCACTGGAAGAGAGAAGACAAAAAGTAAGTAAAAGTAAGTAAAACTTTATTGATCTTCTATGAAATAATAGGTAGAAATGTTTTAACTACTTTTAACATTTAAGGTAGTGTTACAAGGAAAGTTTGGCAAGAAGTCTGAAGTGAGGCCATACAAAGACCTAAGTGCTCAGGATTTTGCTTTGGAAGTCCATCTATGAGGATTGGATAGAGACATTCCTCTACACAGACTTAAACACAAAAAAGGTTTTGAAAGTTTACTCAAAATACACATGAAGGGCTTAATACGCACTCCTGCTCTTTGTTATGGCAATGAAGAAAAAACAATGAGTGAACTAAATCTTTGCTAATATGAAGTTTCTATGTTTGAGGGACTTAATGACTTAAAAGGTATTAGATCAATATTATAACGATTCATTCTTAAAATCAATAATGCTTAATATGAGATTTTGTTTTACTTTTAGGTCACATTTCTAACATCTACCAAGTTTTACCTTCAGTACTAGATGGAAGATCAAAGAAAATATTTGAGAGCACATTAGACACTTGTTTTAAAACAAAAGATAAAATAAAAGGTTTTATTCATTTATTTTGGAAAAATGTAGAAAAATCTGTCAAATACCCTGTAAAATCTGTCAGAATAAAAATTCATCATCTATTTAGGAGCTGACTACAGATACTATTAGCAGTCGTCTATAAGAACCTGAAGATGTAAAAGAAATCTTCAGAGCCTTGATAGAAATAAGTCACTACTGCTACCAAAACATTCAAAAGAGAAGTCCTTGAGTTATACTACGTATTCATAACGTGACATTCAAACACGCACTATTATGCATCAACACATTATCAAAACAAACGGTGTTGTCAAATCAAAAGTTTTTCAGAATTTATTTCCACTCAATTGTCACCCATCTTCCACAAATGGCATGAATTTTTGTGGAGAATTTCTTTTATTTTTTTAATCTCCCACCTCAGAAATGGGGTTGATAGTGAAGTAGAGAATTTCTTATTTTCTTTTAATCTCTCACTCATTGAAATGTGGTAATGTTAAAAAGAGAAAACAATAAAGCTTAATAATTTATCTAAAGCTTTTCGGAAAGCTTTCATTGTCAGTGTTATTTACAAATGAAGTTTATTTACAAAAATCTAATAAACATTTTTAGTTTCACAACTTTGAAAATGACTTGATGCTGTAGCGGAGAAGACACATAGTTGCTTATCCACACCTCTTAAAAATTTATATATATATATATAATTATTTTTTTTGTGCATTTTATGTGATAATATTTCATTCGATAATAAATATAAGTACGAAGTTCATGTAATGGTGAAATTTGTGTCAGTATGCTATACTATTTAACTTTATCCTGCTTTGTCTCATAAGTTTGATGTAGGACAATGAAAACATGAAGATAAATTTTGAAATACATTGCATTTACTTGTTTTATAGGTACTTAGCTTATGGAAAAAGATAAACTTTATAAACTAGATATGATCCTTTCTGTTTTCCTTTAATTTAGTTTATCTAATACTTCTTAGGGAATAATAATCATGTCTGTTTACAATTTGAATTTTTTGTTTGAATTAAATATTTTATTTTATCTCTTTTATGTCAAAACAAATCAGTAGTTGAGAAGACCAGAAAACTTATACTGATATTATTTCAAACAGCCATTAGAATCTCAATCTGTACTCATTAGAAACTAAGACAAATCAGAGCATAAAATGCTATTCTTGTTAACTTTTATATGATTTATATTTATCTCTGTGAATAAAAAGGTAGAAGACTGAGAGAGAAAGAGGGGTGCGGGGAGGCATATCTGTTGAATGTGTAAACAAGAGAGTATTTTCGTGTGTGCATACATAAACATTACGTACCTGAAATAATATAGCCAACTTGATCATTTAACAAACACAGATAAGAGTAAGCCATGTGAACTAGTTTTAAAACTGGAAAATAAAAACCAGACATAAAAAGGAGCACGTTCGCTAAAGACATGCTTTCAATAATGGCGCATTCGTCGGGAAAAAAACGTGCAAAAAATTGATCGCGCATAAAACGCGGGAAAATGTCGGCTATTACCCGAACTTTGCGGAGTCGGGCCATAAGTCGCTCGAGAGATTTGAACTCGGATCGCAGGATTCAGAGTCCTGAGTGCTAACCATTACACCATGGAGCCGATCGCGACGCGTTACCAGCAGTTGGCGCGCGTCAGTGGTTCCGCCCGGGCTCGAACCGGGGACCTTTCGCGTGTAAAGCGAACGTGATAACCACTACACTACGGAACCAGTTGTTTCCTCTGTTGGCACATTTTCGACCCAGGTTGGACGATAAATCTCAATAATGGACATCACAACACAAACATTAAATCTAAGTAAAAACGTTGGTAAAGTTAATTTACCAGCTACCGCTTGCTTGTCTGTAAAGATGGAGTAAGACAAAGAGCTGACTGGATGCCCACGTTGTAGGTTCCGTAGTTTAGCGGTTATCATGTGCGCTTCACACGCGCAAGGTCCTCGGTTCGAGCCCGAGCGGAACCAAATGCTGCCCTTTCGTGCGCATCCCACGCAAATGTTTGGAATGTGCAGCAATTGACCAGGCTGTATGCCGCAAGAAAAACATAGAATTTAACGCCCAGATCATAATCACAGTGAAGGCTAGCTGTCGAAGGAGGGAGTTTTTGTAGAGATAAGCTACATTTAAGTGGACTATCAGGAGATGCGCTTATTGCCTGAGAATTGCTTCCGAAAGAAACATGATTGGAATTTCGGCTGGTGGAAGCTAAAAGCGTGCCCTGTGTGAGGATCGAACTCACGACCTTCAGATTATGAGACTTGACGCGCTGCCTACTGCGCTAACAAGGCTGACCAACGTGTGTAGGCGCCTTTTGCCGCGTCCCTCCTACATCATCTTTGTGTAAATTGGTAAGCGACTCTATCCATTGCTTTTCCTCTTTAAATAACGCATGGAAAATAGGCTCCACCGAGATTTGAACTCGGATCGCAGGATTCAGAGTCCTGAGTGCTAACCATTACACCATGGAGCCGATCGCGACGCGTTACCAGCAGTTGGCGCGCGTCAGTGGTTCCGCCCGGGCTCGAACCGGGGACCTTTCGCGTGTAAAGCGAACGTGATAACCACTACACTACGGAACCAGTTGTTTCCTCTGTTGGCACATTTTCGACCCATGTTGGACGATAAATCTCAATAATGGACATCACAACACAAACATTAAATCTAAGTAAAAACGTTGGTAACGTTAATTTACCAGCTACCGCTTGCTTGTCTGTAAAGATGGAGTGAAGACAAAGAGCTGAACTGGATGCCCACGTTGTAGGTTCCGTAGTGTAGCGGTTATCACTGTGCGCTTCACACGCGCAAGGTCCTCGGTTCGAGCCCGAGCGGAACCAAATGCTGCCCTTTCGTGCGCATCCCACGCAAATGTTTGGAATGTGCAGCAATTGACCAGGCTGTATGCCGCAAGAAAAACATAGAATTTAACGCCCAGATCATAATCACAGTGAAGGCTAGCTGTCGAAGGAGGGAGTTTTTGTAGAGATAAGCTACATTTAAGTGGACTATCAGGAGATGCGCTTATTGCCTGAGAATTGCTTCCGAAAGAAACATGATTGGAATTTCGGCTGGTGGAAGCTAAAAGCGTGCCCTGTGTGAGGATCGAACTCACGACCTTCAGATTATGAGACTGACGCGCTGCCTACTGCGCTAACAAGGCTGACCAACGTGTGTAGGCGCCTTTTGCCGCGTCCCTCCTACATCATCTTTGTGTAAATTGGTAAGCGACTTTATCCATTGCTTTTCCTCTTTAAATAACGCATGGAAAATAGGCTCCACCGAGATT
The DNA here is from genome assembly GCA_027922465.2 of Turritopsis dohrnii. Lineage (NCBI taxonomy): Eukaryota > Metazoa > Cnidaria > Hydrozoa > Anthoathecata > Oceaniidae > Turritopsis > Turritopsis dohrnii. The sequence continues at coordinate 165,325 of BQMF02000631.1, read as the reverse complement.
TGAACTCGGATCGCAGGATTCAGAGTCCTGAGTGCTAACCATTACACCATGGAGCCGATCGTGATCGCGACGCGTTACCGCCCGGGCTCGAACCGGGGACCTTTCGCGTTTAAAGCGAACGTGATAACCACTACACTACGGAACCAGTTGTTTCCTCTGTTGGCACATTTTCGACCCAGGTTGGACGATAAATCTCAATAATGGACATCACAACACAACATTAAATCTAAGTAAAAACGTTGGTAAAGTTAATTTAACAGCTACCGCTTGCTTGTCTGTAAAGATGGAGTAAGACAAAGAGCTGACTGGATGCCCACGTTGTAGGTTCCGTAGTGTAGCGGTTATCACGTGCGCTTCACACGCGCAAGGTCCTCGGTTCGAGCCCGAGCGGAACCAAATGCTGCCCTTTCGTGCGCATCCCACGCAAATGTTTGGAATGTGCAGCAATTGGACCAGATCATGATCACAGTGAAGGCTAGCTGTCGAAGGAGGGAGTTTTTGTAGAGATAAGCTACATTTAAGTGGACTATCAGGAGATGCGCTTATTGCCTGAGAATTGCTTCCGAAAGAAACATGATTGGAATTTCGGCTGGTGGAAGCTAAAAGCGTGCCCTGTGTGAGGATCGAACTCACGACCTTCAGATTATGAGACTGACGCGCTGCCTACTGCGCTAACAAGGCTGACCAACGTGTGTAGGCGCCTTTTGCCGCGTCCCTCCTACATCATCTTTGTGTAAATTGGTAAGCGACTCTATCCATTGCTTTTCCTCTTTAAATAACGCATGGAAAATAGGCTCCACCGAGATTTGAACTCGGATCGCAGGATTCAGAGTCCTGAGTGCTAACCATTACACCATGGAGCCGATCGCGACGCGTTACCAGCAGTTGGCGCGCGTCAGTGGTTCCGCCCGGGCTCGAACCGGGGACCTTTCGCGTGTAAAGCGAACGTGATAACCACTACACTACGGAACCAGTTGTTTCCTCTGTTGGCACATTTTCGACCCAGGTTGGACGATAAATCTCAATAATGGACATCACAACACAAACATTAAATCTAAGTAAAAACGTTGGTAAAGTTAATTTACCAGCTACCGCTTGCTTGTCTGTAAAGATGGAGTAAGACAAAGAGCTGACTGGATGCCCACGTTGTAGGTTCCGTAGTGTAGCGGTTATCACGTGCGCTTCACACGCGCAAGGTCCTCGGTTCGAGCCCGAGCGGAACCAAATGCTGCCCTTTCGTGCGCATCCCACGCAAATGTTTGGAATGTGCAGCAATTGACCAGGCTGTATGCCGCAAGAAAAACATAGAATTTAACGCCCAGATCATAATCACAGTGAAGGCTAGCTGTCGAAGGAGGGAGTTTTTGTAGAGATAAGCTACATTTAAGTGGACTATCAGGAGATGCGCTTATTGCCTGAGAATTGCTTCCGAAAGAAACATGATTGGAATTTCGGCTGGTGGAAGCTAAAAGCGTGCCCTGTGTGAGGATCGAACTCACGACCTTCAGATTATGAGACTGACGCGCTGCCTACTGCGCTAACAAGTCTGACCAACGTGTGTAGGCGCCTTTTGCCGCGTCCCTCCTACATCATCTTTGTGTAAATTGGTAAGCGACTCTATTCCATTGCTTTTCCTCTTTAAATAACGCATGGAAAATAGGCTCCACCGAGCTCAAGCAACTTATGGCAAGACCCAATGTAGGTAATTTCTCAAGTCTCACTATAAGGATACTAATTCATGGTCTCAGACCGCCAATAAGTTATTTGTAGTTATTTTTTGATAAGATATAAAGATGTTATATTATTTTAAAAATCCGTCATGTCGTTATTTTCTTCGATTATGGTTTTCTTAGCAACGGCAAAATATTCAATAAAATCTTACTTGTTCCGAATGTATATTTTTAACATCTTTTAAATGTTAGTTTGTGATACAAAGATCGTATGGCAGCAACTAATTTTTAATAACCAATAGTTCTGATAGTGAGAACTGACTTTTCCGACAGTTTAAACGACAAATACGGCATATGCTTAGTTACGCCGACAATTTAATGGTTTCTTCGCATCAAATTAACAGTATTGCACTGCAATTGCTTCCAAGGAAAATAATAATAAAAACCTTCGGTGTAGATTTCTTAGTTCAACAAAATAATAAATTATTACAATTCCGTAGATTTTCACCAATGCCGGTGATGAAGAATTTATATTTATATGTATACAACCTACACAATATTTTTAGAAACACAATGAACGAAAGCCAGACTTTGACAAAAACATTTGACTTTTCTTTTTCATCCCAATAAAAATACTTCAGACAAACTTTAACCAAATGCAAAAAATACAGATAATGAGCTGAGTTGAATATAAAAAAATCTGTTACTGCTATTCCAAATAGTTTTTAAGTACAACACGTAACCCACTGATTCAGTTGATGCTGCGATCAAGAAATATTCAAAGGAATGTCCATCGGAAAATGTCACATGTAGAAAATGCGGCGTATGCCACATGGAACATTTGATTCCCATAGTTTTCTACACCAATAATACAATAACAATCCGCGATAATTTTGCGAATTGTACTTGAAAACATCTCTTTTTCAGTCATTCAGCAGAACCTTTAGTGATTACCATTTGCTGAATTTTCGAGAAACCGTCGAAATATTCAGCACAAACGTTCAAACTGTGTCGCGTATGTCACATGGATCTAGTTCATTAGATTTCCGTCGTTAAATTTTACAATCACGATCTTGCGTTTTGCAAATTGTACATTAAAAACCTCTCTTTATGTGTAAAGTTTTCCAAAAATTTTGAAGCATTGAGTTCAAAAATTTCGAAGCATTGACTTCTTAATGCGTTTGATCTGGAATGTTCTATCAAAAAAGATCCGGGGGCTATACTCATCAACGATAGTTCTTGTAATGAAATCTTAATTATAAAGAAAACTGTATGTTCTTTGTTTCCCTCACTGAACACTTACCATCAGCCTTTTCCTAATCGTTCTTATACGAATTTGGCTCTTAACATTTACCAAAACACATTAAATTCGTGATTCGTGTAATCGTTTACCCCCTAACTTAGCTCATTGAGAATTTCGAAACATTGCTACAAACCAATTTCATGCCTAGGACAGTTTTTGCTCTTTTTGATACCTTAAATGGGATAATTTCGTCGGGGAAGTGACGAACATTTTGCCCGACGAATGCAGATATACGTAAGAGAAAAAAGATCTTAATCTATCATAGTGTATCTGATAAAAAACATGACTTCAGGATTTTTCAAGTTATGTACAAAAACGTGCAAATCTGCTGATTGTGTATATGAAACTGCGCTCCTTCGTGGTGATTTTCAACGAATTCACCCGCAAGTTAACACTCAAATACTTGTTGATAGCATTTCCAGTGGAACTAACAAGTGGCATATCACTTGATAAGGCCTTGGTGTTATATATTAAGATTACCTTTAAATACCATGCATTGTGACAACCATAGGCTAACCCTTCCAGAATTTTTTTTCTTCTCATAAATACAGGAAAAATGGAAAAAACTTCCGGTGTAAGAGAAAAAAATGTACACTCTAAGGCAATGTTTGAGATGCACAGGGCTGTACGAAGACATGCAGAAGTCTTTCCCCGAAGTTGTGGGTCATAAGCGAAAAAAACCGGGAAAAAAAACATCATCAGTGACAATGAATGCATTAGCTACATCACAAGAGCTACATATATCGTCGCTAGAGTTATCCGATTTGTCAAGCAGTTCTTTTCTTGATTCGTCTACTGGGGAAATGATTGATTTCAATATCAATACGCCAAATAAGTCTGTCGATTCGGAGCATGTCACTTTTTTCATACCTAAAAGTAAATGTAGAAAATCACCGTTTGCCAAAATTGCTGGATCGTCTGCTGTAAAAAGTCTGGATAAAACTTTCACTGAATTACACAACAAGAAGTTCACTAATATCATTCCAAAACTACCTGGCCTGAATTCGACACCACCCAAAAATCAATTAGAAAAAAAGAAGGAGTTAAGAAAACAACACCGACTCATAAAGGAAAGTTTCGAAAAAACTTCCAAAATAACAACAACGATCTAATAACTTTGTACGGTACGCAAATATCTGGTTCCTGCCATAAAAAGTCAGCTGGTTTATTTTTTGAAGACAAAAAGAAAGCTGAGGAGCGAGGTACTTTCTCTTTCCATTTTTATGGAAGTTTTTTGACCTGTAAACTATTTGAGTCAAACTTTCATCCACTTAAGACAACCATTAATAAAATAGAGCTTACTTTATCAAATCTTTTGCTTTAGCAACATCCACTCCTGTTAGAAATCATCGCCAGACAGCAACTAGAATAGAAGACATAAAACAACTTGACATTCCTATTCAACTTGATGGAATTAAAATTCATGACACAATGAAAATATTTCTTGGTAATAATCTTTACCTTGGATAGCAACATCAACCCCAAAATAACACTTTTCATGAAACTTGTTATTTCATTTCATAGGAGACCATCCTGAATTGCAAAGTGAATCTGGTAACAGTCAGGGTAGCACATACCCTTGTCCATGTGGCACTTCTGTTACTTCATTCACTAATCTGCCACTTTCCTTTTGAATGGAAATTATGTCACTGGAAGAGAGAAGACAAAAAGTAAGTAAAAGTAAGTAAAACTTTATTGATCTTCTATGAAATAATAGGTAGAAATGTTTTAACTACTTTTAACATTTAAGGTAGTGTTACAAGGAAAGTTTGGCAAGAAGTCTAAAGTGAGGCCATACAAAGACCTAAGTGCTCAGGATTTTGCTTTGGAAGTCAATCTACGAGGATTGGATAGAGACATTCCTCTACACAGACTTAAACACAAAAAAGGTTTTGAAAGTTTACTCAAAATACACATGAAGGGCTTAATACGCACTCCTGCTCTTTGTTATGGCAATGAAGAAAAAACAATGAGTGAACTAAATCTTTGCTAATATGAAGTTTCTATGTTTGAGGGACTTAATGACTTAAAAGGTATTAGATCAATATTATAACGATTCATTCTTAAAATCAATAATGCTTAATATGAGATTTTGTTTTACTTTTAGGTCACATTTCTAACATATACCAAGTTTTACCTTCAGTACTAGATGGAAGATCAAAGAAAATATTTGAGAGCACATTAGACACTTGTTTTAAAACAAAAGATAAAATAAAAGGTTTTATTCATTTATTTTGGAAAAATGTAGAAAAATCTGTCAAATACCCTGTAAAATCTGTCAGAATAAAAATTCATCATCTATTTAGGAGCTGACTACAGATACTCTTAGCAGTCGTCTATAAGAACCTGAAGATATAAAAGAAATCTTCAGAACCTTGATAGAAATAAGTCACTACTGCTACCAAAACATTCAAAAGAGAAGTCCTTGAGTTATACTACGTATTCATAACGTGACATTCAAACACGCACTATTATGCATCAACACATTATCAAAACAAACGGTGTTGTCAAATCAATAGTTTTTCAGAATTTATTTCCACTCAATTGTCACCCATCCTCCACAAATGGCATGAATTTTTGTGGAGAATTTCTTTAATTTTTTTAATCTCCCACCTCAGAAATGTGGTTGATAGTGAAGTAGAGAATTTCTTATTTTCTTTTAATCTCTCACCTCATTGAAAATGTGGTAATGTTAAAAAGAGAAAACAATAAAGCTTAATAATTTATCTAAAGCTTTTCGGAAATCTTTTCATTGTCAGTGTTATTTACAAATGAAGTTTATTTACAAAAAATCTAATAAAACATTTTTAGTCTCACAACTTTGAAAATGACTTGATGCTGTAGCGGAGAAGACACATAGTTGCTTATCCACACCTCTTAAAAATTTATATATATATAATTATTTTTTTGTGCATTTTATGTGATAATATTTTCATTCGATAATAAATATAAGTACGAAGTTCATGTAATGGTGAAATTTGTGTCAGGTATGCTACACTATTTAACTTTATCCTGCTTTGTCTCATAAGTTGATGTAGGACAATGAAAACATGAAGATAAATTTTGAAATACATTGCATTTACTTGTTTTATAGGTACTTAGCTTATGGAAAAAGATAAACTTTATAAACTAGATATGATCCTTTCTGTTTTTCCTTTAATTTAGTTTATCTAATACTACTTAGGGAATAATAATCATGTCTGTTTACAATTTGAATTCTTTGTTTGAATTAAATATTTTATTTTATCTCTTTTATGTCAAAACAAATCAGTAGTTGAGAAGACCAGAAAACTTATACTGATATTATTTCAAACAGCCATTAGAATCTCAATCTGTACTCATTAGAAAACTAAGACAAATCAGAGCATAAAATGCTATTCTTGTTAACTTTTATATGATTTATATTTATCTCTGTGAATAAAAAGGTAGAAGACTGAGAGAGAAAGAGGGGTGCGGGGAGGCATATCTGTTGAATGTGTAAACAAGAGAGTATTTTCGTGTGTGCATACATAAACATTACGTACCTGAAATAATATAGCCAACTTGATCATTTAACAAACACAGATAAGAGTAAGCCATGTGAACTAGTTTTAAAACTGGAAAATAAAAACCAGACATAAAAAGGAGCACGTTCGCTAAAGACATGCTTTCAATAATGGCGCATTCGTCGGGAAAAAAACGTGCAAAAAATTGATCGCGCATAAAACGCGGGAAAATGTCGGCTATTACCCGAACTTTGCGGAGTCGGGCCATAAGTCGCTCGAGAGATTTGAACTCGGATCGCAGGATTCAGAGTCCTGAGTGCTAACCATTACACCATGGAGCCGATCGCGACGCGTTACCAGCAGTTGGCGCGCGTCAGTGGTTCCACCCGGGCTCGAACCGGGGACCTTTCGCGTGTAAAGCGAACGTGATAACCACTACACTACGGAACCAGTTGTTTCCTCTGTTGGCACATTTTCGACCCAGGTTGGACGATAAATCTCAATAATGGACATCACAACACAAACATTAAATCTAAGTAAAAACGTTGGTAAAGTTAATTTACCAGCTACCGCTTGGTTGTCTGTAAAGATGGAGTAAGACAAAGAGCTGACTGGATGCCCACGTTGTAGGTTCCGTAGTTTAGCGGTTATCATGTGCGCTTCACACGCGCAAGGTCCTCGGTTCGAGCCCGAGCGGAACCAAATGCTGCCCTTTCGTGCGCATCCCACGCAAATGTTTGGAATGTGCAGCAATTGACCAGGCTGTATGCCGCAAGAAAAACATAGAATTTAACGCCCAGATCATAATCACAGTGAAGGCTGGCTGTCGAAGGAGGGATTTTTTGTAGAGATAAGCTACATTTAAGTGGACTATCAGGAGATGCGCTTATTGCCTGAGAATTGCTTCCGAAAGAAACATGATTGGAATTTCGGCTGGTGGAAGCTAAAAGCGTGCCCTGTGTGAGGATCGAACCCACGACCTTAAGATTATGAGATTGACGCGCTGCCTACTGCGCTAACAAGGCTGACCAAAGTGTGTAGGCGCCTTTTGCCGCGTCCCTCCTACATCATCTTTGTGTAAATTGGTAAGCGACTTTATCCATTGCTTTTCCTCTTTAAATAACGCATGGAAAATAGGCTCCACCGAGATTTGAACTCGGATCGCAGGATTGAGAGTCCTGAGTGCTAACCATTACACCATGGAGCCGATCGCGACGCGTTACCAGCAGTTGGCGCGCGTCAGTGGTTCCGCCCGGGCTCGAACCGGGGACCTTTCGCGTGTAAAGCGAACGTGATAACCACTACACTACGGAACCAGTTGTTTCCTCTTTTGGCACATTTTCGACCCATGTTGGACGATAAATCTCAATAATGGACATCACAACACAAACATTAAATCTAAGTAAAAACGTTGGTAAAGTTAATTTACCAGCTACCGCTTGCTTGTCTGTAAAGATGGAGTGAGACAAAGAGCTAACCGGATGCCCACGTTGTAGGTTCCGCTAGTGTAGCGGTTATCATGTGCGCTTCACACGCGCAAGGTCCTCGGTTCGAGCCCGAGCGGAACCAAATGCTGCCCTTTCGTGCGCACCCCACGCAAATGTTTGGAATGTGCAGCAATTGACCAGGCTGTATGCCGCAAGAAAAACATAGAATTTAACGCCCAGATCATAATCACAGTGAAGGCTAGCTGTCGAAGGAGGGAGTTTTTTGTAGAGATAAGCTACATTTAAGTGGACTATCAGGAGATGCGCTTATTGCCTGAGAATTGCTTCCGAAAGAAACATGATTGGAATTTCGGCTGGTGGAAGCTAAAAGCGTGCCCTGTGTGAGGATCGAACTCACGACCTTCAGATTATGAGACTGACGCGCTGCCTACTGCGCTAACAAGGCTGACCAACGTGTGTAGGCGCCTTTTGCCGCGTCCCTCCTACATCATCTTTGTGTAAATTGGTAAGCGACTTTATCCATTGCTTTTCCTCTTTAAATAACGCATGGAAAATAGGCTCCACCGAGATTTGAACTCGGATCGCAGGATTCAGAGTCCTGAGTGCTAACCATTACACCATGGAGCCGATCGTGATCGCGACGCGTTACCGCCCGGGCTCGAACCGGGGACCTTTCGCGTTTAAAGCGAACGTGATAACCACTACACTACGGAACCAGTTGTTTCCTCTGTTGGCACATTTTCGACCCAGGTTGGACGATAAATCTCAATAATGGACATCACAACACAAACATTAAATCTAAGTAAAAACGTTGGTAAAGTTAATTTAACAGCTACCGCTTGCTTGTCTGTAAAAATGGAGTAAGACAAAGAGCTGACTGGATGCCCACGTTGTAGGTTCCGTAGTGTAGCGGTTATCACGTGCGCTTCACACGCGCAAGGTCCTCGGTTCGAGCCCGAGCGGAACCAAATGCTGCCCTTTCGTGCGCATCCCACGCAAATGTTTGGAATGTGCAGCAATTGACCAGATCATGATCACAGTGAAGGCTAGCTGTCGAAGGAGGGAGTTTTTGTAGAGATAAGCTACATTTAAGTGGACTATCAGGAGATGCGCTTATTGCCTGAGAATTGCTTCCGAAAGAAACATGATTGGAATTTCGGCTGGTGGAAGCTAAAAGCGTGCCCTGTGTGAGGATCGAACTCACGACCTTCAGATTATGAGACTGACGCGCTGCCTACTGCGCTAACAAGGCTGACCAACGTGTGTAGGCGCCTTTTGCCGCGTCCCTCCTACATCATCTTTGTGTAAATTGGTAAGCGACTCTATCCATTGCTTTTCCTCTTTAAATAACGCATGGAAAATAGGCTCCACCGAGATTTGAACTCGGATCGCAGGATTCAGAGTCCTGAGTGCTAACCATTACACCATGGAGCCGAACGCGACGCGTTACCAGCAGTTGGCGCGCGTCAGTGGTTCCGCCCGGGCTCGAACCGGGGACCTTTCGCGTGTAAAGCGAACGTGATAACCACTACACTACGGAACCAGTTGTTTCCTCTGTTGGCACATTTTCGACCCAGGTTGGACGATAAATCTCAATAATGGACATCACAACACAAACATTAAATCTAAGTGAAAACGTTGGTAAAGTTAATTTACCAGCTACCGCTTGCTTGTCTGTAAAGATGGAGTAAGACAAAGAGCTGACTGGATGCCCACGTTGTAGGTTCCGTAGTGTAGCGGTTATAACGTGCGCTTCACACGCGCAAGGTCCTCGGTTCGAGCCCGAGCGGAACCAAATGCTGCCCTTTCGTGCGCATCCATCGCAAATGTTTGGAATATACAGCAATTGACCAGGCTGTATGCCGCAAGAAAAAAATAGAATTTAACGCCCAGATCATAATCACAGTGAAGGCTGGCTGTCGAAGGAGGGAGTTTTTGTAGAGATAAGCTACATTTAAGTGGACTATCAGGAGATGCGCTTATTCCATGAGAATTGCTTCCGAAAGAAACATGATTGGAATTTCGGCTGGTGGAAGCTAAAAGCGTGCCCTGTGTGAGGATCGAACTCACGACCTTCAGATTATGAGACTGACGCGCTGCCTACTGCGCTAACAAGGCTGACCAACGTGTGTAGGCGCCTTTTGCCGCGTCCCTCCTACATCATCTTTGTGTAAATTGGTAAGCGACTTTATCCATTGCTTTTCCTCTTTAAATAACGCATGGAAAATAGGCTCCACCGAGATTTGAACTCGGATCGCAGGATTCAGAGTCCTGAGTGCTAACCATTACACCATGGAGCCGATCGTGATCGCGACGCGTTACCGCCCGGGCTCGAACCGGGGACCTTTCGCGTTTAAAGCGAACGTGATAACCACTACACTACGGAACCAGTTGTTTCCTCTGTTGGCACATTTTCGACCCAGGTTGGACGATAAATCTCAATAATGGACATCACAACACAAACATTAAATCTAAGTAAAAACGTTGGTAAAGTTAATTTAACAGCTACCGCTTGCTTGTCTGTAAAAATGGAGTAAGACAAAGAGCTGACTGGATGCCCACGTTGTAGGTTCCGTAGTGTAGCGGTTATCACGTGCGCTTCACACGCGCAAGGTCCTCGGTTCGAGCCCGAGCGGAACCAAATGCTGCCCTTTCGTGCGCATCCCACGCAAATGTTTGGAATGTGCAGCAATTGACCAGATCATGATCACAGTGAAGGCTAGCTGTCGAAGGAGGGAGTTTTTGTAGAGATAAGCTACATTTAAGTGGACTATCAGGAGATGCGCTTATTGCCTGAGAATTGCTTCCGAAAGAAACATGATTGGAATTTCGGCTGGTGGAAGCTAAAAGCGTGCCCTGTGTGAGGATCGAACTCACGACCTTCAGATTATGAGACTGACGCGCTGCCTACTGCGCTAACAAGGCTGACCAACGTGTGTAGGCGCCTTTTGCCGCGTCCCTCCTACATCATCTTTGTGTAAATTGGTAAGCGACTCTATCCATTGCTTTTCCTCTTTAAATAACGCATGGAAAATAGGCTCCACCGAGATTTGAACTCGGATCGCAGGATTCAGAGTCCTGAGTGCTAACCATTACACCATGGAGCCGAACGCGACGCGTTACCAGCAGTTCGCGCGCGTCAGTGGTTCCGCCCGGGCTCGAACCGGGGACCTTTCGCGTGTAAAGCGAACGTGATAACCACTACACTACGGAACCAGTTGTTTCCTCTGTTGGCACATTTTCGACCCAGGTTGGACGATAAATCTCAATAATGGACATCACAACACAAACATTAAATCTAAGTGAAAACGTTGGTAAAGTTAATTTACCAGCTACCGCTTGCTTGTCTGTAAAGATGGAGTAAGACAAAGAGCTGACTGGATGCCCACGTTGTAGGTTCCGTAGTGTAGCGGTTATAACGTGCGCTTCACACGCGCAAGGTCCTCGGTTCGAGCCCGAGCGGAACCAAATGCTGCCCTTTCGTGCGCATCCATCGCAAATGTTTGGAATATGCAGCAATTGACCAGGCTGTATGCCGCAAGAAAAAAATAGAATTTAACGCCCAGATCATAATCACAGTGAAGGCTGGCTGTCGAAGGAGGGAGTTTTTGTAGAGATAAGCTACATTTAAGTGGACTATCAGGAGATGCGCTTATTCCATGAGAATTGCTTCCGAAAGAAACATGATTGGAATTTCGGCTGGTGGAAGCTAAAAGCGTGCCCTGTGTGAGGATCGAACTCACGACCTTCAGATTATGAGACTGACGCGCTGCCTACTGCGCTAACAAGTCTGACCAACATGTGTAGGCGCCTTTTGCCGCGTCCCTCCTACATCATCTTTGTGTAAATTGGTAAGCGACTCTATTCATTGCTTTTCCTCTTTAAATAACGCATGGAAAATAGGCTCCACCGAGCTCAAGCAACTTATGGCAAGACCCAATGTAGTAATTTCTCAAGTCTCACTATAAGGATACTAATTCATGGTCTCAGACCGCCAATAAGTCATTTGTAGTTATTTTTTGATAAAATATAAAGATGTTATATTATTTTAACAATCCGTCATGTCGTTATTTTCTTCGATTATGGTTTTCTTAGCAACGGGAAAATATTCAATAAAATCTTACTTGTTCCGAATGTATATTTTTAACATCTTTTAAATGTTAGTTTGTAATACAAAGATCGTATGGCAGCAACTGATTTTTAATAACCAATAGTTCTGATAGTGAGAACTGACTTTTCCGACATTTTAAACGACAAATACGGCATATGCTTAGTTACGCCGACAATTTAATGGTTTCTTCGCATCAAATTAACAGTATTGCACTGCAATTGCTTCCAAGGAAAATAATAATAAAAACCTTCGGTGTAGATTTCTTAGTTCAACAAAATAATAAATTATTACAATTCCGTAGAATTCACCAATGCCGGTGATGAAGAATTTATATTTATATGTATACAACCTACAACATAACATTTTTAGAAACACAATGAACGAAAGCCAGACTTTGACGAAAACATTTGACTTTTCTTTTTCATCCCAATAAAAATACTTCAGACAAACTTTAACCAAATGCAAAAAATACAGATAATGAGCTGAGTTGAATATAAAACATATGTTACTGCTATTCCAAATAGTTTTTAAGTACAACACGTAACCCACTGATTCAGTTGATGCTGCGATCAAGAAATATTCAAAGGAATGCCATCGGAAAATGTCACATGTAGAAAATGCGGCGTATGCCACATAGAACATTTGATTCCCATAGTTTTCTACACCAATAATACAATAACAATTCCGTGATAATTTTGCGAATTGTACTTGAAAAATCTCTTTTTCAGTCATTCAGCAGAACCTTCAGTGATTACCATTTCCTGAATTTTCGAGAAACCGTCGAAATATTCAGCACAAACGTTCAAACTGTGTCGGGTATGTCACATGAATCTACTTCATTGGATTTCCGTCGTTAAATTTTACAATCACGATCTTGGGTTTTGTAGATTGTACATTAAAAACCTCTCTTTATGTGTAAAGTTTTCCAAAAATTTTGAAGCATTGAGTTCAAAACTTTCGAAGCATTGATTTCTTAATGCATTTGATCTGGAATGTTCTATCAAAAAAGATCCGGGGGCTATACTCATCAACGATAGTTCTTAAATGAAATTTTAATTATAAAGAAAACTGCATGTTCTTTGTTTCCCTCACTGAACACTTACCATCAGCCTTTTCCTAATCGTTCTTATACGAATTTGGCTCTTAACATTTACCAAAACACATTAAATTCGTGATTCGTGTAATCCTGTTTACCCCCTAACTTAGCTCAATGAGAATTTCGAAACATTGCTACAAACCAATTTCATGCCTGGGACAGCTTTTGCTCTTTTTGATACCTTAAATGGGATAATTTCGTCGGGGAAGTGACGAAAATTTTGCCCGACGAATGCAGATCTACGTAAGAGAAAAAAGATCTTAATCTATCATAGTGTATCTGATAAAAAACATGACTTCAGGATTTTTCAAGTTATGTACAAAAACGTGCAAATCTGTTGATTGTGTATATTTCTATGAAACTGCGCTCCTTTGTGGTGATTTTCATCGAGTTCACCCGCAAGTTAACACTCAAATACTTGTTGATAGCATTTCCAGTGGAACTAACAAGTGGCATATCACTTGATAAGGCCTTGGTGTTATATATTAAGATTGCCTTTAAATACCATGCATTGTGACAACCATAGGCTAACCCTTCCAGAATTTTTTTCTTCTCATAAATACAGGAAAAATGGAAAAAACTTCCGGTGTAAGAGAAAAAAATGTACACTCTAAGGCAATGTTTGAGATGCGCAGGGCTGTACGAAGACATGCAGAAGTCTTTCCCCGAAGTTGTGGGTCATAAGCGAAAAAAACCGGGAAAAAAAACATCATCAATGACAATGAATGCATTAGCTACATCACAAGAGCTACATATATCGTCGCTAGAGTTATCCGATTTGTCAAGCAGTTCTTTTCTTGATTCGTCTACTGGGGAAATGATTGATTTCAATATCAATACGCCAAATAAGTCTGTCGATTCGGAGCATGTCACTTTTTTCATACCTAAAAGTAAATGTACAAAATCACCGTTTGCCAAAATTGCTGGATCGTCTGCTGTAAAAAGTCTGGATAAAACTTTCACTGAATTATACAACAAGAAGTTCACTAATATCATTCCAAAACTACCTGGCCTGAATTCGACACCACCCAAAAACAAAGTAGAAAAAAAGAAGGAGTTAAGAAAACAACACCGACTCATAAAGGAAAGTTTCGAAAAAACTTCCAAAATAACAACAACGATCTAATAACTTTGTACGGTACGCAAATATCTGGTTCCTGCCATAGAAAAGTCAGCTGGTTTATTTTTTGAAGACAAAAAGAAAGCTGAGGAGTGAGGTACTTTCTCTTTCCATTTTTATGGAAGTTTTTTGACCTGTAAACTATTTGAGTCAAACTTTCATCCACTTAAGACAACCATTAATAAAATAGAGCTTACTTTATCAAATCTTTTGCTTTAGCAACATCCACTCCTGTTAGAAATCATCGCCAGACAGCAACTAGAATAGAAGACATAAAACAACTTGACATTCCTATTCAACTTGATGGAATTAAAATTCATGACACAATGAAAATATTTCTTGGTAATAATCTTTACCTTGGATAGCAACATCAACCCCAAAATAACACTTTTCATGGAACTTGTTATTTCATTTCATAGGAGACCATCCTGAATTGCAAAGTGAATCTGGTAACAGTCAGGGTAGCACATACCCTTGTCCATGTGGCACTCCTGTTACTTCATTCACTAATCTGCCACTTTCTTTTTGAATAGAAATTATGTCACTGGAAGAGAGAAGACAAAAAGTAAGTAAAAGTAAGTCAAACTTTATTGATCTTCTATGAAATAATAGGTAGAAATGTTTTAACTACTTTTAACATTTAAGGTAGTGTTACAAGGAAAGTTTGGCAAGAAGTCTAAAGTGAGGCCATACAAAGACCTAAGTGCTCAGGATTTTGCTTTGGAAGTCCATCTATGAGGATTGGATAGAGACATTCCTCTACACAGACTTAAACACAAAAAAGGTTTTGAAAGTTTACTCAAAATACACATGAAGGGCTTAATACGCACTCCTGCTCTTTGTTATGGCAATGAAGAAAAAACAATGAGTGAACTAAATCTTTGCTAATATGAAGTTTCTATGTTTGAGGGACTTAATGACTTAAAAGGTATTAGATCAATATTATAACGATTCATTCTTAAAATCAATAATGCTTAATATGAGATTTTGTTTTACTTTTAGGTCACATTTCTAACATCTACCAAGTTTTACCTTCAGTACTAGATGGAAGATCAAAGAAAATATTTGAGAGCACATTAGACACTTGTTTTAAAACAAAAGATAAAATAAAAGGTTTTATTCATTTATTTTGGAAAAATGTAGAAAAATCTGTCAAATACCCTGTAAAATCTGTCAGAATAAAAATTCATCATCTATTTAGGAGCTGACTACAGATACTATTAGCAGTCGTCTATAAGAACCTGAAGATGTAAAAGAAATCTTCAGAGCCTTGATAGAAATAAGTCACTACTGCTACCAAAACATTCAAAAGAGAAGTCCTTGAGTTATACTACGTATTCATAACGTGACATTCAAACACGCACTATTATGCATCAACACATTATCAAAACAAACGGTGTTGTCAAATCAAAAGTTTTTCAGAATTTATTTCCACTCAATTGTCACCCATCTTCCACAAATGGCATGAATTTTTGTGGAGAATTTCTTTTATTTTTTTAATCTCCCACCTCAGAAATGGGGTTGATAGTGAAGTAGAGAATTTCTTATTTTCTTTTAATCTCTCAACTCATTGAAAATGTGGTAATGTTAAAAAGAGAAAACAATAAAGCTTAATAATTTATCTAAAGCTTTTCGGAAAGCTTTTCATTGTCAGTGTTATTTACAAATGAAGTTTATTTACAAAAAATCTAATAAAACATTTTTAGTTTCACAACTTTGAAAATGACTTGATGCTGTAGCGGAGAAGACACATAGTTGCTTATCCACACCTCTTAAAAATTTATATATATATATATAATTATTTTTTTGTGCATTTTATGTGATAATATTTTCATTCGATAATAAATATAAGTACGAAGTTCATGTAATGGTGAAATTTGTGTCAGTATGCTATACTATTTAACTTTATCCTGCTTTGTCTCATAAGTTGATGTAGGACAATGAAAACATGAAGATAAATTTTGAAATACATTGCATTTACTTGTTTTATAGGTACTTAGCTTATGGAAAAAGATAAACTTTATAAACTAGATATGATCCTTTCTGTTTTTCCTTTAATTTAGTTTATCTAATACTTCTTAGGGAATAATAATCATGTCTGTTTACAATTTGAATTTTTTGTTTGAATTAAATATTTTATTCTATCTCTTTTATGTCAAAACAAAGCAGTAGTTGAGAAGACCAGAAAACTTATACTGATATTATTTCAAACAGCCATTAGAATCTCAATCTGTACTCATTAGAAACTAAGACAAATCAGAGCATAAAATGCTATTCTTGTTAACTTTTATATGATTTATATTTATCTCTGTGAATAAAAAGGTAGAAGACTGAGAGAGAAAGAGGGGTGCGGGGAGGCATATCTGTTGAATGTGTAAACAAGAGAGTATTTTCGTGTGTGCATACATAAACATTACGTACCTGAAATAATATAGCCAACTTGATCATTTAACAAACACAGATAAGAGTAAGCCATGTGAACTAGTTTTAAAACTGGAAAATAAAAACCAGACATAAAAAGGAGCACGTTCGCTAAAGACATGCTTTCAATAATGGCGCATTCGTCGGGAAAAAAACGTGCAAAAAATTGATCGCGCATAAAACGCGGGAAAATGTCGGCTATTACCCGAACTTTGCGGAGTCGGGCCATAAGTCGCTCGAGAGATTTGAACTCGGATCGCAGGATTCAGAGTCCTGAGTGCTAACCATTACACCATGGAGCCGATCGCGACGCGTTACCAGCAGTTGGCGCGCGTCAGTGGTTCCGCCCGGGCTCGAACCGGGGACCTTTCGCGTGTAAAGCGAACGTGATAACCACTACACTACGGAACCAGTTGTTTCCTCTGTTGGCACATTTTCGACCCAGCTTGGACGATAAATCTCAATAATGGACATCACAACACAAACATTAAATCTAAGTAAAAACGTTGGTAAAGTTAATTTACCAGCTACCGCTTGGTTGTCTGTAAAGATGGAGTAAGACAAAGAGCTGACTGGATGCCCACGTTGTAGGTTCCGTAGTTTAGCGGTTATCATGTGCGCTTCACACGCGCAAGGTCCTCGGTTCGAGCCCGAGCGGAACCAAATGCTGCCCTTTCGTGTGCATCCCACGCAAATGTTTGGAATGTGCAGCAATTGACCAGGCTGTATGCCGCATAAAAAACATAGAATTTAACGCCCAGATCATAATCACAGTGAAGGCTAGCTGTCGAAGGAGGGATTTTTTGTAGAGATAAGCTACATTTAAGTGGACTATCAGGAGATGCGCTTATTGCCTGAGAATTGCTTCCGAAAGAAACATGATTGGAATTTCGGCTGGTGGAAGCTAAAAGCGTGCCCTGTGTGAGGATCGAACCCACGACCTTAAGATTATGAGACTGACGCGCTGCCTACTGCGCTAACAAGGCTGACCAAAGTGCGTAGGCGCCTTTTTCCGCGTCCCTCCTACATCATCTTTGTGTAAATTGGTAAGCGACTCTATCCATTGCTTTTCCTCTTTAAATAACGCATGGAAAATAGGCTCCACCGAGATTTGAACTCGGATCGCAGGATTCAGAGTCCTGAGTGCTAACCATTACACCATGGAGCCGATCGCGACGCGTTACCAGCAGTTGGCGCGCGTCAGTGGTTCCGCCCGGGCTCGAACCGGGGACCTTTCGCGTGTAAAGCGAACGTGATAACCACTACACTACGGAACCAGTTGTTTCCTCTGTTGGCACATTTTCGACCCATGTTGGACGATAAATCTCAATAATGGACATCACAACACAAACATTAAATCTAAGTAAAAACGTTGGTAACGTTAATTTACCAGCTACCGCTTGCTTGTCTGTAAAGATGGAGTGAGACAAAGAGCTAACCGGATGCCCACGTTGTAGGTTCCGTAGTGTAGCGGTTATCATGTGCGCTTCACACGCGCAAGGTCCTCGGTTCGAGCCCGAGCGGAACCAAATGCTGCCCTTTCGTGCGCACCCCACGCAAATGTTTGGAATGTGCAGCAATTGACCAGGCTGTATGCCGCAAGAAAGACATAGAATTTAACGCCCAGATCATAATCACAGTGAAGGCTGGCTGTCGAAGGAGGGATTTTTTGTAGAGATAAGCTACATTTAAGTGGACTATCAGGAGATGCGCTTATTGCCTGAGAATTGCTTCCGAAAGAAACATGATTGGAATTTCGGCTGGTGGAAGCTAAAAGCGTGCCCTGTGTGAGGATCGAACTCACGACCTTCAGATTATGAGACTGACGCGCTGCCTACTGCGCTAACAAGGCTGACCAACGTGTGTAGGCGCCTTTTGCCGCGTCCCTCCTACATCATCTTTGTGTAAATTGGTAAGCGACTTTATCCATTGCTTTTCCTCTTTAAATAACGCATGGAAAATAGGCTCCACCGAGATTTGAACTCGGATCGCAGGATTCAGAGTCCTGAGTGCTAACCATTACACCATGGAGCCGATCGCGATCGCGACGCGTTACCGCCCGGGCTCGAACCGGGGACCTTTCGCGTTTAAAGCGAACGTGATAACCACTACACTACGGAACCAGTTGTTTCCTCTGTTGGCACATTTTCGACCCAGGTTGGACGATAAATCTCAATAATGGACATCACAACACAAACATTAAATCTAAGTAAAAACGTTGGTAAAGTTAATTTAACAGCTACCGCTTGCTTGTCTGTAAAGATGGAGTAAGACAAAGAGCTGACTGGATGCCCACGTTGTAGGTTCCGTAGTGTAGCGGTTATCACGTGCGCTTCACACGCGCAAGGTCCTCGGTTCGAGCCCGAGCGGAACCAAATGTTGCCCTTTCGTGCGCATCCCACGCAAATGTTTGGAATGTGCAGCAATTGACCAGATCATGATCACAGTGAAGGCTAGCTGTCGAAGGAGGGAATTTTTGTAGAAATAAGCTACATTTAAGTGGACTATCAGGAGATGTGCTTATTGCCTGAGAATTGCTTCCAAAAGAAACATTATTGGAATTTCGGCTGCTGGAAGCTGAATGCGTGCCCTGTGTATAGATCGAACTCACGACCTTCAGATTATGAGTCTGGCGCCCTGCCTACTGCGCTAACAAGGCTGACCAACGCATGTAGGCGCTTTTTGCCGCGTCCCTCCTACATCATCTTTGTGTAAATTTGTAAGCGACTCTATCAATTGCTTTTCCTCTTTAAATAACACATGGAAAATAGGCTCCAACGAGATTTAAACTCGGATCGCAGGATTCAGAGTCCTGAGTGCTAACCATTACACCATGGAGCCGATCGCGACGCGTTACCAGCAGTTGGCGCGCTTCAGTGGTTTCTCGCGGGCTCGAACCGGGGACCTTTCGCGTGTAAAGCGAACGTGATAACCACTAAACTACGGAACCAGTTGTTTCCTCTGTTGGCACATTTTTGACCCCGGTTGGACGATAAATCTCAATAATGGACATCACAACACAAACATTAAATCTAAGTAAAAACGTTGGTATAGTTAATTTACCAATTACCGCTTGCTTGTTTGTAAAGATGGAGTAAGACAAAGAGCTGACTACATGCCCACGTTGTAGGTTCCGTAGTGTAGCGGTTATCAAGTGCGCTTCACACTCGTAAGGTCCTCGTTTCGAGCCGCAGCAGAACCAAATGCTGCCCTTTCATGCGCATCCCATGCAAATTGTTGGAATGTGCAGCGTTTGGCCAGATTTTATGCCGAAAGAAAGACATAGAATTTAACGCCGAGATCATAATCACAGTGAAGGCTACCTGTCGAAGGAGGGAATTTTTGTAGAAATAAGCTACATTTAAGTGGACTATCAGGAGATGCGCTTATTGCCTGGGAATTGCTTCCAAAAGAACCATGATTGAAATTTCGGCTGCTGGAAGCTGAATGCGTGCCCTGTGTAAGGATCGAACTCACGACCTTCAGATTATGAGACTGGCGCCCTGCCTACTGCGCTAACAAGGCTGACCAACGCGTGTAGGCGCTTTTTGCCGCGTCCCTCCTACATCATCTTTGTGTAAATTGGTAAGCGACTCTATCAATTGCTTTTCCTCTTTAAATAACACATTGAAAATAGGCTCCAACGAGATTTAAACTCGGATCGCAGGATTCAGAGTCCTGAGTGCTAACCATTACACCATGGAGCCGATCGCGACGCGTTACCAGCAGTTGGCGCGCGTCAGTGGTTCCGCCCGTGCTCGAACCGAGGACCGTTCGCGTGTAAAGCGAACGTGATAACCACTACACTACGGAACCAGTTGGTTCCTCTGTTGACACATTTTCGATCCAGGTCGGACGATAAATCTCAATAATGGACATCACAACACAAACATTAAATCTAAGTAAAAACGTTGGTAAAGTTAATTTACCAGCTACCGCTTGCTTGTCTGTAAAGATGGAGTAAGACAAAATGCTGACTGGATTTCCGCGTTGTAGTTTCCGTAGTGTAGCGGTTATCACGTGCGCTTCACACGCGCGAGATCCTCGTTTCGAGCCCGAGCGGAACCAAATGCTGCCCTTTCGTGCGCATCCTACGCAAATGTTTGGAATGTGCTGCAATTGACCAGACTGTATGCCGCAAGAAAATCATAGATTTTAACGGCCAGATCTTTATAACAGTTAAGGCTAACTGCTGAAGGAGTGCGTTTTGTGGAGATGGTTTTTATCTATATCGTCGATCATGAGATGCTATTATTTCCTGAGAATTGCTGACGAAGGAAATATCATAACATCAGGATGGAACGTTTATGTGGGCTATCCTCAAACACGTTTATGGCCTGAGAATTGATTCCCAACAGCTAGGGGAAGGTCATCTTGCGCCATGTGTGATAATAGAACTCACGGCCCTCAGATTATCGAGCGTGGAGAAACTTTTTTAACCGAAAAATTTTCGTGGAAAGTTTCCCAATTTTTGATTAAGGATGCTGTTTCGTCATTGATAAATTTTATAAAATTTTCTGCTCTCCAACTTCTCGCCAACGGCGCAAATTTCATATTGGAATTTTGTCAGAAGTGAAATGTAACTTATTGAAATTGCTTGGATCGTTGAAACTGTTTTTAGTTTTCGGTTTTGATAGAACTTTTTTAACTTCGAACTTTTGTAGAAAACCCGGCCGTGTGTCTCATATCCTTTTAATTTTGTTCATTACGTCACCCTCCCAAGAATTAATTTTTATTGTTTTGAATGCGACCATGAACTGAGCAAATGTTTGCTAACAACTTTTATGCCGACACTCCTTGTTAATCACGAGACTGCTACTAATAGGAAGCAACTGTATTAACATAAGGATCATTTTTGAACTGATATATCAAATAAAAATTCCAATTTGTTACAGTGAGTATAATCTTTTATGTGCGATCAGTGTAACCACATACTTGCTGTGCAAAAAAAACCAAAAGGAACGAAAAATCTAATGTTCACAGTACAAATTTGACGTTATTACATATACCAAAGACAATGCAACAGTTCTAAACTTCCCATAGTTTGGATTCAGTTTTCAACATACACCTTTGTACTTCCTCGAATTCCTCCCATTTCTTTGCTGCAGAAACTAACAATTATACTCTTCTTGGAGATTTTATCAACGGCCTAAATAATATTAAGTAATATTAAGTGGTTACTATTGAAACTACAATGTTAAAAAAATATTGTGGTTCTCACGTCTGCTTTGAGTTTGATATCCATCTTAAAAGTTGTCTCGGCAGGAATTTCACTTTAAAATAAAAACAAGAATGAAAATTTTATCTCTTCAAATTTTCTGAAATGGCCAGCGATTTCATGATTAGACAGTAACCATTGAGTTAATACTTTTACCTGATTTCACCAATGTACAATCGATTCTTTATGATACTACCATCGACGTAAATTTCGCATTGTGTCAAAGGTTTTGGAATCGGATTGGTAAAAGAAACAGTAAATGTTTCTTCTTTTCCAACTTTAAAACGTTTTGGCATGTTAATCAGTTCCAATTCTGGTTTCAAGAAGTTGATAACTTCATTAGTTAGCTCCACTTGGCCAGTGCTAGGCACTTCTGCAAATGCCACAAAGCGCAACATGTTATCATCTTGTACGTAAGATAAGTAACTGGCAGCCTCAACACGAATCGGAATGGATTCGGCTGAAATGACGAGTAAGATTAAATTATGACGCTGCCACACAAATGTATATAAGAATTTGATCATAATAACTTTTGCTACTGGCTATTGCTTTCAGATAAAATAAATGGAAATACTTGTGTTAGCCTTGACAGAAATGCTTTCAGTGTATTTTTCGAGCTTTCCTATTTCCATGCCATCATAACGTACAATCTGACCATTTACTGCAACAAAAGCAGATAAATCTTCCCTCCCAGTGTTCGCTAGTGCTATTGTTAAAGCAACATCATCTCCTACTTGGTGCTGGTCTTTGTATGTAAGTAATTTCATCGAAAGATCTGAAGCCATTTAAAACATGTTATAAGTTGCGTACATCATTCACATAATTGTATTGATAAGATTTATAAAAGGCTTGTCCGTTTCAAACTCAAACGACTTCCAAATGCAATATAGATGGTTACTTGCAGAACACGAAGCAATATTTTATTTACAGACAAAAAGAATATAATATACAACACGATTATTAAATACCTTTTCGCGTTACTCTTACAACGCTGTTACCTACTCTTGTTAAGGCGTTTCTTACAGTGGTACGTTCAAGTACTGAGCCTTCTGGAAATTTATACAAATCAGTGAGATCTTCTCTTTCATTGCTGTTAACTGCTTTTGTACTCAGTCTTTTCCCTAGTAAGTAAAAATGTACAATTCACGCAGATATCACTTTTGCGTTAGGTTGATCTTTTTTATGTGTCTTATGCTCACCGATAGAAGTACGATCTCTTTTCACAGCTTCAAAAGCTCCGCTACCATTCTCCAACCAATGAACGGTGTCGGCATTCACTTCCGCTAACACAAAAGCTGTATCATACTTGAAATCAATTTGCCCTTCTTTGACAGCTCTTAAAGGTGTTGGGCCCAATTGAAATAAACCTAGATAAAAGATGAAAGTATACTAAAAAATGCAAAATAACCAGGTTGATGACAAAAATATTCTGACTTAATGCAAGTGCCTATTCGCCATGCTGATTTCACATAGATGAAGACTCGGTTAAATGAAACCATAGGGAATGAAATAATTAATATTTCCACAACTGCCAATCCTTTTCTTCTAATCAAAGACTTTAGTGAACCTCTCTTTTTGTATTCACTATGGCTTGATACTTAACCTTGACTTCTTTCCTGTGGAGTCGCGTCTGCCGCTTGCCAACCGCCATAACCAGGAGGAAGATCCGATCTCCGCATCCACACATCATTCCAGACGTGGAAATTCCTTATAAAAAACACACTCAATAAAGGCCCTGTTAGACGGTAAATTATTTGCTAAACTATTCCATAAAGTTACTTAAAATAGAATAATTTACTAAATAATTTATGGTGCATTGTATCGTAAACTATTCAAAAATTACTAAAAGAAGCAAAAAAATAGTTTATTTTAGGAATGGTTTAACGAATATTAAGTTAAATGCCTTAATATTGAAAAAAAAACACAAGCAAACTATGTGAAACAATAGTGTATGAACATGGTCGCTACTTTTATTGTTATAAAATTCAAATGTAATCAGTGTTAAAAAATTACTGAAACAGCGTAAGAGGGGTAACTATAGATGTTTGAATGTTGTTACATTGATGGATTGTGAGTATATTTTGCAGTATTTCTCTAATTCAGCACTCAACAGGGATTTCAAAGTACGAATAACACTCGAGTTTATATGTCTGTTTTTTTCTAAATTCAAAGAATCGATGAGAAAAACTTTAAATATTTACAATACTTTAGAGAGATTTAAAATCTCATATCAAAATAAAACACCATTTGCGGGATTCGGAAAAATCATGTTTCTTTTACACGAAACTATTTTTCTATAGATTTGAAGGGATTTATATACAACTGTGTAGAGTTGTTCTACAAAGCCATTAGAAACTTCACATCAACACTTTAAATAAGCGTGCAAAGAAGTAATGATGTTTCTTTTGATACAAGAAAAGGCTATAAATGTCTGAGGTAACTTTTGATTATTTTAATTTTCACAAAAGTGATTGATTTTTTTTCGTGTAACAGGCTCGTCGATTTAACGAATCTCCTTATTTACACGCTCAAATTCGTAAGGATCAGTATGAAGTTTCTAATGCTTTTGTAGGGAATAATTCACGAACAACTCCACCATGTTGTACACAAGCCCTTACAAATGTATAATATGGTTTCTGCAAAGCAGAACATACTTGCTATGAATATACTTAGTTGTAGTTTCATTGATATAAAGCGATTTTCTTTAACACCATGGTCAATATTAATATAGATCACTTACCAAACAGAATCATGAGATTTATTTGGATAAGGATCACCCTTTCTGTTGAAGTATAAATCATTGGTGCAGTTGCCATCAGAATCGTGGGCAGACGAAAAATTGCTTACTGATCGACAAGGTATACCAAGGGTGCGCATAACTTAATGAAAAAAACAATAAGAGTATTAAAAATCATTAAAAATCATTATCGACACTTTAATAAAAATTGTTAATCCTTTGGAGTCTTGGTGTAATGTAGTTCTAGCAATGCATAAATTAGTTCATGAAGCTTAGTATGAAACATTTGCTTAGTATGAAACATTTGCTTTTACTTTATCTAGGTGAATGCTTTGAAATAAAAAATGAATGGTTGCGAGTGCATTTTGATTGTCAAGGAATACTACTTAAAATGCGCATTTAATTAAAACAAATATGTTTCATGCATCACGATACGCGAAGAAATGAAAAACCTTTGCTTTGCATTGTAGAAAAAAACAATATCAAAGGTACCGCAAAGTTTCCGGGTATCAAACAAAACTATTCTCATTGAATAACTTCCCTATATTTGGTAGGCACAATATTAGAATATGTTATAATTTTGAAGGTAGTGTCGTGTGCAATTGAATTACATTTTTCCATTTGCTATATATTGAATTGATTGCGATAATCAACTAAAACACAAGAATAAATAAAAAGTACGCTGAGAGATGGGAGAGCCTTACTTGTGGTGAACACTGCACTAAACACCCAACATTGACCATATTTTACTGGCTGCTGATCAACCATGAATTTCTCCAAAATAGCTGGCGTACTTGTCCAGTAGGATGGGGATTTACCTCCGTCATATTCACCAGACCAGTTCCCAACAACGATGCCATTGTTGTCATTGCTGTTCACCTTAAATAACAGGAATTGAGGATGAAAAAGTGGTTTTGTTAATATTTACATTGCTAATACTTACAATACAATACTTTTAAAGTATTTGCAAGTTTTTACTATCGATCGTTTTTGGAGCCAAAGCATGAAGGCATATGTTATATTACGGTCATGCACTTGGAAATTTGCCTTTTTGTGGTAACTTTACAATATACCTTTATAACATTCTAAAGGAAGAACAATTTGAAGGTATAACAAAGATTTCAAATCTGAACGCTTTCTTAACTCACCAAAGATGAAATGACTCGCGAAACCTCTACAGCAGTATCTCTGCCTTGTGCTTTCCTTCTTCCCAGCAATGTGAAAGCAGTATCCAATGAGATCTCTTCAAACTGCAAAAGAGAAAACAGATTTTTTCTAGTCTTTAATATAACTTTTAAATCAAACTGTTCATTGCATTTATGTTAACACAAATACGGTGTTTGACATACTCATGAAAAACATCAGATATTACAAATTGCAGTTGACAATTGAAGGCAACTTAAGGATATTATATTCAGATTATACCTGGCCAAAATGCCATCGCCTTGGGTGTGGATTATGCCAACTACCAACATAAAGTTGGCCATACTGTCTTAGAATGTATTCACGTAGCATTCCTTCATCATCCATAAAGACTTCGTCTCCTACAAAAAAAGGCCAAATATACAAACGAATTAACAAATTAGCAGTTGGTACTGTTGCTGTTTCGTTCTACTTTCAGTTCTCTATTAATTTGTATTTGTTTGCTTGCGGAGTCACGTTTCGTTAGTCAAGTATAGTTTGTGACCAAAACTCGAGTTCGTGTTCTTAAAATTGTTCTTTTAAAAACACATATCGAGCCCTGTTCTGCACAATATAATAAAAAATTACCTCTGCACCAAGGATTGAACAAAAGATAAATGGGGAAATCAGCGGTGCAAACGGTTTCAATGTCTGTATCAATCTCAAGACTGTACTTGGCAGGCAATGCATTTGGTGGGCTATAAACCTCAATGATTAGATTCTTTGGATCCTTTTTGTCATAAATTGTGTATCCCCACTTTTCATTCGATTTCCAATCACGAAAGTCTCTCTGGGAAATCTCAGGTACCGTTGTAAGTGTTTTGTCTTTATCACGTGGTCGCGCTCCAGTCTTTAAAGTTAGATAAAAGCTATCTTTTTCTTCGTAATCTCGTGAAAATTTTATTAATAACTTGAAGGTCTGTCCTCTCCTGACCACCAGAGCTGGCTTTTCTGTTTTGAACTTTTTTGTATGATGGCCTTCACTGTTTTCATTCTTCAATGGATCTACTCCGATTATTGGTATTGCTAAAATCAACACCACGAAAAACAATCTTATAAATACAAATTATTTGTAATGCTCATACTAATCAACTCTCTATCCTTTATGTTTGGGCTTACGTATAAATTGGAGCAGAATACACGTTTTTAAAAACAAGCTTTAAAACTTATCAAACTCCATCCAACATAGAAATCTTAGTCAAAACATACAAGTTCACAAAACTCAGGTTCTTGATTGAATGTATCTATGTCTGACATTACTCGTCTACTTACATCCGCAGCAATTTAAATCGTTAGAGCTCGCCCGACAACCGAAAAGCATTCAATTCTTACTCAGATATCTCTGGTTATCATTAGAAAGTAGATTTTGTGTATAACTCGCTACATATAACGTATACGGACGGAAACTATCATATATAATGGAAACAAAATCAGAGATAAGGAACGACAGAATCAAGCATCAAGAGCTTAGGTCAAAATTTCTAAAGTTTTTCACTTACATTCACTTTCGAGTTCATGCTCCAATTTAACTTCATCGCAGATTTTGAAAATCCATTTACGACAAGGGAAGTCAAATTTTCGACCTGTCTCATTATCAGTTACTATCACGCGGTTTAGTTGCCAACTTGATGAGGTTCCCGTGTCATCGTGGCGAATTTTAACTTTGTGAATTACACCCAGTTCTCTTGCTTTTACATGGAATGTGTCAATACTAAGAAAATATTTGTATACTAAAAATGAGTGAAAGTTCCTACGCAGACCATTTTATTGTGGCTAGATAGACTTGGAAAAGCAGATCTGTATTGCTTAGATTTAAAACGCTCTGCTAAAGCCCAAAACTGAAAATCATGTGTTCTTAGCATGCGTTGTCGTACATACTTCGCTGGATGCACGTGATCGAAAGTATAAGGTATATAGGAATATGGTGCCGGTCCAGGAACTTACCAGTTAGAATGCAGCGGTAAATACTCGTGGTTGTATCTCACGCTTGTTTTAAATCTTAACAAATATTTCCATACTTGATTATATGCCCAAGGGCCCCTCCATTAAACATCAGATGCTTGGATTCTTCAAAAATGTCTTGTCAAAAATCATACTCTTTGCGCGCTTAGTTTTAAACCCGTTATGCAATTAGTCTGTTTAAAATATCTTAAACATCTCAGATCTCATTTCTAGATGCTTTATAAAGTTTCATAAAAGTTAAAGTCAAATCACAATATATGACGACTCCCCATATCGAGAGTTGGCTATTACAAATCACATCAAGAAAGGTTACTCCTTTTAAAAATGGAAGTCAATTAATAAAGCCAGGTGTCAGACAGAAGACAAAAACATACAATGATAAACTCTTAAAGGAAAGTTAAAACATGCAACCACACTTACTGGCCACGTTCGAATGGATCCTTGTGATTCAATGATTTCTCCAGAAATATGTCGTGGCTTGTTCCTTTTTGACCATATAAGGTAATGAACACATTGGAGTCAGTTCCAGCAAACAAACTGTCACCAGTGTGCACTTGGATCTTATACGACTGCTCACCTAAACAGAAGAATACAGAATTCCACTCATGATCTGAAGACTGTAATCGTATAAAGATTTTTATGTTAACATAACCAGCGTTATTTCAACAGAATTTTATTTACCAGGTTCTAATCAAGTCTGAAAGAGCGTTTTTTGTTTTTTTTTTTAAATTATTTCGCTTTAAAAATTGCAAAAATCACCCTTGTATAGGGGGACACAAGTTTAACCCCTCTGAAATAAAGCTCGGGTTGGCCTTTTTCTAAGAAAAAGTGCCCTTTGGATGTTTATAATGTGCCCTTTTCTCTTCCGCCGGACGCTGCCCTTATATTCAAGATGACACCCTTACTATATTTTTATAAAACTACACAGCCCCACCTCGCTTTGGTGTATTTTATTGTTAATTTTCTTGCTTAGACGTATTTAACTTAACTGCATATAGCTATTTGAAACTAGTGATTAAAGTCCCTTCAAATGTTTACATCAAAACAACGATGGGTCTTGAAAATAAAATCATTATTAAGTTCTCTTAAAAATTTGTGTAAATGCTATGGTGACACTGTAAATAATATATCGCTTCCCAATTCTACCAGTACATTTTTTTTAAAGAGGAGATTAATGTAGGCTTACGATCAGTGTTAAGCTCGTGATACATCGTTTTTTCTTGTTGATCTTTGAACAGCCAATCGTAACAGGAAAACGTGAATTTTTGACCTGTTTCATCATCTCTCACTTCTACACTATTTAATAGCCAACTAGCTCCAGGTCCCTTGTTATCATGCCGAATTTTTAGTTTGAAAATTCTTCCCAAATTTCGTTCTGCTATCTTGAAAGTATCAGTGCTAAATAAATATATTGACCATTGACTGTTTCATTAGTTAATAGGTTGGGCGGGAAATACAGAAGGTGAAGGTTAAAAATCAACATAGTTGATCTGCAACTTTTTTTTTCAATTCTTGCTATAGTATCGAAATTGGGATGATTGCTTTGCAGCTTGTGTGAATGCTAAAACTACTGCCACAAAATTTGTATTACAAGTATTTTCACGTTAAAACTCGCTTTACACCTTATAATAACTTTATTTCTTCCCAGATTACAGTGTATTTCTACAAAAGTTTCCTCTGAAAACCGCCACTCCAAAATTAACAAAAACATGAAGCCATTTCAAAATTTATAAAAATTCCTAAAATCATCTGAAAGATTCGGTTCACTCACTTTCCACGCTCAAAGAGATTTGTGTGATCCAATGATTTCTCCAAAAAAACCTCTCTACTTGCACCATTTTCACCATATAGTGTAACGAACACGTTTGCATCAGTACCAGCAAATACACTGTCACCAGTACGTATTTGAACGGTGTATAGATGGTCATCTAAAAACAAGACAGCCAAGTTGCAGATCCTTTAGTAAATATTCCATTAAGCGCATCTTCATATGCATTTTAGTGCATATTAACTTCTTATAGCATTATTTCTTATTTCATATTGCATATTAGCTAAAGGTAAAGCATCTTAATTTCAATGCTATGATTATTTATTTCAACTGTTTTGTATAATGAAAGCTGTATTCATCAATAAGGCACACAGCAATACGATACGGTTTTTTAGGTTTTTCCTCTTTAGTGTGACAATACAATACCTTATCGGTAAAAAAAAACGTCGGAAAAAATGTTAGTCGGTAAAAATAAAAAGTCGGCAAAAACATTAGTCACTTGGACAAAATTTAGTAACTTTTTGCCGACCAATTTTCAAGACAAAAAAATGACGAAGAAAGTTTCGATAATTTGAAAGTTTTTTTAGGAAATAAAATGCAACACCAAAAAGAAAGGTTAGGTAAATTAGGTTAATTAGTCAATTTCAATAATAGTTTTTTTCTTCATTTGTGTATTTTCGTTATTATATTCTTAAACACTTGTTTGCTTTTACTGAAAATTTCATACTACCGCAAAAAGCACCTGATAAGAATTGGCAACACAGAGAAGAAAAATCGGCATAAAGTAGTTTGCCAAGTAGTTTTTGGCAAAAAAAAAAAATCGCCAGAAAAGTTAAGTCGGTAAAAAAATATCGGCAAAAATGTTAGTCCGCAAAAAATATTAGTCACCTAGCCAAAACTTAGTCACTTTTTGCGGACTTTTTTTTACCGATAAGGTATGGTTTTTATTTGAGTGAGAATCTTAATCAAATAATTGCAATATTCATTCAACAAACCAAAGGAAGGATTCATAAAGTCAATACCACTTCAGTATGGATTTTCCAGACACAGTTTCACTTCATGCAACATGGTTTTAGTAATTAAGAGATATAACAACTCTTAAACAATTTTGGTATTGACTTAATAAAATTTTTTCGCATGCACTGCAGATTTGAAAACTGTGATACGCCTTGTGACTTAAAAAAACTTTCAAAGTCTTTTATTAACTTTCTCTAAAAATTGTAACAATCAGGATAACTTTTCAAGCTTATAGTTCATTTATGTTTGTGTCATGGACTAGTTTAAAAACAGTAACGTATTAAAAGAAAATGATTAATTTAGTTATTGAAGGTTTGAACTATCCAGATTGTATTTTGGTTATCCCATTTAAAATATCGTGCTTTCTGTTATATAAATTATGAATGCATTTTATTTAAAGATTAATTTTCGGTAGCGTGGTATTTAAAAGGGCTTTTGAAGATAACAACCGCAAAGCAAAATTGAATTTCAGTGCACAAGAAATTCCTGTTTCAGTACGAAAGATATTGAAAAACAAAAAAATATAAGGTCGCATGATTTTTACTCAACATAAATAAAATGTTTGCTGCTTTCATCGCGATTATTTCACTCATAACCTTTCCCACACTGAACAGATCTTCTTAATGGATTACATTCCTCCAATCTATGTCTATTTAATACAATGATTCTAGCATTGTAAATAAATCATGCCAGTTTAAAATGTAAGATAAAATCATTCAGATTAAAAGCAATATATTTAAAATTGTCAGCAAAAGCTTTCGATTTACAAAATCATCATCAGTGCATTTGCTGACAATTTTAAATGTATTGCTTTTAATCATCCTTCATTCCTTGTTATTATTTTATTTAGCTACTTTCTTTGCGTATATCTATCTGCTGAATTTCCATTTGCCGAAAACTCAAGTGATAAGATCTTGGTGATCTGGTGGTATTTTAAGTTTTAAGCCTTTTAAGTATGTAAGCTCCTTTTGTAGTAAGTCTCACTAAGAGTTCTAGCTCTTCCTACATAAAAATGGAAGAAGTCATGAAAAATCCAGATAATTTGATACTACGGTTTTGAGAAAAAATGATAAGAACCTTTCTAAAAGTGCTATTAATGACCTTCCTTTCCATGGTGTTAATGTCAATGTGGAACGCAAGTTCTACAAACGCGTTCTAACGCGCATGAATATATATTTACAAGCGGCAAAGTAGACTATATTACACTTACCCATATTTGTGTCTTGTTCGTCTGCACTCTGTTTAGGTTATGAATTAGAAACCTATTTTATTTCCTTTCTTTTTCAACTGTTTTAACAATTATTGGCAATTTTTTTTCCTGTTGGAACCACTCCTCCGTGGTGGTTAACGGTATTGAGGATTCTGTTAAAATATTTAAAACTTCACGTTTTTATCACTCTTTCCAGAAACTTCAGAAGTCAATATCATTTAGTTTCTTTTGCTATCAATATGTTTAACCAATGATATTGTTCATAGAACGTCTAAGGCTAAAAACTCACTATGACATTTCATCAGAAATAAAAGGGAACTTCAAATACCTTTTCACAAAATTATGAAGAAATGATGATGGAGAACACACATATTGTGCACGTGCATAACAACTCATTATTATAGTGTGTACCGCCGTAGAGTAAGTTACGGTACCTTCAAATGAAAGCAATGGGGAATTTCAAAAACTTTGCCATCACAATCATTAAACGCCTTGCTTTGATTTCAACAAAACAATAAAAAAAACACCAGTCCTTACTAACTGTAAACATAACTTTTTGAAACTATCAAATTATTCAATATCATTTGAGAAGCTGCAACGAAGTGAAAAAATTAATTGGGAAATTAATTACATTTTGGAAACCATTTACTTTATAATAATACCCAAGAAGAATGTCAAAATTGAAGTTTAAAGGGAATTTCATATCGATTCTCTTCGAGATTGCGTGGAAAACATGCTGTTATTTTTACAGGTATCTCAGCTTCTACTCATATAACCACACATCAATTGGGCGTATGAATCTGTCAATATGAGAAAAATCATCTTACTTAAGATCTTGCATCTTGCATCTTACTTAAACGTCTGTAAACTAAATTCATCTACGCTTATAACTTAAGTAGGTTTATTTATAATTTCCCATTAGAGAGAATCAAATCTGTACTTGAAAGATCAGTTAATGAGTTGGCTCACAGGAAATTTCAAGGAACACTTCCAATGGAGATTTTCTAAAACGTCTTTCCACGTTTGTCTACTAAAACATGCTTGTATTAGCGAATGGTGAATCAGCATAGAATGTATGGACTCCACGCATTTTGGTTTGTTAAGCATGATTTGTGACTTTTGCTTTTTGACAAGCATTGTTTAAATGTTTTTAATTAGATATCATTTCAAATCTACAGTCTGTTCACCATATACGACCATAGTATGTTTTAAAACGGGGGTTCATAAATTTTAGTTAAGTTCAGTGTGTTTCATAATGTTGGAAACGGAAATTTTAAAGCTGTTTTTTCAAATGAATATACCGCATGTCAAAATAATTTTTACATCGATGGAAAGCCATTAAAAATTTAATTACATTTTTCCAAGACATTTTCCTTATTTTTTAAAAAAACACTTTTTCATTTTTCACAAAAATGTACTAGCCCAAAGAAATTGAAAATGGCTTCAGGGAAATTGAACTTATGAAAAATTGAACAAAGATTATTTTTTCTATAATTGCTACATTGTGTCCTTTAAAAAACCTTTGAAATAAGTGTTACATTTAATGTATTACTCACATTTCAACGAAAGCCTATTCCTCTTATGCAGTGTGTCCCAGAGAATTTCGGTCTGAGATTTTAACAACTTATACCTTTTTACAAAACATAGAAAACACAGATTTTATAAATCATGATATTTCGACTAACTATGTGTCTTTATCAAGTGCACATTGCTTCTACTGACAATGAAATTTATATGGTTCAACAAAAATTCTAAAAAAAAAATGACAATTAACAAGAAATTAATGGTTAAAGGAATTGTGTGAAATACAGTGTGTATCAAAATGTCTTATCCACCAACTTTCAAGGCGTATATCTCATTACATGTCTGATAAAATATTGTGAATTTTATATCACAAGAAAGAGCTTTTCATGCTGTATCCGTTAATATAAAATGTTTGCCAAAATATTTGTTCTTCGAAAAGATATTGAAGAAAAACTCAACAATTTGGTTCATTCAATTCTTAAAAGTCAAGCTACAAAGGTGAAGACCTTCTCTGCCAAAGTTTCCTCAAGTTCCAAAGTTAATTTTATTAGATCGGCCATGTTTTCTTCTTGTTTTAATCTTTTTTTCAGAAGGTTGTATGTCTTTTTTTACTCCTTTTTTTCTTGAAAATGTGCTTTTATTCAGAAAATCCATCCATTTGCGTATGATTTTGGTCGGTTCTCTTTGATGTTTTGCTTAGTTTTCCATTCAGAGTATTTTTGCTCGAGGGCGGAAAAATCCACGCGGAAAAATGCTCGCGGTTTTTAATTTTAATTTCCATTCTTTCTTGTATAGAATATATGAGCTCAGTATCGGTTCTAAAAACGAAGAAACATGAAGGCTGCTAAAAAGATACGTGCTTGCAAGGCATCAACTTGTAATTTTTATTCTTCTTCGACGCAGAAAATGTTATCTTGGGTAAGGCTACCCAGCGAGAGAGACCAATGGCTTAATATTGCAAATGAATTTAACACCAATTGGAATTTCCCACACTGTTTAGGAGCAATTGATGGCAAGCATGTGATAATACAAGCTCCAGCAAGAAGTGGGTCAACTTATTTTAACTATAAGAAAACTTTCAGTATAGTTTTACTTGCCATCCGCGATGCAAAATATAAATTCACATTGGTTGATGTCGGTGACACAGGTCGTCAAAGCGACTCGGGTGTATATTATGCAAGCAATTTGGGGAGCGCGATTGAGAAGAAGTCTTTGGACTTTCCAAATGCTGAACCAATTGATAGATACAACGACGCTGATATATTTCCTTATGTGTTTGTCGGGGATAAAGCATTGAAAACGGATATGATGACGCCTTATCCACGGAATGCTTTGGACAAATCTGCCACTATCTATAATTATCGTATTTATCGAGCGAGGGGGGTCATTGAAAATTCTTTCGGAATCTTTGCAAGCAGATTCAGAATTTTTCGAAGACCTATCATTGCTAAAGTCACAAATGTGATATCATTCACAAAAGCTGCCATTGCCCTTCATAACTTCCTCATGAATGTGTCATCCAACAGATCAAACTTCAATTATTGCCCCCCGGAACTTGTCCATCAAGAACAAGGTACAAAACAGATTCCCGGTCAGTGGCGAGCTGAAACATCTGACTATAGTGGAATGATACCTATTCGATCACAAAGATCACATAATCACACACAAGATGCTAAGACTGTTTGAGAAGCATTTAAAACTTATTTCAATTCAAAACATGGTTCGGTTTCATGGCAAGATGATTTGATTTCTGCAACATCAAATGTATTCGATGAAGAATATTAGATAAAATAGACTAACACTCTTTATTATTTATGGATTATTTATAGAAAGTTTGGCTAAAAATACAAAATTAAGAACAGCAAACTTGCAGATCTTTGCCTTCACATAACACAAGAAGTTAGAGAAAGTATTGTTAGTTCCTCAATCTTCAAATTCTATTCTGAAAAGCAACTGTTCAATTTCCATTCTTGCTTTGTATTTTTTTTGCAGTGGAAATCTATCTAGTCTGGCCACCAGACTTTTACAAAAATGAGCTGTTTAACTTTCTTGTGGCGACGCTCCATCAGGCCCATTAACAAGCTCCTTCATTGATTTGTCCATTTCACTAATACTTGAGAGTATAGCGGCATCAAAATCATTGTTACCATTCTTGGTCTTGCGTTTTTTGGACTATGTTTCATGTTGCACTTTCATGGTTTTGTTCGCAGGAGGTGAGTGACATTGAGAATTGTCAACAGAATCTGTGACAACACTTTCAAGAGAAAATGTAATGTTAGATTCGGTTTCCTTGTTTAAAAATGTATCTCGTAAAAATTCTCGCTGCTGAAAAAATCTACATTGAGGGAGTTTGCTGTTTCCGGCTCCAGAACGTGTAACAGCATCACGTTTGGATAGGAATCTCCGATAGTTATCACATATGAGCTTCCATTCTTTCTTGAGATATTCGACTAAAATTGAAAACATATATCATTTAACTATTTAAAAATGTATTTACTTGAAATTAAAAATGACAAGTGATTAGACAATAGATAAAGATTTTCACTTAATCAGTCACCAAGTAAATAAATTAATATTATTAAATTTGCAACAACAAAGGAAATGAATAAAAAAAAGTAAAATAGAACTGATCATATCTTTGCTTTCCTCAATAACACATTGATCCTGAGCAATCTATATATTAATAGTCGATTCTCCGTCTGTTTGTTTGTTTGTTTGTTTATTCGTTTGTTTGTTTGTAAGTCACGCAAAATGGTAGATTAAGTTGTGAGCGAAATTATTTCTTTTTTTGTGTGCGACGTGAGTTCGAAGCAAATACATTGCAACCCTAATCGAACGTGACTTTTTTTGGCTGATGAACTAATAGGAATAACGTTTTGTTTTTATCAGTATTGTTAGTTTTATATTCCACGTTGACTTGGCTTTGAAAACAGTACATCAACTAAATACAAAGAAACTAACTGATTAAATATTTTGGACAAAAAGCAGCAGTGGCAGAACGTGGCAGCATATGTTCGGTTTGCCACTAACTCTTGCCTGACTGTCTGAGACGGGTGAACTTTTTTTTTGAGCAATCAAAATGTTTAAAAACCGATAGGTAAAATAAGAGTATCATATCAAAACAAAATGTTTTTTTTTTTTTTTGTTTTTCTTTTAATAAATTAATTTCTTCTTTTAATTGTTAAGCGTTCTGATCGAACGTTTTTTTATTCTTTTTATTCATTTAGCACGTGCCTTTTTTCTCTCCTCCGTGTGAACATTTTAAGAAGAGAAACCATTTCCCCCTTACGTTTGATAGCACCCATGTTAGAGCGCGTAACTTTTTTAAAACAAAAGTTAATAAAAAGTTGAAGTTTTCTCTCTCTACGTTTTGAGTGTATTGTTACACTGATAAAAGATTGGTTTTACCAGAGGTTGTGACTTCGAATCTGCTTCTGGTTGAGCACAAGTTATACGAGCCGTTTATAAGGAAATTTGACGTTTATTGATACAGTTATACAGAGCAGGTGGACATGGGCGGCGAGCGACGCCGCCTTGGCGGCTAGTCTATATATTAATAGCCGATTCTCTGTTTGTTTGTTTGTTTGTTTGTTTGTTTGTTTGTTTGTTTGTAAGTCACG
The DNA here is from genome assembly GCA_027922465.2 of Turritopsis dohrnii. Lineage (NCBI taxonomy): Eukaryota > Metazoa > Cnidaria > Hydrozoa > Anthoathecata > Oceaniidae > Turritopsis > Turritopsis dohrnii. The sequence continues at coordinate 128,433 of BQMF02000631.1, read as the reverse complement.
CAAAATGGTAGCTTAAGTTGTGAGCAAAATTATTTCTTTTTTTGTGTGCGACGTGAGTTCGAAGCAAATACATTGCAACCCCAATCGAACGTGCCTTTTTTTGGCTGATGAACTATATAGGAATAACGTTTTGTTTTTATCATTATTGTTAGTTTTATATTCCACGTTGACTTGGCTTTGAAAACAGTACATCAACTAAATACAAAGAAACTAACTGATTAAACATTTTGGACGAAAAGCAGCAGTGGCAGAACGTGGCAGCATATGTTCGGTTTGCCACTAACTCTTGCCTGACTGTCTGAGACGGGTGAACTTTTTTTTTGAGCAATCAAAATGTTTAAAAACCGATAGGTAAAAAAAGAATATCATATAAAAACAAAATGTTTTTTTTTTTTTTTTTGCTTTTCTTTTAATAAATTAATTTCTTCTTTTAATTGTTAAGCGTTCTGATCGAACGTTTTTTTATTCTATTTATTCATTTAGCACGTGCCTTTTTTCTCTCCTCCGTGTGAACTTTTTAAGAAGGGAAACCATTTTCCCCCTGTTTGATAGCACCCATGTTAGAGCGCGTAACTTTTTTAAAACAAAAGCTAATAAAAATTGAAGTTTTCTCTCTCTACGTTTTGAGTGTATTGTTACACTGATAAAAGATTGGTTTTACCAGAGGTTGTGACTTCGAACCTGCTTCTGGTTGAGCACAAGTTGTACGAGCCGTTTATAAGGAAATTTGACGTTTATTGATACAGTGACACAGAGCAGGTGCACATGGGCGGCGAGCGACGCCGCCTTGGCGGCTAGTCTATATATTAATAGCCGATTCTCCGTCTGTTTGTTTCTTTGTAAGTCACGCAAAATGGTAGATTAAGTTGTGAGCGTAATTATTTCTTTTTTTGTGTGCGACGTGAGTTCGAAGCAAATACATTGCAACCCTAATCGAACGTGACTTTTTTTGGCTGATGAACTAATAGGAATAACGTTTTGTTTTTATCAGTATTGTTAGTTTTATATTCCACGTTGACTTGGCTTTGAAAACAGTACATCAACTAAATACAAAGAAACTAACTGATTAAACATTTTGGACAAAAAGCAGCAGTGGCAGAACGTGGCAGCATATGTTCGGTTTGCCACTAACTCTTGCCTGACTGTCTGAGACGGGTGAACTTTTTTTTTGAGCAATCAAAATGTTTAAAAACCGATAGGTAAAATAAGAGTATCATGAAACAAAATATTTTTTTGCTTTTCTTTTAATAATTTAATTTCTTTTTTTTTTAATTGTTATGCGCTTCAGATCGAACGTTTTTTTAATTCACTTTATTCATTTAGCACGTGCCTTTTTTTCTCTCCTCCCGTGTGATCTTTTTAAGAAGAGAAACCATTTCCCCCCTTACGTTTGATAGCACCCATGTTAGAGCGCGTAACTTTTTTAAAACAAAAGCTAATAAAAAGTTGAAGTTTTCTCTCTCTACGCTTTGAGTGTATTGTTACACTGATAAAAAGTTGGTTTTACCACAGGTTGTGACTTCGAATCTGCTTCTGGTTGGGCACAAGTTGTACGAGCCGTTTATAAGGAAATTTGACGTTTGTTGATAGAGTGATACAGAGCAGGTGGATATGGGCGGCGAGCGACGCCGCCTTGGCGGCTAGTATAATAAAAATAATGAGGTAACAACAAGTCCTACCCGCAAAATAATCAGCAAGTGATAGTTTGATTTGAGGCATTCCTTTTCGTGTTATCCTTGTAAGCTTTGACATTTGGATTCCACAAACATCTATATTCTCTAATAAGTTCAATGAATGTTTCATGATCAACTTTATGACTGTTAGGTGTTTCAAAAGCTGCTGTTACATTTGCTTGTACTATTGCTCTACTACCTTCTTGCTCTGCAGCTGCCTGGACATGATCAAGATTGACGGTTGGATGGCTTTGAACATTACGACATAAATTACATTGTCTTTTGTTTTTGAAATCATTGCATTCTCCTGGAGATTAAATCTCTCTGTGTCAAAATGATCATATTCAGATACACCATCTTCAGGATAATATGCTTGAAGTGAAGAAGATGATGAATTTTTGTATGTTGTTGCATGACCATGTGCTGTCACTGTTGTTGTTGTGAAGTTGCAGGTGATGGTGGTGGTGGAGATCCAAAACTTCCAGTAGAACTTGCAGGCAACGATTCCCATATTTGGCTTCCATAATAGTTTAAATCACCAGCCTTTCTTTTTGATAAAATGTATCGTTCTTCAAACGTCGCCATCTTGAAGATAGATTTTTGAGTCTCTCCCCATGCTGGTGTACTCCTCCTCCTTGTTTGTTTTGATTTTTACTGATTTTGATTGGCTGGTGCAAAATTGATCCGCACGGCCAGAAAAAAAAGTTTTTTTTGTAGTTCTAGAGCACAAAATAAATCCGCGAGTACAAGACAGATTTGCTTCTGCGCAAAAAAAATACTCCGAATGGAAAAAAAATGTTTCATATTTGTTTTTCGGCTAACGATGAGCCAACGTGTAGCTAATGGTCGTTTAAGAAAGAGCTAAGAACGTTCTCACTATGAGCCAAGGAAAGAGCCGTTCATGCGCTTTATGGTTAGCTGATCGTTAGTTCATAGTGAGAACCAAGCTTAATCGGCCATTAAAAATTTAATTACATTTTTCCAAGACATTTTCCTTATTTTTTCAAAAACAACTTTTCCGTTTTTCACAAAACTATACCAGCCGAAAGAACTTGAAAATGGCTTCCCATCGATGTAAAAATTATTTTGAAATTCGGTATATTCATTTAATAAAACAGCTTTAAATTTTCCGTTTCCAATACTATGAAACGCACTGCATATAATGAAAGGAATTAGCTAGAGACAATAAAATATAATTATAGAGTCATTTACAAATTAAAAGGTGATAGCAGTATTAAGCATCCGAAAAATAACAAAACAAAAAAGTACGTAAATGAGGTCGGTGAAAATACATTTAGAAAAAAACACATTTACAGCCTCTTCTTTCTATAGGCCATAAGAGAAAACAAAAACACAAAAAGCTATATAAAATATACACTAGAGAATATACTAGGTTACAAGTAGATATAAAAGGCCGGTTCTACATCACCTCTGACGTCACAACCTCAAGAACCAATCAGCGTTGAGAATAAGAACCAATTAAATCTAATTATTTTAATTGCTTTCACTAATAAATAGCATAAGCTCGTTTTCAAAGTTTATTCTCGCAAATCTTACAACATTCAAGATGGAAGTTGGACAAGCTGATACTGTCGCTGCTGTTAAGCAACATTATGAGTCCACTAAATGGCATTTCAAAAGTATTTCTAGTGAAAAAATCGTTTACGCTCGAGATGAAGATCCTGACGATACAATCATTATACGTTGTCTCTATCCTGCTATGAAAGAATATCACAAAGTTTTTGGATTGAAAGGTGTTTCACATGTTCATCTTTTGTTTGCGGCAATTTTAAAGATAATGAGTAAAAATTTGAAAGAATTAAAAAATCCAATTCGTTACGTAAAATTCGAGGATCTACAACAAGTCAAGAATATGTATACGTTAATGGAAGATATAGCAAGCAATTGTGTCGTATCAACTAACGATAATGGAAGTGATTCGATTCAGCTTAAAATGGAGGATGGAACATACATTGGAATTCAACTCACAATGAAAGCAGACTTTCCTCAATTAATCTTAACCAATCATGATGTCAATGGAAAATTCATTACTGGCATCTATTTGTTTATTAATGACGGAATCAATCTGTTGAAATATTTGAACACTCGATTTCAATTTCATACTTCAGACTTGCTTAAACATGTTCAGAAAAGAAAACACGATCTTGTAAATGACAACTTTTTTTAATTGTTATTATATGTATGGATAATTAGTAAGAAAATAAACTATACAAAGTAGCTAATTGATTTTGTCTTTCATCCTGTTTTATAATGTCCATACGGAATTGAACTAATTCCATCCTTTAATAAATATCGTTTATCATCATATGCCGACAAAGTTGTTTTGTTTTGACAAATGGTGAAAATTAAATGTTTTTGTGATCGAATACCATTCATCTTATGCATGTACTTCACATTTCCAAACAAACAATCGTAATAATCTTGATGTGATATATACTTCTTGATGACGTATTTCTTCACACCTTTTGCTTTCGTCATAGTTTTTTTATCAAATTCTAGTGAATACATCTTTGCACGTAAACCAATAAATTCACGCATTAAACAACCATTCAACTCGTCTTTCATCTTCCCAATCACCTTTTTGTTTTTCGCCGAGTAACACTTATGATCTCGTGAATAGCCACTAAAATCGAACAGGTCTTGGTCTTTCAACATATCAGCATATAAATCATTGGTTTGAATACGATAAGCGAGTGAATCCGTATCGGTAAACAACAGTTTCGGTTGATCATCAGGATACTTCACTTTAACATATTGATAATGAAATCGATACATGAGCACTTTACTCAAATCCAAAACAGCCAAACCAGTATAAATCGGACGATTTAAAATCAAATTCGCTTTCGCTCGTTCCACAGCCACTAGATTTTCATGAAAAACTTTAAATGATTTGAAGGTAGGTTGAGCAGCCAATTTCTTCAACTGATGATCACGTTTTACCAAATCTACAACTCGACGATTACGTAAATTCTCCATGGTTTTCCCAAACATCGAATTGTTCATTAGTTTGAAAAAGTCTTTTTCGAATTCGTTTCTAGCAGCGGTACGTTTAGCCGTATTAAAGTCGATATATTTTTTCAACCATGGCGATTGATTAAACATTAAAACACGATGGATTTTCGTAACCTTTAGTCCCAATTCGAAATACAACTGCAAATTACGATAATGAACGATATATTTTTCCTTGTTATTTAGATTCGGTATCAGTTTTGGTACGGTTTCTTTTATTGTTGGCTTAATCGGACCAATGAACGGATCTTGTTCATTCATTTTCCTTAATTGATTGATTGACTTACGTTCTTGTTCTTCCAATATCTGTAGCTGCTTCGTTGACAACATTTCCGGTTTGACTGTCATTCGTTCAGGTGCCAATGGATAATCACTATGAGCATCATGTAACTCTTCGGGATATTCCAAATCCACTTCCAAAATATATCCCTGATCACTGTCCTCTTCCACATTCTTCCAGTCAAGGTTTTCAATTTCTTCCTCTGTCATCCACGTAAATGCTCCAGTTGGTAAGTACTGACACATGGCCCATCCATACAAGTTGTTAGCATCCCAGTAAATCAAATGTTCATTCGGTTTACTATCATCATAATTCGGAAGATCGGGTAGATTCGCGTGTGCATAACGATGACTGATGACAGCCACACCTCCACGAATACCACTTTCGATAAACAAATGCATATCGATATCGGTCAACAATTCTAATTGAATGTTAGTCATTTTCAACGCAGCTTGCCAAGCTAATCCAGGTGATGTAAAACAATGTGCTGGATCCAAATTATAATACGTCATACACATGTCTCTAAACGCTTCAAAGACGTCAGCCAGGAGAAGAACATCTGTCAAGAGATATACATTATGATAATCATGCATATCACGACATTCAAACTTATCGAAAACGTTTTTCGCATGTTCATAGTCCTCATTACTGATTCCTTCCTCTGTCAAACTACTATAAAAATGCTCTTTGCTAGGTAATTCTGTTTCTTCCATTTTTTCCCACGAGTCCATGTATTCATATGGATAAACACCTTTACGTGTAAGAAGTGCTAATTGTTCGTTAACAGCTTCTTTCATTTCATCATCGAGTTGCGGTACTTTGTAAGGATCATTACGATAATCATGTTGTTCTTCTTGTTCGTTTTGATCATCATCATCATCATCATCATCATCATCATCATCATCATCATCATCATCTTCATTCTCGTTATCCATATCATCTTCAATATCATTTGATTTATCCTGCTCATCAAATTCTTGTCTAGCTATTGATATTAGATTTTCCAAAATTTCTTGATCTAATGAATCATCCAATTGAATGTTGCTTTCGACATCTAACGAATCATTCATGTTACTATCTTGCGATGATAGCGCATCTCGAACGTCATTCTCGAGAAATTTTCGTGTTTCAGGATAATCTTCCAAATTGTCAACTAATTTCGATAATCATCGGACATCAGTCTGCATGAATTGACAACTGTCGATAAACGTGACTCCGCCAACACTAAACGACGTATATTTTTCATCGGTATTCGGGATACAAGACACATCACCATGACGAGGTTTCACTGCACTAAGGATGAGATGAGCATCATAATTTTTCAGATTGTGAATCACGCAAGGTATTTTCACACGCTTAGGATCGATACGATATTGTAGATTACATCTCATGTGAGCAGTCCCTCTGAATTTTCCAGTGAGATGACAATGATCGCGAGCTTTCTTTTCATCAGACTTAATTTCTTTCTCACACAAATAACATGTGGTACATCTATTATGTGCTCTCCACTGCTCAGGTGTCAATCGTTCCATCGGTATCTTTTTTTGTAGGTTCTGTCGAATCTCTGTTGCTTGAAGTTGAACCGTATCCAGAAAGTGTTCAGCAGCATTCTTCCCACAATACACTTTTGGTGATTCATAAAATCGTTTATCTGTGCACACAGTATGTAATGCATAACCACAAGCTTCATGTTTCTGGTATTTTTCTGTCCATGGTATATCATCGTTTTGTTGTTCTTGTTCGCACTTTACCAACAAACTTTCAAAATCAGCATACATGACAAAGGGTAATCTCAGTTGATACTCAATCTTTGTAAACTTGATAATATCTTTACCACTACCCTGCACTGGTACTGACACTTTTTGTGCACCATGTAACTGGCATCGTTCGAGATGACGATCAAGTACTTCTTGAGTTTGACAAGCATGTGTGCAATATGAGCAAATAAACAACTTGTGATTGTGCTTGTTGATTTGAGAACCAACTAGTGCGCTTAAATTTCGGATCAGTGCATAATGTCCCTTTTCACCTTCCGCATAATACAACAAATCCACATGACGATTTGGAATGATATTTTTGCTAATGCGAAGCGGAAACACGACTTTCTCCTCGAAACCATAAACGTTCACACTCAGGTTATTCTGTCGTTCCACTTTCTCAATGTCCTTGATTGACACTGGATAGTCGATTCCATTCATATCCAATTCTTTCTCATAAGGTGTGTATTTGGATACTCGATTAGCGTTTTTGGACCAGTGAACTGGATGTAACTTTGCAAGAATACACCATAAGAGACATTTTTCATCCTTGTTTTCGATATTTAAAACGGCTTTCTTTACCTTAATATGTTTTGGTAGGGGTATCCATGAAGATGCTCTCAAAGGATCATAATGTACTATTCCTTTAGAAAGAACAAAAAGTTAAATGACATCATCTATCAAACAACGTATAAGTAAGAAAAGTAAAATTCAAATTTACCTAAATCAACATGCATAAAATGGTGTACAACCCAACCACTACCATTCCTTTGAAATTCATCAATTTGTTGCATCAACTGCGTATAGGCTGTATTGATATATGAATCCAGCTCATCACTGTTTAAGGCTGCAAAAACTTCTGATCGAAACGTGACCGGTGGATCTGTGAGATCAGTTTCATCTTTCGCTTGACAAAATACCAACTTCAACGTGTAATAATATTTGATGCCTTTAGTACGTTGAATTTCTCCATTAATGACTGAATTGAAGGTTTTCATGACATTTAAAAGACGACTGAGTAAATCTAGCTGGTTATTCGTATCCAACTCTTTTCGATACGTCATGGCTGTACGCTTCAAAGTCGATTGTACAAGCTGAGGTGCTTTCCACAATTCTGGATGTTCAGTAGATCCACCTTGTTGATTGATTGTTTCAACACACACACGCTTGGGATTATATTCATCCAATGACATTTGTTTCATTTTCCTTTTACCAGTAGTTGATGGTATGTCCATACATCTTCGTTCGTGTAGTTGTTTAGTATTTTCACGCTCGAACAGTTTTTTACATCGATGACATTGAAAACGTTTCAATCGAGATTCACAAATCTCTACATGTCGTTCAAAATTTTCTATTAACAGGAACGTGCGATTACACTTTTCACATTTGTGATGATCTTTAACTGACATTACATCACAATCTAACGGTTCAGACTCCAACACCATCTCTCTATCGGTCTCTTGAAACAACTTCTCCAGCTCTAACTCTGACATCATCTCTTTGTCTGTTTCTTGGAACAGCTCCTCTAATTCATCTTCTCCTTTTTTCTCTTCAACAATATAACAATCAGGTGAAGATGTTTCAAAATCAACTGGACAAATACAATCCATTAGAAATTCATCAATATCAAAAGCATTATCGATATCAGCATTATTTGTCGGCATGTATTTGAAGAGATCTGCCAAAATTTCATCCAATTCGATGTCCTAAATAATTATAAAAGTGAAAAACAGCTTTTTTTAAAAGTTGTAAAGGTTTGTAAAAAAGTGGAAAAGCTTTTCGAAAAAGTTGTAAAGGTTTTTTAAAAGTGGAAAAGCTTTTCGAAAATGTTGTAAAGGTTTTTAAAAAGTGGAAAAGCTTTTCGAAAAAGTTGTAAAGGTTTTTTAAAAGTGGAAAAGCTTTTCGAAAAAGTTGTAAAGGTTTTTAAAAAGTGGAAAAGCTTTTCGAAAATGTTGTAAAGGTTTTTAAAAAGTGGAAAAGCTTTTCGAAAAAGTTGTAAAGGTTTTTTAAAAGTGGAAAAGCTTTTCGAAAAAGTTGTAAAGGTTTTTTAAAAGTGGAAAAGCTTTTCGAAAATGTTGTAAAGGTTTTTAAAAAGTGGAAAAGCTTTTCGAAAAAGTTGTAAAGGTTTTGCAAAATTAAAGAAAATTACCTCGGTTATTGTGTTATGTTCAATTAAAATATGTTCATTACACATTTCTTCACTGATAAATTCTAATCCACAAACACAGCATTGAACAGTAGCCATCTTTATTTAAATCTAAAACAAGATGTTACTCACTTGAAATTTTACAAGAAATGAAAGGTAGCGCAAACGTTTTCACTTGCTTTATACACATTTATACTGATTTCATGTAAAAAGTACTGAATTTATAATGATAACATGTAAAGTATCACATTTAAATCTATTTTATCAGCGTAAATCAGTCATGCGTGTCAGTTGAATGTTAATCATCATGGAAGTAACATTAAAACATCCATTTAGTATGTTAGTTGCTGGTGGTCGTCAAGTTGGAAAAACAGAATTTACAAAAAACCTATTACGCTATGCTGAACAATTAATTCATCCACCTCCACAAAGAATCGTATGGTGTTATGTAAAACATCAGCCTGAATTATATCAAACACTTATGGAAATCAATACAAATATTGAATATGTTGAGGGAATTCCTTCACAACTTCATGAGATGTTTGATCGTAATTAAAGAAACTTGATCATATTAGATGACATGATGGATGAAGCCAACGAAGATAAACGCGTTTCACAACTATTCACTCGTGGACGACATGATAATATGTCAGTTATTTTTCTTACACAGAACCTATTTCATAAACAACAGCGTTGTATCAGTTTAAATTCAGATTACATGGTAATTTTCAAAAATGCTCGAGATAAATCACAAATTCTCCATCTTGCCAAGCAATTTATGCCTACAAATTCAAAATTTCTTATATGGGCTTACAAAGATGCAACACAAAAACCATTTTCTTATTTACTTCTTGATCTAACACCAACAATGGATGATAAATATCGAGTGAGAACAAACATATTCCCTCATCAAAATCCAAAATTTGTATACATTCCTAATAAAATGATATTACTAACATTCAAAACTTCATTTCGTGCTAGAACATCAATGTGTACGGATCGATATGACCAAACGCATTACAAAAAATTTGGAACTGTTAAAAGCACTTAAACATTGTAGTGGTGCTGAACAAAAACAGTTTCTTAGAACAGCTCGACCTGAATTGATAAACACCATTTGTGATTGTATTCACAACGTTTTAAAAGGAAACGTACCTATTACAGATCATCAGAGGAAGAAATTACAAACAAAGAAGAAAGCACTCAGAGAATTGGTTAAACGAAAGAATAAAACAGCCCAAAGAAAGAAATTGTTAGTTCAACACGGTAACGGCTTCTTAACAAACATTCTCGGTACTGTCATTAACGCATTAGCAAGTCTGTAAAAATGGATGTGGGGAAAAAAAAAATACGTTTGTTTACTGAAGAATTAAACAATTTCAAAAGTCGTTATGAAGAACTCATCAAACCTAAACCTATCGAAGTTGTTATGAAGAAAACAGAACAAGCTCATGAGACGAAAGAACGAGATTTATTAAAACCAAAGAAAGTAGAACAAGATGTCATTATAGAATCACTTCCGAAAACCATAAAAAATGATGGCAAACGATTGTTAAGTTATTTAAAATCACATCCAGATGTTGTTCGTTGGAATGATGATGGTGAAATTGTATTTTATGATAACGTTGTTCATGGTACGGACGTTGCTGATTTGTTACGTTATGCACTATCAAATAGAAAGTTTGTAAATCTTCCAGCGAATCATAAAACAATATTTCAACAAGTGCTAAGTGACTTGTCAGTACCCAAAACATGGATTAAAAACAAAGAATCAATGGATCAAATGATGGAAACTCCAAAAAAGAGACAAAAAGCAATGAAATGGGACTCTTCTACTTATAGATAAATTGTATCATGGTTGTTTTTGTTTGATTGAAGTACGTTCAAAAACGCAAATTCTATGTAAGCTTTCAATGTAAAAAGATACCATCGTAAAACCTCAGTCAAGCAAAAACAAAATAAATAGAATTGATTGTAAAATATGAATTCATTTATCGTCTGACTGTGTTTGAAGAATGCCGTCCTTAAAACTTCGTGTGCGAAACTTATTAAAACGTTGTCGATGTATCATTGCATGTTGTGGTTCTGAAATAGTTATTAAAAATAGTCAGATTGATGGCAAAGCAAAAAACTCAGTCAGACAGAAAAGAATACATTGATCATGTGCTACAAAAGTTGTATTATTCTCTTGACTCACCCTATGCATTTGCAAGTAAGGAAAAATTAATTCAAGAAGGCAAGAAAAAGTCTCTGACACGAAATGAAGTTGAGAATTGGTTACAAGAACAGTTATCCTATACGTTACATAAACCTGTGCAATTAAATTTCCTGACACGACCTGTGGTTGTTTATGATATTGACGAACAATGGCAACTTGACTTGGTTGATTTATCTAAACTTTCGAAATACAATGCTGGTACAAGTATCTGCTAGTATGTATTGATGTCTTAAGTAAATACGCATGGATAGAACCACTGAAGACAAAAACAGGAAAAGAACTAAAGGAAGCTATTCAAAAAATATTTCTGAGTGATAAACGTCAACCACAAATGATTCATACTGATAAAGGCACAGAATTCCTTAATTCTCTGGTTAAGGGAATGTTAAAACAAAAGGAAATAAAGCTGTTTACAACCAATAGTGAAAGAAAAGCGAGTGTTGTAGAACGACTTAATCGAACAATGAAGGGGATCATGTTTAAGTATTTCACAAACAAAAACACAAGAAAATACATCGATGTCTTACCTGATCTTGTAAAACGATATAACAGTTCGTATCACCGTTCGATAAAAATGAGACCAATGGATGTCACTAAACACAATGCTTCGCAAGTATGGATTAACTTGTATGAAGGTCTTCTTCTGCCAATTACTAAAAACCAAAAGGAATTAAGTGTTAACGATACAGTTCGCATCAGTGTAGAAAAAGCACCATTTCAAAAACGCTATGAAGAATTATGGACAGAAGAGATTTTTCTTATATCTCACAAGATCGATGGTAATCCCATCACTTACAAATTGAAAGATCAAGCAGATGAAGCTATAAAAGGCACGTTTTATTATCAAGAACTTCAAAAGGTTGTTGAACCTTCTACGTATTGCATCGAGAAAATTATTCGTAAAAAAAGAACGGCTGACGGTAAATTGTTATATTACGTAAAGTGGAAAGGATATTCAGATAAATTCAATAGTTTTGTGACTGCTGAGGATTTGAAGAAATTATGAATCATCAATTTTATGTGGTTCTTCCAAGTAACAGTTCCATGAAACTCTATCCAAGCAACACCTGCTCTCACTTTCGTGTTAATCTCTCCACTATGCTTGACATTAACCCAACACAATGGGAAGTTGGACTATCAGAAATACAATTCCCTGGTACATTTGAGAATATACGAAAAAATAAAAATCGAATTATATTCCATGTGTATGGTATGGATTATGAAGTTGACATTCCTATAGGATATTACAAAGAAACCAAACATCTCACGACTGCTTTACATCGCATACAAACCGAACTTGACTTAGAATGTGCATGTTTTCAATTATGATGATATCACTCAAAAAACAACTGTCAGAACTTATTTGCCCGAAAAATTATCACGTAAGACTATTAAACTCAGATGTTGCTCGCTTTTTGGGATTTGAACCAAACACAGTAATAATCAGATGAATTAACATCTCCATATCAAACGTTCACCTCATAATGGATTACATACCTTGCTGGTTTACTCAGGATCTGATACAAAATCAATTCGTTGGTGATGTGAAAGCTCCTCTCTTGCGGATCTGTTCCTATTAATCAAAACAAAGAACATTATCATTGCATCATGTATGATCGTCCTCATTTTCTACCTTTGAGTAGAGGATCTATTCAAACAGTAGAAGTCAATATAAGAGATGACGCAGGAGATTTTATCTCATTTACATCTGGACGATGTGATCCGTGACGCTTGTCTTCAAAAGAAAATCTGCAAAATTTTATGATGATTAATAATCGCATTCAACCAATGTGGCAGTATGGAAATGGTTACAAATGTGTTTCAAAGGACCAACATTACAAAAAGGTTATGGTCTTGGCGGATTATTCAAAGGACTTAGCTCGAAGTTTCGCTCCTGTTCCTGAAACGCGGACTTGTGAGTGCAGGAAAGCATGTACTTAAAACTGGAATGGATGTTTTAGAAGATGTTTCACAAGGTACAAACTTGAAAGAATCTCTTAAGAATCGATCTATGCAAAACGCGAAGAGTGTTATTAAAGAGCAAGTGAGTGCTTTAAAAGGTGGTACAAAACGAAAAAGAGTCAGTCCTACGACGACTTCTAAAGTGGCAAGACGTAATAAAAGACAAAAGGTGGATATTTTCGATTAAAAAATGGAAAAAAACGAAAGTCATTTGGAATGTACACTCTCGGATACGGATTTGTTCACTCCCTCGTTTATACAAAGTGATATTCAACATGGATTTTATGAAGACATTTTTCCAATCTCTCAATTAGACGATAGCGGACCGATAGAGTTTTCTATAGAAAACGCCACGGATAAATTCATTGATGCTGCTAAATACCTATCTCAAAATGAAAATTAAAATCATCAAAGCAGATGGAACTAATATTGCTGCAGATGAAAACGTTGCTCCAATTAATTATCTGATTGCTAGTTTGTTTAGTCAAGTGGATGTAAAGCTTGGTGGATGTATGATTTCAAGTTCTAGCAATACCTACTCTTATCGTGCAATGTTAGAAACTCTACTTAATTTTGGACCAGATGCGAAACAATCACAACTCGAAATGGGATTATATTGTAAAGATGTAGCAGGACATTTAGAAAGTACCAATCCAGCGGAAAATGTCGGTTTTAGAGAAAGAATGAGTTATTTTACCGAAAGCAAAGTGGTGGAACTTTGTGGACGAATTCATCATGATATTTTTCATCAAGGGAGATTAATCATCAACTCTTTACCGTTGAGAATTACTTTACATAGAAACAAAAATGATTTTTCGTTAATGTCTGGAGCAGAAAATCCACAATACAAAATCGTAATTACAGAATCTGTGTTACGTATACGAAAAGTTCAATTGACACCACACAAGTTTATGGAAATTCAACAAAATCTCGAAAAAGAACCTATAGTGTATCCCTTGAATCGTGCTGATGTGCGTATGCATTCTGTTGCCGCTGGTCTTACTTCACTCAATTGGGATAATGCATTTCAAGGACAATTACCAAACCGTGTTTTTATTGGAATGGTGGATAATGTGAGTTATACAGGACGATATAATCGCAATCCTTTCAATTTCAAGCACTTTTCAGTAAGCAAACTGGGAGTATTTATAAATGGAGAATCTCTACCTGCTCAACCTATGAGATTTAATTTTGAACAAGATCATTATTTGGAAGGTTATCATAGTTTATTCACAACAACTGGCAAATCTGGTCGTGATGAAGGAATTGATATAAATAGAAGAGAATATAAAAACGGTTATACGTTATTTGGATTTGATGTTTCACCAGCTACGTGTCATGGAGGACATCAAGAAATTGTGAAAAGAGGAGCACTTCGAGTTGAAATTGAATTTTCCGTACCACTTCCGAATACGATTACCGTGTTATTGTATGCAGATTTTGATAATTCATTGTCAGTGGATAAAGCGAGAAACGTATTGAAGAACTATTAAAAAATGAACACCAATGAACTGCGATGTATGTTAACGCGTGACTCGAAAATCCGAAAATTACTTATAGACGTTTTTGCTTTGGATCAGTTTAAAGAGTTTGTTAAAAGAAATCAACTTGTAAATGGAATATATATCGTAAACAATCAAGAATCTTCAAAAAGTGGAGAACATTGGTTTTTAATTTATGTAAACAAACACTATGTTAATTTTGTCGATTCTTTTGGTAAATCACCTGAATTTTACAAAGTTTACGATGAACTTTACTGTGAGAAACCTATTCTACATAATACTGTACAAATACAATCGAGTTTTGCTAATACTTGTGGTGGTTATTCAGTATTCTTTAGTTTTCATTTTGCAAGAGGAAAAAATCTAACACAAATTCTTAGTTATTTCACTAACGATTGTCAAATGAATGATGAACGAATTAGAAATTTTATTTTTAAAGTATTTCCAGGACACTTTTTGTAACTTTATTTCTGAGTAAGAAAAAAAAAAAATTTACCTTGATCGTCTTATTCAAATGAATGTAACAGAAAAGAGAGTGAAAATGAAATGCGAGAATTTTTATAGCATAATTGAATGTCGGAACTCTACAAAGAGTATCATGAGAAAACTATAAAAGCACTGTTAACAAGTTGGGGAATTGAATAGAGTAAAAATAATTATGATAAGTTAACAATTGTTATTCTAAAAAATATACGTAAAATACACGCACGTGTGAAATAAATATCTTTCTATTAGATAAAACACTCCAGGTGTAAATGATTATAAAAGTTTTAGGAAAATAAATAAGAAAGGTAATTACTCAAATGATAAACAATACAATGTAAAAGTGCCGAAATATGTCCAGTTAATGATGATGTACGTGCGTATGAAGGAATCCATGAAGAAGTGAACATATAACAATAACCCAGTCCCTTTTGATAATCCATGTAAAATCGACCGTATGCATTGTGAAGAACAAAGTGTTTATAAGTCGTTTTCGACATTCTTGCAAGAAAATCATGTCTAATACCCATATCGGGATGCTTTGTTAGAATCTCATCAAATGGAATAATTTCATTTAAATAGGCATAACCCAAAAATTGATAAACGAGCGTGGTATTAAGTTGTCGTATGCTAAGTTCTGGATGACGTTCTTTTTCCATTTGTATAATTTCTGTAAAACAAACCGATTGTTGAAACATTCTTTAAGAGTTGGAATATATTAAAACAAAGAGTATATGAAATTTATTTATTTATTTATTTCTAAAATGATAAAAATATTACAATTCATTTTCAAACTATTCGTTGAAAGAATAATAAACATTTGAGAGAGATTGACATAAAAGTTCTTCTACACTTTGAAGCCATTCCGAATCATCATACAGTTGTTCTTTGCTTATAAAGTCTTTGCATTTCAAGCGTTTTGCACAAAGTTCATTACTTTTCATAAAATCTACCATATGGAATAGATTATAGAAATTGTCGAAAACCAACTCCTCGATAGATTTCATCACGCAGTCGTGTTGTAGTTGAGACGGATGATCGATTTCACATCCATAACACTTTACTGTTTGCATAAACAACGTTTTCATTTCTCGTGCCACGATTTCACATAATGTTCGACGATAAAGCGACTGTGTGGAATTTAGATCCCATTCATCAATAACACACCATTCTTCTAAACCTTCGAAATTCATTTTTCAACAAAAGAAACTTTTTCTAACAATTTGCTGGTGTTCCTCTCGAAAGTAAAATTCGACTGTTACACTTGAATGATTATACTAATGACATTATTAATGAATGCACAACGCTGATTGGTTCGTGAGGTTGTGACGTCATAGGTGGCGCAGAAGCCCCACTTTATATCTACTGACTGGTGTCTAGGAAATTACTGCACTTTCAAATAGATCCACTTTGCAAAGCTGAAAAACTACATTGCAATACATTATTATTACGCAACTCGACACAATCAAGAGAATTGTTTGCTTAGAGAATTTTTGTGCACACTTCGGCACCCATATCCCGGGTCTGACTTTTGACTTGAGAGTCCTGGGTCCTGGGTCCCACCTTTGATGTAAAGATCCCTGGTCCCACCCTTGATTTTAGGGTCTCGGGTCTCGGGTCCCACTTTTGATTTTAGTGTCGCGGGACGCGGCTCCCACCTTTGATTTTATGGTCCTGGGTCCCGTTTGCAGGGTCCGTATTGGTATGTCTCTGCTGGGTTCTGGTCGGTTCTTGGTGGGTTCCTGCTGGGTTCTGGTTGGTTCCTGCTGGGTTCTGGTGGGTTCTGGTCGGTTCTGGTCGGTTTATGTTTTATAAAGTACGGTTTCTTCGGAAAAAAAAATGTATGTTTTGAATTATAATTTTTTGAAACCGAAAATGAATTCAAACAGATAACTGCCTTTTTTTAACTCGATTTTTGAAAACTTTGATGTTCAAAGACAGAACAGATAGCTAACAAACGTAGAAAGTAAAGTCTGATCTGTGCTTTACAGACACGAAAAACATATTATCTATTTTTCAAGTGCCAAAGTTCATTGATTCAGTACCATAAGTAACTAAAAAATCCCAGTTTTATGTAGACCTATTTGATTAATATCCATTCCTTCATCAATTAAGTGATAAAATATCAAAGAAAAGGTATTTTAAATGTATGTGATTTAAAACCTTCGAAAATTCAAAAGGCTGCGTTCGTTCATTAGAATGTATATTGAGTTTTTAACGGGGACTCGCAGACTCTAAATCGCAGACTAATTGCCATTTCGGCCGGAGTAGGAGGAGGAGGAGGAGGAGGAGGAGGAGGAGTCCACGGGTGTTTTAATACGGTATTCGCTATCGCTGCTACCGTAATAATTACAGTATAAATGATTTATAGTTACCCTAAGGAGCTAAGCCACACTATTTCTATTTCTATTTCAAGTTTAAAGCTTGGAATACATTGCACATTTAATGGATCAGTTTAAATTGTTTTAAATAAAAGAAAACGTGATACATATAGCGAATTAAGGGGGTAACCCCCCAGATTTTTTGATTTTTTTCAATATATGAAAATAGGGCATTTAAATATAGAGGACTTCATTTCTGAACTTACTTTTCCAAGAAAATGTGAGTTTTGTTAAGAAATTGACACTTTTTGTCATCAAGGGTGTTAAGAATGTCCTTAGGAACGCCTTAGTAACGCTTTCATCCTCTCTAAAAACGGTAAAATTGCCCAACTTCTAATATAACCTTGGGTTCGAAGTTGGTACAGAATGTTCCGTAAATAACTGGGCTATCAAGCAAAAAAAATTTGAGCAAAAAACACAAATTGGAAGTGTTTTGGTGGAGTTTGAAATTGTCCATACTAAAAGTGAAAAATGCCTAAAATTTGTAGAGTAAAAGCTAGGACCAAGAAACCAAGAAGAAGAAGAGGATTTTGTGGATCTAAAGCTCTTGCTGATGTAAATAATGACAAAGATGTAAATAGTAATGTAAATAATTTGAATACTCCAGAAGCAGCACTGGTAAATACTGTAAATATAGACAATGTTTCATCCATGGATAATCCAACTGTCTACACAAAATCTGAACCATTAAAAACTGCCTCTCAAAGAAAGGTTGTACATATCCAAGAACAGTCTCCATCTTCAGACAGAAGAGTCAGTGACAGTGGGTACAGAATAATTGATATGGAAATTTTATCATCTGTGGTTAGCCTTCTGATATGTCTGTCGTGCATGTTAGACAACATGAAACTTACCGAAGTCTCCCAAAAAAAAGTGGACTTGCATCATGTTTGTTATTTCAGTGCCAACGTGGTAGTTATTTCATTGAAAAGTACACTTCTAAATCCACCACCACTATATCATTTGAAGTGAATACTAGAGCTGTCTACAGCATGCGGAACTTAGGTCATGGTTACGCTGGACTTGAACGTTTCTTGGCTTTAATGAACTTACCGAAACCAATGACTAGTAATTTCGATAAGATAGTTAGTCGTTTAGCTAAAGCTGTAAAAGAAGTTGCTGATTCATCAATGCAAGATGCATGCACAGAGTTGAAAGAGCTACCTACAAGCCGGATGGTATGGTATAGGGATAGGATAGGATAGGTTGGGATAGGATTCTAAAAGTTCGGTATGTCGCTTGGGAACCACTTACCCTTGGCGTGTATGATGCTGTTGCTAACTTCAACTTTGGCAAAAAAGCTTCCTTTTTGGTTTATGAAAAAATGGCTATTGTACCAGGAAAATATACATTGAATGGTTGTGCTTCATTGAATCGAAAACGACTGTTTTCTTCAGTATATGCAAACTTAGAGACCACCAAGAAGCGTAGAAAAATAATTCGTGGTAAAAGGAAGTCAAAGGATGACAAAAATGAACAGCAAGATGGGAAATCTTATGAAGCTGGCGCTTTTTGACATTTATCACTGCATAAAAGTTTTGTGTTTTTAACACTTTTCTTTATTTAAACTATACTTTAATGGGAGAAACTTTTGCGAGAGAAAAAATATTTTTGATTTCGACCACACGCGAAAATAAATCCCATAAAAATTTACAAAAAGTGGCATTCGCGAAAATAAATCCCGCAAAGATTTTTTCAAAAATTCAAAAATTTCAAAATGTTTACAAAACAAGTTTTTGACTGTATCCGACGACGATGTTGAAAACTGATAAAAACACATCTTGAACTAAAAGAATACACGTATATTTCACAGAATTCGTGCTGTCTTTGAACCGATTGAAGTGACAAAAAGTGTTACAGTGAGGTTCATTTGAAATTTCATGCGTGTAAAATAAAGGGAAACATTTAACTAATTCAAGCTTAACAAAATTTGTTTCTTAATCATCTATATTTATAATTGTTATTTTCTTCGAAGCATCAGGCACTGGGAATTTTCCTTGGGAATTTCAGTTTTCTCATTCGCACCACCTTGAAGTGAAATCTCATTACCAAAAATAGAGCCAAGGAATTCCGGATTTTCATTTGATCTCTTTGACGAGTTACATGATGATGAATAAAGTAGTTTCTATAGTTGTTCAAAAGAAAAATATCTATCATAATCATTGATTTTTTTCTGTTTGGTCGTAGGTTTATCGTTAATTCAACTTTAACTTCAAAGCCTTGTGAAATTCTGAGGTTAAAACGTAAGAAAAAGTGATAAAAGTTACTCTCTCAAAATGTATTTTTGGCTAAGTTTAAGGAAATTTTCAGGCAATTCGCGAAAGTTTATCTCGCAAAAATTTCCCAAAATCCACATTCGCGAAAATAAATCCCGCGAAAATGTTTAGAATGTGGCATTCGCGAAAGTAAATCCCATAAATTTCGCGAGTTTTTGACCTCGCGAAAGTTTCTCCCGCGAAGGTTTCTCCCATTAAAGTATTCTTACGTTTTCTGGGCTTTTTCTCAAAATGGACTTTTTTAACGCGCCGGCCTTAATTTCTGAGGAACCGTTTGACCGATCAAGCTGAAATTTTCAGGAGAGATTCATTTTACGATCTAGTGTGTTTTTAGTGAAATAGATTCCCTATATTGTTGTGAATTTTTGTATTATTTACATTTTTCTAATGAAAATTGCTCAATTTTTTTACGCCTCATTTTCAGCATTATACAGTGAAAATTGAAATTCATATGGGAAATCTATTCCACTTAAAACACTCTTCTATCTTAACCTAAGACACCTTCCAAATTTCAAGAGAATCCGACAAGTAGATTTTGTGATATTTAGGCCGGCAGCGCAGTCCCAAAAAGATTTTGATCCTAAGCAACCGGTTGCCATGGCAACTACAGGTACCAATTTTAAAGGATTTTTGCTGTGTAATAATATGTAATGTGATGACATACTTTAGAAGTTCTGAAATTGTTTCAGTCATGAAAAAAAAATTCTGGGGGGTTACCCCCAAATAGAAATACGTCCCCATGGGCAAAGTCGTCATAAAAAAATTTAAACTGATAAATTAAATGGCTAATGAATTCCAAGTTTAATAAGGCTCCAGAAAAACACCAGATTTCGCTGTTTCTTATAAAGAAAACCATAATAATAATTCATAATAATTTGATTTTGGGGGTGAAAAATTTGAAAAATTGCAATTTAAAAATGCTGAAAGTCAGTTTTTTTACAAATATGTAAATAATTGAAGAAAAATTAGTGATAAACTGTTAGAATTTTGTATGTGTAGTGGCAAACACCTATAGGTATCGAATTACTAAAAATAATTGTTGTCATAGTTACCCTTGGTTTGTTTCTCCAGGTCTCTTCTGTTTTTTGCTGACAAACCTATAAATGGAGATCCGCTCAGGGAAGGGGAAAGAAATTTTAGAAAATGGAACTGAGCCGGAGTAGCAATGGCAATAAATTTCTTTGCTATTTTCACAACTACAGTTATTTACCACTATACATGTAATGTTCTAACAACATATCATTATATCATATATCATAAATTCTGAGTTTTCACATATTTATATGTCAGCAATATCTTCTAGAACATTGTGATGTCACGTTTCCATGGAGATCAAGTTTTGAGCAAAAATTTTAAAAAGCAATATCTCGGGATCGAAAAATTATTTTTTAAAAATTCAAAAACTGACTTTCATCATTATTTTAAAATTCTTCCAAATGGTACAAAAAATCAATTTTGATTTTTTCAGTGTAGTTCCCCTTTAACTATGATTGTTTTTAGTTAGTTTAAAAGCTTTTAGTTAGTTTAAAAGCTTTTAGTTAGTTTAAAAGTTTTTAGTTAAGGGCATCTTGTTTTTTTTTTCTGCTGTCAAAACCTAGCGGTTTTTTTAAATTTCGTGTGTGCCTTTACATAAAAACTACCATAACGTTCTTTATATAAATATTTTGCCACTTTTTCACGAAAAAAACAGACATTTCTCCCACTAAAAACACAATGGATAACTTCAGTTCCACCAAATTCAAAGCATCACTTGTAATAAACTTATGATTTTAAAAGTTTATTGTTGGTAACGTCTTGTGCTTCGAAGCTCTCTTGCAGTTCGTAAAATTCATAGAAGTCGTTCATAGTTAAACGTTTTAAATTCTTGGATTCGAAGAATGCTGTACCTTTGGTCTACAAAGGAATGCTATTGCCAACCCTTCTTTATTGTTGTACGACCAACCTGAATCTTACAACGACGCAACAGGAAAAATTGAAAAAACCTGAAAAAGGCATTGATTGAAAACGGAATGAAGAAGAACGCTGTCAAATTGGTTCAGAAATGTTTGGAAAACAGCTGCGTATAAGATCTATTTGGTTTGCATATTCCAAGTTAGTGTAGCAAAGATTTTAGAGATTTCTTCACAACAGGGACATGAGAAACAATAACTTTCTCATCGAAATACTGAGGGTAAAATTGGCTCTTAAATAATTTCTTTAACAAATCTTATTTTGGTTATAAAATGCGTATCCATGGTTGCAGTTCACACATTTCTTTTGTCTGCAGCAATACTTTCTGATATTACTTGTTAAGCCTTACTTAAAAAGTATATTAGAATTAGTGACTTAGGCCTAAGAGATAACAAAAAGTAACAAAAAAGTTTTATGCACATTTTCAGCTGCGTATAAGATCTATTTGGTTTGCATATTCCAAGTTAGTGTAGCCACCGCTACACTATGCCACAAGGTTACAATTCTTTGTCTTGTAAAACTTAAATATTTACTCTTAAATATGTGATTTACGGCACGCGCTTTCTTTACTGCGTAAAGACACTTTTATCACGATTTGTATTTGAAATATTGTGTATCTTACCATACATAATAGACCGGCTTATTTAAAGTATGACACTTATCAGGCCCCAAATCAATCAAAAATATTTTTACAAAAATCCTTAAATTACAAAATGTTTGGCGGAAAGTTTCTTTTTTTTAATGTATAGCTTGCTACGTGTACAAATTGGAAAGCTTGAGTGCGGGGGCATTTTTAGCTAAAGCTACATGCTAGTTTAAATATTATTATATAATTTTTAAGCCGGACCATTAGGAAGAGGAGTTTTGAACTGATAATGTTATCCTGTAAAAAATTCACAATCATAACAATCATAATAAACTGAGATCTTACACACGGACTGACTGACTGACACGAGGAAATGAAAGATCAGCTACCTGCGGCGCTGACCAATAACTTCATCAATAAACAAACATGAAATGAAAGCTTTTTTCACTCTGCGAGGGGCCTTTCTTCCAATAATTGTACTCATTATAATTGTGAGTCTTGAAACGAAGTTGATTAACATGATAATTATAATTGACTCAACAACAGAAAGTGATTTAACATGTGCAAATAAATAACTTTAACTATGTACAATTAAAAATTGTCATCACGGATGGTTCCTACAATAAAAACAAAACTTCATTAGCGTGTTACCATGAGAAAGATAGGAAGCTTCGTTAAAATAGTCTTTCCCATCCAACTTTCTGATAAAAACATTTAAATGTTACATTTATTACTTACTTATAAGTGTTGAAGAAGAAATTCCTTTATTCTTTTTTTCATTTTATCGCCACCATTCACTACACACGCCACATCATAAGCAGTACGCCCATACTCATCTTTAATATGACGATTTGCTCTGTGGCGCATGAGTGTTTCAACACATTCAAAAGAGCCAATAAGCGATGCTATGTGAAGTGGTGTGCGCTTTTCGTTATCTTGTTGGTTGATCAGGTGAGGTGCGGAGTTTATCAAGAAGGAGAGGGTGTCGGGAGAATTACTAGATGCTGCGAAATGAATTGCTGTATGTCCATTATTGTTCGTTGCTTCCATCTCTGCTTCTCTGTCAAGCAAAACTCGAACAATCGATAGTTTGTTGTTTGAAGCCACCATTAAAAGTGTCATTCCATCGTCGTCCCTCATCTTCACGATCGATGGATCGACCGTGAGGAGGTACACGACGGATGACACGTCATCTCGTAAAATAAGATTTCGAAGGTCTAAAATAAATGAGAAATAAATGATAAAACGAATGAAAAAGTAAAACTAAATAAAAAAAAAGGTTTTAGTATTCATCAGAAATTTTGTGAAGTGTCGATGTTAATTTTATTATCTTCGAAACAAATTGATTCAACTGGCACTTTATGATGTTAACCTCCCCTAGTGGTACGCAGAGGTGACGCATATTGGAGTGGGTGGTTGTGGAACGCCGTGGATGGGTGCACCCACAATCAATAACTTAATGACGTGTATCTCTTGCACTGTTCATGAATATCTGATAACCAAAATGATCATCTGTATCCAATCCATAAATTATATTTTTACCTCATTTTTCGTGATAAGCAGAAATAGATAGATATAGATACATACAAAATAGTTCTAGTGGTTTTTAAAAAACAAACAAACAACGGAGAGCTCTACACACTTCAAACGTTAAGAAATAGAAATCGAAGTATATTTATCGAAGTATATTTAGCGGGAAAAAATAGAACTAGAACTTCTCACACAATACGAAAATTCGATCACGTGACATTTCTGAGTAAAAGTGTTCGAAATTTACATGATTTACATCACGTGACAAAAACAATGACTGTATTATTTATACAATGACTAGTGCATAGATTGTGGATGTTAGGGTAGTCCCCCTCAAGACTTTGGCTCAAAACTTGATCTCCATGGCAACATGACATCACAATGTTCATAAAGATATTGCTGACATACAAATACGTGAATAACTCACACAGTTTGAATATGTTGTTAGAACCTCATATGCAGTGACATATAACTATAATAGAGTTGCAAAATTAGAAAAGACGTTTATTGACATTGTCACGACGACTCGGTTCCAGGCTTCAATTAACTTTTGCTGGGGTAACTATGGCAACAGTTATTTTTAATGTTTTGATACCTACTGGTACTTGTAACTATACATACAAAATTCTATTAATATATCACTAAAATTTACTGAGTTATATATATATTTTTATGTAAGCAACTTCTTGAACATTGTGATGTCATGTTGCCATGGAGATGAAGTTTCCAGCAAAAACTTCAAATGGCAATATCTTTTATCTAGGAGTTTTTGAAAATTCAAAAACCGACTTTCATATTATGAAATTCTTTCCAATGGTACAAAATATTAATATGATTATTTAAGTTTACTTAATCTTTAACAAAGCTTTATTGAATACAACTTATGATTTTTTTTCACAACCTTGCAGTTGATTTAAAAGAGATTAGGAACAGTGATTTTTTGCTTGAAATATTTGAAACACATTTTTTGCATAAAGTAACGTGAACTACTATAATTCATATTGGCGCTTAATTTGCGACACAAAATCAATTTTTTTCCAATGTTGCCACCACATTGCCAAGCCATTATAGTCTGTCAGCTAGTGGCGGTCAACCTTTACTATCAGTTGAACAAATTGGGACCTGTGCCATGTTGAAGGTATATATCTGAAGTTTCAAAAAAACATTTCCATAAAGACTTCAATTGAAGGTGATAATTACGTATTGGAGTCAATAAAAATATCTACCAACATTTGGATAATGCGAGCAAAATTTGGTCAAATATTTTAAAAGTTGTCCCTACATACCCATTTTGAATTTTTGTTCACACCATCATGTTTCAACATGTGTGAGTACATGGAAATTCAGTAATGCCATAATCTCACAGAACCCTAAACACTGTCCTCACAATACCCTCCCTAAACACTGTCCTCACAATACCCTCACTTAAAAAATGCCACGTTTATTTTTTAAAAGTCAGTTTTTATGAGTAAGTCACTAAAAGTTAAACAATTTAATTCATTGTTATCGTCTAATGGTAATACGTATGAGAATGGAAGCTGAAATAGTTAACATACCTCTGAATGTTGGCTTCTTAATTGGCACCCTAAAAAAGAAAATGAAATGAAGGTATGATCATCAAGATAAAAAAAAATACTTATTATTGTTTATTATGCTAATAGTACTCAAACCACCTATTGCATAGTATCCAGACTTCCAGACTTCCAAAATAGAAAAAATAAACAAACAAATGAAACTCACTTTTGTTCAGTTAGCTGACTTAGAATTTCTACAGCAGGCACTCGATCAACATATTCTGATATCGGTATATTAGCGATGACTGGTTTAGTGAGTTTTATCATTTTCAACGAATCCCATTTTTTGATGACTTTTCTGAACATGGATTTCTTGTCTTTACGAAACAGAATAGACCGATGAGACAGACTGGAATGGTCGATTATAATAAACAAGATGTTGGATGTTGCACGAGCAACATTTTCTAGTATAGTGTGACGATGAAATTGCTCAGTGCTTGATAATGGAATGACAACTTTACGAATTTGATAACCACGGCAACCATTGCCATCTGCAAGTACTATCCTAGTTTTTCCCTCAATGGCCTCTGCTACCTCTCGTTTTTCCTGAAAACTTGGAATTTTGTTTGTGTTGCCAAGACAATATGCGTAAGTGGTAAAATCTTTTCCAGCAACCTTTAAAGCATGTTGTATTAAAAGCAGTTCTTCTTCGTCATGGCAGATAACGGTGTCACCACCTTTAACACTTTCAAAAGCAAAAGCCATCTTTAAATTTCTCCTCTGCTCTTTCGAAAATGATTGATAAACAATGTTTCCGGATAAATACTTCCCCATTTCTTTAGTAGAAGTTATATACATTAATTCTGGTACTTTACCTTGATGTGAATGGCCTACTTCTGTTGATTTTTCAAAACAGTGCTTTATTGATAAACCTTCGTTTGAAAGTATAGTATAATGGTCACTCGTCTGCTTCAGAACATGCTCTTGACTTTTCAAGGGAATGGGTAGATTTTCAGATAACTTCGAAATACCATGTGAGATGTTTTCACTTGATGTTTTTGGACCTTTTAGACTATCACCATTGTTTTGCTGGTTGCTCCTTTCACCACTTTGAATGGTTACTGCAGGACTATTCTCAGGCTGGACCTCAGTACTTGTTTGTTCCATCTGACTGGACGTGTTCTTGCTTACTGAAGGTGAACTTGCAGCATAATAATATTGTGTTTCTTTACCATTGATAACATTTTTTGCAACCTTTCAGATAAAAAGGCATACACATTTTGAAAAAAATCAGTAATTAAGGATAATTCGCCTTAATTTTAATTGATAAGAAGAGGCAAATCTTTATGCAACAAATCAGAAATTACAAAATTACGGGTTTACCTCCAGCAGTTCGGCAATCTTCACAGAGTTTCGCATGTTTTTCTTTAACTGTAAACAGGACATATCAAGTTTAGTCGCATGTGTCTTGAAAACAAGAGTTTTCTTTTTGGATTTCTTTCTTCCACTAATACTATATCGTTCATGTTGAAAAGGCTGCAAAATTAATGTTATGAAGTTATCTTTCATTAAAGAAAGTTTTTTGTTAATGGCTGCAACTTCCAATTCACTCATTACAGATGCGTTAAGTTCATCCATGCATATGTGGCAAATTCTTCCAGTTTTCTTTTGTTGATCTTCAATGTGTTCTAAAATTTCTGAAACACGGGGAATGCGCATCTTTTTCATTTCTGCAGCAACTACAGACACATTGGTAATTTGTAATTTGACTAATCCACTCTCAACATTCTGCAGTTTCAAACTTTTCAGGTGTTCATCAATATAATAGTCAATTAAACTGTATGGATCAAAGCTGATATAAAATATTGTTGTGGGTTCCTTCGCAATTCGGGCCAAGTATTCAGACTGTAAAGTGCCAACAACAGTCTTTCCACAACCAAAAGCTGCTTTGATAACTTTATGTTTCCGAGGATCAACAACCACTTGAATTTGCTCATCATTTGCTTGTAGATGTATCAGCTGGTCATGGACATCATCAGAATGTTTAGCTTCTACTCGTATTGATGTGTTAGCAATGAAGCCAGTAATTTGAGCAATCACATGCGCAAAGTCTTTCTGTGAACAGGTCACTTCTGGTTTGATCTTAACAATTTTAGGAAGTTCACTTTCAAGCCATTGTTTTACGTCACTCAGTTGATCTTTTGTTATTATTCTTGGTTTACATCCATCACAAATTAACGATCGTTTACTTTCAAAAATGTGAGTTGGTAATTCGTTGGAATGAATGTTGGGAGCAGCAACGAAGGCGGCCACAGTTATCGAAGATTTTATTTTCCCTTGAACAGTCAGAAAATCAAGAGTGATTGTAAGATCGTCTATATCTTTGGAGCACTTGGTAAATTCATTAGAAATATCTTTTACACTTTCACCTTCAGCAACTCTGATATTCAAAATGACTCCCATCTTTTGATGGAAAACCAAAATGCGATTTGAGAACTCTAGGGCTTCTTCATTCAGTTGACGTTTCAACATGAAATTCTTGTGCTCCTGACTGTCATATTCCACAATTAACACCCCACCGACAGGATCTGATGATTCTTTGTTTGACTTTGTCAGTGCATCTCTCATGCGTTCGGCCACATCTTTTGTTGTATTTTGTGAAGTATCCATGAAGATGTTAGGAAAGATTGTCCATTCCTCAAAATACTCTCTATTGTTTTTAATCAAATTACATTGAAAATAGTTGTCACACTGTTCTATCCATTGAGATGACAACATGTGTTCAGTGTAGTCTGTTGAACGGTTACAAAGGAAATTGCTTTGGAATTCCATTGATTCATTGTGTGAAGGAAGGATACCAGACATTTCTTGAGCACTTTTGTGAGCAATAATGGTGTGACCTCCTGATAATTTATGACTATGGACAGGTTTTTCTGTAAACAAAGAAAGAAACAATTATGAAGAAAATTTACTATGTATTCCAAATACTTTTGAGAAAGAAAAACGCCATCCAGCCACTGAAATTAAAACAACATTATCAATGAATAAATTATGTTTCAATATGAAAAATTTATCTTCTGCCTAACCGTTGTCTTTTGTTGGCTAACTTTTTCGGTTATCTTTTTTATCACTTGTTTTCTTTTTCAATCTGATTTTTTTTTCTGAGAATACTTTATCGTAGACAGACAGTTTTCAGAAAAAATACAGTATATACCGGGTGAGTCAAAAAATTAAAGGAATCCATTAAGTGGTGTATAATTCTTCTAATTTGGTTGAGTGGAAAAAAGTTATGGACAAAAAACTAGAAGCAGTCCTTGTAAAAATCTTCAAAAAACGGACAAAAAAGCTGAGCAAAGTTTTTGAACATTTTTGACAACAGTTCTAAAAGTAAGAGAAGGTACGTTGGTACTGTAGTATTGTTCCTAAGTTTTAGCACATTTATAAGTGTGTATGTGTTTAATTTCCATATGGTTTGCAATAAAAACATAAATCTTGTTTCAAGACATTCTGTTTGGGTATTTTGGCCACTTTTCTAAAATTTTTACAAGGACCGCTTCCAGTTTTTTGTCCAAAACTTTTTTTCTGCTCATCCCAATTATAAGAATGATACACCAAAATATACTTAACAGATTCTGCTAATCAGAAATAAAAAAACTCTCTTTTATAATTATTCAATCTGAAGATATTTTTTATGAAACACCGGTACTTTTTTACTCACTCCATAGTGCTTAAAGTAATAAAGTTTATGTAAAAATTCACAAGAACTATACTGCCATGAAATGGCTTTGTTCAAACAGGCCTACAAATGTTTTCCTTTTTTAATAATTTTATCTTACCGCTTGTTGAAACTTCTTTTGAAGATAGTTTATAGATGATACCACTTTCATCTTGATATTCCAAAATGCATTTATAAATTATTTTTTTGTCTAAATCTTTGATAAGAATATAATCATAACCATCATATCTGTCTGTCTCTACCCTCTCTGTCATCCCAAAGTCAATCCTTTCCCTTCTTTTGCTACTGCTGCCATCATGGTTTTTGGTGATTGATTCTAAAACCACTGAATCACAATGTTCAGCAAATTTTGTTGGAACTTCAAATATGCAACAATCACTTTCCAAGGAGAATACAGTAATGGAATCTTTCAGAACAATGCCATCCTGCGAATTTGCCACTGAAACGAAAAATGAATACGCATGTTGTCGTTGTTAACTAGTGAATCAGTAGCCTTCAGATTCACCAGTCCTCTGATACAAAAAAACAGAACATATGCATTTTCCAAATTCCAAAGTTGAACTTTTTTCTTGGCATAAGAACACACAAGATTCATAATAACAGATACCAATTGTGCACAAGAAGACACATACATACATTTTGCAGCAAACTATCACTTCTGTTGTTCGGCATAAAATTTTGAGATTTTAGAGTAAAATCATCATGAACTTTCAATGAAAACTATTGAATAAAATAAAAATTAATCAAGCCTTTACCTTTTACATTTTGTAATGGTTGCATATGGCCCTCTTCCATCAAATACATTTCAATGACACCTCTTGATATTTGGACACGGTTTGGATATATAAGATGATTTTCATCTTTAAGACGAAACAAATTAGTCACCTCTTCTTTTGTTAGGATTTTGATGCAAAAATGGAAGGCGTTAGCTAAGGCGGTTAATACCAATTTAAATTGTTCTTTGCTGTGGTATCCATCATTTTTGTATTCCTCAATAATCTCCAACACATTGACAGCAATGACATTCTGTTGATACCAATCTGAATGATCACTAACCTCTTTTATGATTTCTTCAAAAAATTTCTCTTTATCTATGAACATATTTTTTTCTTTGAGACATTCAATACACGAATAAATAATTGACCATTTTCGTGAAACGATAGTAGACACTGTCGCACTGTATCGATTAACTTTTTCTTTCTCCATAAAACTGACATTCTTCCTATAATTTCAAACAGAATATTGCCAAATCAGTTACAAGTTGATAATGAAAATTTCATAGAATAGGAAAAGTTTTACCTGAAGATGCTGAATAAGTTTTCATTAAAATCTAAAGAGAAAAACAGTAACTATTGCATTCATCATTGTGTCACACTTAAGATTATCCAAAAATAGATCATGTTTTTCTGATCTAATGTTTATTGGAATTTGAAAGGAATATTTTCAATGCAGTGCCCCTTCATGACTCATAACTCCCTATGGCTGGCATAAAATGGCAATTACATGCTGTTCTTAGCTATGCTGAAAATCACTTATTTTAGCTATTCAATTCTTCATATGTTATGTGAAAATCAATTGCATTGCTGAATGGTGAATGTGACTGATCTCAAATGTGTTTTAAAAAAAGATTAAAGAAAAAAAAGCTTTTTAAATTTATGTGGCTCTTGATCTAAGAAATAAAGCCGATGAATTGAATTGTGTTGGACATGTATATGTGTTTTTTTTAATCAAAAGATATCGTGGTAGGGAAATGTTTTTAAATCTTATCTTAAAAATGCTGGCAATTCACTCAGCAATTGATGAATTTGGAAGACTGAGCAAAGTGGTAATTCATGTCCATAGAAATTATTGACCTAATTTAATGGCATGCAGGAACGCCATCTCGTAGGTGTAAATGAGAGACCTACTATTTAAGCCATTTTGTAATTCAAAATATCAGAGATCAGCAGTGTATAAATCATACCTTTTTCACTTTGACCCCATAATTCTTTTTCAATTTTCGCCACCAAATCGTGTTTCTTTACATAAATCAAAACTGATCTCAAATACAACCAACTACTCTTTTTATGAGGTGTAGATACAAACCATCTTTCTAATATCTTTAGAAGTCTTAGTTTAACTTCATTTGGATGATCAATATAAATCCTTTGAATATCATGGTAGTCAAGAAGAAAATGGGATATATATCTCCACTCGTCACAAGCATCTTCACAAATGGT
This sequence comes from Turritopsis dohrnii, assembly GCA_027922465.2. Classification (NCBI taxonomy): domain Eukaryota; kingdom Metazoa; phylum Cnidaria; class Hydrozoa; order Anthoathecata; family Oceaniidae; genus Turritopsis; species Turritopsis dohrnii. The sequence goes on along the minus strand of BQMF02000631.1, from coordinate 97,190 downwards.
TTCAAATATCTGCATGCGTTTGCTTATATCATGAAGCTGTTCATCATCATCTATCTCTGAAAATAAATAAAAGTTATCTTATGGAAGTATGTAAACAGCATGTATTTTTGCATTTAACCGGTGGAGGGACGACACATTACACTATTCCAAATCACCTAATGCAGTATGAATGCATGTTGATATGTGGTATGTCTGCACAGGAGAAAAATTTATCTGAAATGGATTAATCATTGAAGCCCTCAAATGAACTGACATAATTAGACTACAACTTGCCTACTACTACTAGACTAACATAGAAACTACTTAATTTCAGTTTGAACATACTTTTTAAACGTACAAACTTTCGCGAACAGAAACTTTCGCGTTTTAAGCCAAATGCGAAATTTTTTTATTTAGCAAATATAAACTTTCGCGATTTTTGATCGAATAAGCGAAAAACGTGAAAGTTTCTGCCCACGAAAGTTTGTACGTTTAATGTATATCAGTGACTTGTTTTAGTCTCTGACGCTACAGAGAGAATGATAAAACACTTAAAACTGCATACCACATGCAAAACTGTCATGATTGCACAATGTAAACTCTAACAATAGCTAAGACTCATAACTGTGCTCCCCTCTGGCTTAATATAAAATTAAGCTCAAAAGATTTTTTTGCAAAATACCTTCTAAGAAGCTATCTCTTCACATAAAAATCAAAAACAAAGTCCAAAAACATCTTTAGTACCCTTTTTCAGTCTAAAAAATTAACAATGGTAATTGCTATATTAAGCCAAAATAACATATACAATGGAGATTATAATGATGATATCATGCTCAACATATTCGCAGCTGTCACTTTATTTTTAAAAAAAAAATTTGTATGGTAAAAGAAATTCTAGAGAACAACAAATTGCAAATGAATCTCCTTGGACCTCATCCGTTATTTAATAATTTCTTTCCATGACATAAATTAGTTATATGACTATTGCTCCATGGTGGAGTGCAGAACTTGCTAGATGATTATAATGAAAACGACAAAGAACATTTTGAGAATATGTTTTCAGCAAAAAAAGACTTATTGGTACATGGAGAAAGTTTTTTTAATGTTCTCTGATAGCATTGATGTTGTATACTGGCTGGCTCAGGAACTGTCCGATTTATTCATAAAATTTCAAAATCGCTACTTCCAATCAGCTGTGCTTTTAAAAAGTTAAATGGCGATTACTTTTGGTTTTAACTTTTTTCATCAAAAAATACCTTTTAAAACTGCTTTGATTTGTTTCTTGGCATGAAATTCGAAAAATAGTCATCTTTTTTAACTTTTTGAAAAATGTTTACTTGAAGGCTTAATTCCCCTTTAACAAGCATTAAGTGAACTGAACACCAATATCGATTTCATAGGTACATTAACTAGAAAAAATTTTGGGTGAAAATCCATGCCCCAATTTTGTCATGCCCAAATTTTTTGCAATTTACTTTCTTTTCAATTCAACGTAATTTATGTAAAACAGGACTGACACATATCCACTTTCGTTGTTTCCTGTACTTCGCAAATTAAGGCTATTCATACATTTTTACTTTGGTATCGAAAAATTCTGCGTGCAGGAATATTCTTGAATCAACTCCCTTTGGAAATTTTGAACATTTTGCAGGAAACTACATTCACAAATTTAATGTAGATCACAAAAAAATCTATTTAGATCACCCAACAATAATACTAAACATGAATCATTTCGTCCATCTTACAGAAAGTTTTGCAAAAATGGAATCAATATCACTTTTACTAAAAACCATTGGAATTAAGAGAAAGAAATTGAGTTCATTGAATAAACCATTCTGGTCTACTTAAAATCGAAGAAAAAATCGAAGAAAAAAAGGATGCGTTACCACAAGATCAGTAATCTATGTTAATTTTTTATGTATTTCGGAGGCAGGTAACTCAACAAAATCAACAAGTAAGTAGCAACATGAAAAAATACTTGCAAATGTTTGATTTAAATGTGAATGGCCATGCAGGAGAATTTTTTAAAAAGACGTTTGAGGGGTGGTATGCTGAAGATGTTCAGAAAGAGCTGATCAAGGGAAAATAAATATACGATGTAGAAATTTCAATGAAGCTCTCAGATATGAAGTTTAACGGGACCAATTTTGTTTTATAATTTCAACTTGTGCTTTAATACAAGCCTTTCATGCTTCTTTAAAATGCCCTTTGAGGAAAAAATGAAGTTGACAAGCCAATTACCTTTCGTTTATCACCTTTATATTTTTTACAAAATGAGGATATTTTGCACGGATTTAATTTGTTCGTAATTGTTTTTTGTTTCAGAAAGATTTCTTAAAACAGAAAAACTCATTTTTCTTTTTATTCTTAACCTTTTTCTTAACAATTCCATTCATGGTTTAAGAGATTTTGTGTGCTATTTTTAGGTAAAAAGAAATTTTCAGACTTCAAAGCCTTCCCAAAATTTTCTGACCATTAAACTTCGTCCACAATATTTTTGCTGAAATTTTATTCGCCTAAATGTTTTGAAGTTAATGTACATTACACCAGAAAATGAAACTCCAACTAGATAATAAACAAAACATTTTGAAATGATAAAAACTTTATATTGAACAAACCTTTTTCATCAAATGGAGGACATTGCACATCTTTTGGGTTTATTGAAAGATCCCTCATTATAATGTCATACATCTCATTCTTTTTAGAAAAATTTGTCATCGTGTGCATGACACAATCCAGAACAGGTCTGTCATATTGTGAAAGAAATTGAAATTTTCGTCCAACATCCACGTAATTCTGGAATAGTCTGTTGCAAAATTTTTTGCCTTCTGAAAGGTTTCCAGAGAAACGTTTGTCTATGGCGTAGGCAAACATTCGATAATCTAAATTGAGAAATAATCTTAAAATTTACATGACCATTATGCAAATCTTAAGTTCAGTGTTTTCAGCATCTACTAGGCAAAAATAAAATCCAGTTGTAACCGAATAAGTTGTAATGCTTGAAAGGTCACAATCATTCTGCTCCCTATTTTTTTGATAGATTTCATAAAAACATACCTTCCTGGCAACCTTCACATGTATTTTCTTTTTCAAGTTTTGATACTAAATTTTCTTTCTTCAGGAAAATCAATACTGATTTCAAATACAACCATGTACTCCTTTCCGGGGCTGCAGATTGGTACCACTTTTCTAATATGGTTTGAAGTCTTTCTTTTACATTATCAGGAAAATCTGTGATGACAGTTTGAATGTCATTAAAATCTAACAAAAAGTGACCAATCAATCTCCATTCCTCAGAAGCCTCTTCACAAATTGTTGTAAAGATTCGACCACGGATGACTGCATCATAGAGACATTTTTCTTTTCTTTCACCTTACAGAAAGTCACGAAAGATTACTTCATACCTACTGTATAATCCAAAACCAAATAATCATTCTGTCTGCTATTTGTTTGATATAAGCAAAAATGAAAATTTGAAATAGAAAATGCCCCATTCCAACAATGTATATAAGCAATGAAGGACATTTGTATAAAATTATAAAGATATATACATAATGTTTTAGCAGTTGAAGATGTAAATAAAATTTTACAAAAAGCTTTCTGCAATAATTTTAAACATTTGAAAATTGTCAATGTGTATTGATTTTTAGCTTTTCTTCACGGTGTTTCCAGACTTGATTTACTTTTAGCTTGATCATTGTTTAAAGGAGAAAATGTCAAAAATAAAACTTTGCCTTAAATTGTTTCTTTATATTTAAATAAAGGCTTTAACAAATACCATACTTTGCTTTTAATAAAGGATTTAAAAATTCACTATGACGCCACAATTGTACTACCTTGAGGAATTGCGAAATATTCACACAAGAAGAAATTTTTGCGAATTGAAGGTCCAAAAATTGAAAATTTCGCAGTAGAAATTTTTGCAAATCGAAGGAAAAAAACGGATTTTGTGTTACCAAGTTATTTTCCCAAGTTGTAAGTTATTTTATAATTTTCACATATCAAATCTTTTATTTATTTGGCTTTAAGAACAAAAAAAATTAGAAAACTTCACATTGAAGTGCAGAAACATCAGACTTGTTTTCGTGAATCAGCATTTAGCATTAAAGTTTACCCCCCAATTTTGCGAAAAATTTCTTCTTGCAAAAATTTCTTCCATTAAGTTAGAGTTTTAACTATACAACAGAATGTCAAACTCATTCATGTTAGGTGAAAATCATGAGTCGACATGTTTTTTTCTGATACAGATACTGTTTCTTCCATTTCTTCTCGAGATTACTCTTGAGAAAGCCCAAACAAGCACAGTTTTTATCAGTCACACCAAGCTTTTAGCTTCATTGGCAAATGGTGGCTATTTTATGGCGATAAATGTCTTGTTATTACAGAGGGACTTTTCTATAATGCCTTATGTTATCTTTTTATCAAATTCTTTTTAAGTAAAATAACAAACCTTCTATGATTGGGAAATCATGCTCAATGGAACAATCAGCATTAATTGTGGCAACCAAATTTGTTTTATCTTTCTCTGGCATATTAGTCAGCATGTGCATCATACAGTCAAGGAAAGGATTATCAGACCAGGTACAAGTTGCAAATTTTCTTTTAACCATTTCCGCATCATATTGCAGTAAAGTCTGATAGAACTCTTTTCCTTTAGCAGAATCACTGGAATACTCCAACTCTGCATGATAAGCCAGCATCTGAACACCTGAAAAAAATGTATATAAATGTTGCAGTACGGCTATCTATTACAACATCTTAACATTCCACTTGTATGATTGTATTGTAGTTTACCACTGTTCTGGTGATCCCGTGAGTTTGAGTTAGCTAGGAGTCGTTACTGAATTACATTTTGGTTTTGTGTTTATTGAAGAGATCACAAGATCTACTGAACTATTCATGAAACATTGATCACTTAAACAAATGCGTATAGCAATTACTATTTCATGTTTTTTAAATTGTAAAAAAGGTATAGATATATCATTTTCCCTGGCGTTTCTCTAATAACATCCTGCTTTCACTTTATTGCCTGCGTAAACTGCCACAGAATCAAGATTATACAAGTTCAGAAGTACTTTATTCAAAGAAACTTTCGCGGGAGAAACTTTCGTGAGGTCAAAAATTCACGAAACGTTTTGGATAAACTTTTGCGAATTGGAAAAGCCGCAAAATTTCTCGAGATGAACGTTCGCGAATGAAGGAATTTTTGGAAATAATTTAAGACAGTTTTTAGAAAACAAAGGAATTTTCCATGCAGAAAATTGACAAAATGCATGCATTCGAATCTGTTTTTTTCGTTTACTACAAATAAAATGAAGATAAAATTAGTTCAGAAACTGCAAAGATTGTTCGTCGTCAAGTTCGTTGAAAACGTCATCAAAAACATTTCTAGCACCTTCTGGTCCCCATTCCTCATTGTCGACACGATTGTGATACTCATACTAAAGAAACCGCGAATCGAAGATAATATACTGCAGGGAAAGGAATCAACTGATATTGTCATTATAGACGACCTGAAAAATATTTTTAACATAAATAATATTTGACAGTCTGTGTATCAAAATATGACTGATTTGTTACAAGAAAAAAAATGTTTTCAAGAAGATCAAATTGGCAAGTCTTTCCCTCCCTTATACATAGGTTTTGAAATAAATCTCCGACATTTTGGTAGCTAAAAAATTTTAACAATTGCAAAAAAAATCGATATTTTACTGGATAAACTTTTGCGATTTGGAAGTAAGAGCAAAATTTCGAGAGATAAACTTTCGCGAATGAGCAATTTTAAATTGTTCACAGGATAAACTTTCGCGAAAAAGGGTCAAATTCGCGAAATTCGCGAAAGTTCTCTCGTGAAAGTTTCTCCGATTAAAGTATCAATATACAGGCTAGAGAAGGGGGATAAAACGTTACAATATATACTACGATAGTTAACTCTGAAACAACAACAAAAAAATTATTGATAGATGATTGGGTAAACGAAGTTATCATTGAACAAAGTCAGTATATATTAGATATTATTATAAACTATCGAAATTTTCCCCTGACATTACCTGTCTTCCCCTAAACCCTGAAAAAGAACATCGCTGCATTTCAAAACATCAAGAGAAATGGAAGTTGGTGTTCAGAGCTAAAATTGTTTCTACAGTTTCTTGAGGTAGAAGAAAAGAGAAAAGAAAAGTGTGAAACATTATAAATATATTAATAATTATTTTCATTATGCAAACTTTTGATGATATATGAAAGCAGCTTTTTGTTAGGATTTCTTACTTCATAGATTGATAGAATCTAGCCTGCAAAAATAACTGTTAAGTACATGCAACCTCAGAATTTAAATGCAATCAATAAAACAAAAACAAACAATTACTGGATGCAGTGACCAACATCCCCTTCTCCATCATAAAACGACCGTTCTGCCGACAAAAGGTCCTCCGGAATACAAGAATTAAGTGAACTCTTTCAGTTATAATACTGCAAAGAAAGTATCGTTAATACAAGGATCTTCTTTCTTTGTGACTTTAAGGCGCCAAATTGGGTCCATTACGTCATATATATTAGCCTAACAACCTTATCGTACATTCAGATCTCCACAGACTAAATCATAGAAACGACGACTAGACCACCTCATACCCAGGGATTTCTCTTTCTGCTTGCGTTCAAAGAAAATCAGAAAGATCGGTGTAATATGTATCTTATACTTTTTTATCACACTAGCCGCCAAGGCGGCGTCGCTCGCCGCCCATGTTCAGCATGCGTTGTATCACCACCTGCTCCAAATTATTGCACTTTAAACCAGCGATAAGACTTCCTTTGCTGCTGGCTTTATCGTTTAATAAAGCTCGTTTGCACGTGAAGAGAAATACGGTCCTGGTGTTTCAAATCTTGCATGTTCTTAACTCAGCCGTTCAGTGTCGCGGTCGCATTTAAAATGTTAGTAAACTTTATTGCTTTACACAATGCATTCCGAACGTGAACTTCACGTGGTTTTTATTTACGATTTTAAACCAATCAAATATCAGTTTAACAATACACTCAAAATGCAGAGAGAAAAAACTTTTCAACTTATTATTAGCTTTTGTTTTACGCGCTCTAACATGGGTGCTGTCAGAAGTAGGTGAAAAAATGGCTTTTCTTCTTAAAAAGATCACACGGGAGGAGAAAAAAATGCACGTGCTAAATGAATGAATTGAATAGAAAACGTTCGATCAGATTAAAATAGATTAAAAGAAATCGATTAAAAGAAATTAAGACAAAAGCAAAAAAAAATATTTTGTTTCATGATTCTCTTTTTTTATCGGTTTTTAAATATTTTGATTGCTCGAAAAAAAGTTCACCCGTCGCAGACAGTCACGAAAGGGTTAGGATACACTGGCAAACCGAACATGCTGCCACGTTCTGCCACTGCTGCTTTTTGTCCAAAATGTTTAATCAGTTAGTTTCTTTGTATTTAGTTGATGTATTGTTTTCAAAGCCAAGTCAACGGTGGTCCTTGGAATATAAAACTAACAATAATAATAAAAACAAAACGTTATCTATTGGTTCACCAGCCAAAAAAAGTCACGTTCGATTGGGGCTGCAGTGTATTTGTTTCGAACTCACGTCGCACACAAAAAAAGAAATAATTTCGCTCACAACTCAATCTACCATTTTGCGTGACAGACAAACAGACAGACAGACAGACAGAGAATCGGCTATTAATATATAGATATTCATAGAGAAAAAAACTACAACGGTGAGGCCAGCGCTTTATAGCGTATGTTTATCGTTGGGAGAATATGATGCATAAAAATACTGACATTAAAATATGCTATTCAAGTCAGTAAAAGGCCGAACCTGTGGTACACCCTGGAGAGGCCAGTTTGTTCTTTTAGATATAGAATAAATATAGAATAATTGAGAAAAATAATAAATGAGAACAAATAGAAAACTACTGTTTCCGGTGGGTGAAAAAGAAGGAAATTTGAATTTTTTTGACACTCAGCAAATAATATACAACCACCAAATGACTCTTCCCACCAACACTGACTCAGAAGCGACAGATCAAGAAATCGAAAGCTGGAAAAGAGTTATTGCTGAACTCGTGTTGATAGCACCCAATGAAACCATCAAAAACTGTATTCGATCATACGATCCATCAAAGCCAACCCACCAAAACATCAAATCCTTGAAAGAATTTAGAAAGAAACCAATCATCAAGACACTACACTTTCTGTCAAATGAAGAGCCCCCAAAACAAAACAAAGATGAACTTATAAATAAACTGTGTTTAAAAATTAAGAACTATTTTCCTGATTTGTGTCAGATTTGCAACTTGGCATACACACACAAGATTAATGACAAACCGTTACTGAGCTGTGGATCATGTGGACAAGAGGTCCATCGTCCATGCTATGTAAACCTTCTGAGAAGCATGAATCTTCTCGACAAAAAATGAAGATATGCGCGATATCCCTTTCAAAATACCAGGCATGTTCTACTTGTGTCCAACTTGTCAAGATGAATCAATCACCTTTAATATGGTTAAACCCAGTCAACCATCAAAAAATAAAGATGAAGGCACAATCCAAGCTCAGGAAGATGAAGATGAAGATACAATCCAAGTTAATGAAGATCCGGAAACTATCACACCACGCGATTGGGAGTCACCAGTTCGAACCCCAAGAAGGCTTCCTACTCTACCCATAACACCCAATGTTATCTTGGACCAAGATCTCAGCCAAAGTACTACAGAATTTGTTAGTAGAACACTCTTTATGAAAAATAAATTTAAAACCAGAAAAAATTAATATCAGAAAATACAACAACATCAGAATTGATCAATTCCAACAACCAAGAATCTACTGATGAAAACCATGAATCTAAGAAGAAACATAATGATCGCGTCTGTAGATTCTACTTGAAAAGCAAATGTCGACACGGACTGAAAGGTCGTGATTGCAAATTCAGCCATCCAAAAGCGTGTCCTAAACTGATGAAACATGGAAACAAAGGTCCCAAAGGGTGCAAATCTGGATCTAACTGTGAAGATTTTCATCCAAGAATGTGTGCATCTTCGATTAAAAGAGGGGAGTGTTTAAATGAGTTATGCAGCTTTGCACATGTAAAAGGAACAAGGAGGAAACCCTTAAAACCAAACAGACAAAATAACCACATGTCAGAACCTGAGGATTTTCGGAAGATTCTGGACAATTTCTAACTCGAAATGATGAAATTACAGACCACATTGCAACAGCAGATTCATCCACTACCACAACCAATAAATCACTCAAGGGAGCAAAGACTTCCAATTCAACGAGTCAGAGAACAACATAAACATCTTCCGAGGCATCTTTACAATCATCCACCAAACTTACCAACCCAACGACCACTTCTCTTCTGAGCGTCTTCTGTTTTCTTAACATACAGGGTCTTTGCCCGCAAACAAGACCATCTTCTATACCATACTTAAGGGACATTATGAACACCTCAAAGTACCTGTTCGTTGGCCTAACAGAGTCTTGGCTAACTGAAAGTCACAAAGAAGCAGAACTTTTCAGGAAAGACAGAGTTCGTGCAAAATCAAAATATGGGCGATCAAGTGGAGGTGTTGCTATTTATATTCGAGATGATTTATAGCGCCTTACTTTGAACCATTGATTGAATTTTCCAACGGTGTGAACGAGGCACTAATGGTTTACTCAAGAAAGCTGAATTTATTATTGTGTGTCGTCTACAGGCAACCAAACAATGCCACCCATAAATCCAGTGGATTAGAATTTGTGGAGCCCACAGCTGCCATTCAAGCAAAGATCGATGCTATCCAAGGCTTCGTTCCTGACTTTTATCTATTTGGTGACTTCAATATTCCTCATATACCCTCCATCAACTCATGCACTCCATCACCTTCCTGCGACAAGCAGCTTTTAAAGATTTTAACTGATTTTAGCCTACACCTTAACCTAACACAAATAATTCACAATTCTACACACCGCGACGGTAACGTCCTTGATCTTCTATTTACAAACAACGCAGACTCTATCTTTAATTACACATGCACAACCACCACCTATTCAGACCACTATTTCATTGATATCGCTACCCACTTAGTTCAGAATAAACCAACCTTCGAAAGTAACTGCAAAAATTTAAAAAGTGAATTTGATGGATTTAATTTCCATAGCGATAAAATCAATTGGGAAAGCATTAACAATCAACTATCTCACGTTAACTGGGATGAGGTGTTGGATCGACCAAATCCTGATATACAATATAAAGCTTTCCTTGACAACTGCATAGGCGGATCTAGAGCTTAGGCAAAATTTGCGGAGAAGCGTTGTGTCATCAAGAAAAGAATAAAAAAGCGTGCGTTTTAACTAATTACAGTTAAACGTTGAAAAGAAATTATACTCCTCCACTTTTTTTGCCTAACCCTGGATCCGCCACTGAACTGTTTAAATATTATCTCCAATATCTTACCTGCAAGAAAACCACCCAAAAAACATTCGACAGTTCCACGTGACCGTAGGATTTTAATGAGAAAACGCAGAAAACTTACAAAAAAATGTCAAAGTAACAAGAACAAACAAAAACTTATCGACATCGAATTCAAATTACAAGAATCTTATAAAAAAGAGAGCATGGACAGCGAATACGATGCAACATCTAAGATAAAAACTAATCCTAAATATTTTTACTCATACGCAAAACGCTTTAGCAATACCAAACCAAAAGTTGGACCTCTTCATGACCCAACAAAAAACAAACTTACAGCCGACTGTTACGAAATGGCTAATATTCTCCAAAGACAATACATCTCTGTTTTTACATTACCCAAAAAAGACTACGACTTGCAAATTGAAAATATAATCCTGAAAGTTAAGAACTTAAGTTCATGGATCTACCGAACCTTTCAATCCAGGGACACAATACTGATGCTAACACTATGGAAATCGTTGGTTATTCCACACCTGGACTATTGTTCTCAGTTATGGGATCCAACGAAACGATCTCTTAAGCAAGATCTTGAAGCTCTCCAGAAATCATTTTCGAACGGTATACCATCACTAAGAAACCTAAATTATTGGGAGAAATTGAAGAAGCTGAATACCTACAGTCTTGAGAGGAGAAGAGAAAGATATAAGATCATATATACTTGGTGCATCCTTAAAGGATTAGTCCCAAACTTCAATCTTGATGATGGTAACGGTGGTATACATGCACGCACAAGTCAGAGGCTAGGACGGAAATGTCTCCTCAAACCAGTCAACTCAACCCATAGAAATATCTGGAAAGGTTGTCTGTCTGAAGAAGGGCCAAGACTCTTCAATGTCCTTCCCAAACACATCAGAAATACAAGTGACTGTGCCAAAACCACCTTCAAAACTAAACTAGACCAATTTCTACGATACATACCTGATGAACCACTGCTCTCAAGCTTACCTTTCACTTAGGAGAGCAGATTCCAACAGCATCGTAGAAATGGTCAAGCATTGGACACCGTCGTGTTGAATGAGTGAAGATTCACAGAAGCCATCTCAAGTAACTCAAGTAAGTATATGATACAGTACGCGCTCGCTCGCGATAAGAAGTGGAACACTCCGGTGTTAAGTGAAACGTTCACAAAATAATGAAACCAAATTAATTCCGTGGAAATTTCTGCCAGTGAAAATTTCTGCCCTTACGGATTTTCCTGATGCTGAACATTGCCCACTGAGAACAAGTCTTACAAATACAAATCCCCCCTATATAACACAATTAATCTTCTCCCCTAGTATAATAAAATAAAATACCTTATCGGGGAAATAAAAGTCGGGGAAAAGTGACCAATATTTTATTAATGTTTATGTGACATACTTCATCACACTACTAAGGGAGTGTTTATATGGAGGTGAGCTGGCCCGGTTAACCAGGCTGGCTCACTTAGCTGAGACAATTTCATCTCGCCGTTATATGGAAGCGGGCTGGCTCACCTTTGTATTTTTTTGTTAATCAAATAGTATGCGCATGCTATGAAATTAGCCCGCTCAGCCGGGCTAGCCCGGTTGTGGATGTTTATATGGAAAATGTTCATCCCACCGAGGTGAGATCTCGGCAAATTGAACCGAGATCTCGCTTAGGCGGGCTGGCTCAGTTTTCATATAAACACATTCGAATAAAAACATACATTTCTTAATATAAGTGAGATCTCGGCTAAGCGAGCCAGCCCGTTAAACCGGGCCAGCTCACTTCCATATAAACACCCCCTAAGGGGGTGTTTATATGGAGGTGAGCTGGCTCACTTAGCCGAGACAATTTCATCTCGCCTTTATATGGAAGCGGGCTGGCTCACCTTTGTATTTTTTTTGTTTATCAAATAGTATGCACATGCTATGAAATTAGCCCGCTCAGCCGGGCTAGCCCGGTTGTGGATGTTTATATGGAAAATTTTCATCCCACTGAAGCGAGATCTCGGCAAATTGAACCGAGATCTCGCTTAGGCGGGCTGGCTCGGTTTCCATATAAACACATTCGAATAAAAACATATGTTTCTTAATATAAGCGAGATCTCGGCTAAGCGAGCCAGCCCGTTTAACCGGGCCAGCTCGCTTCCATATAAACACCCCCTAAAGCTACAGAAACTCACATTCTGCTTGACGAATTTCGTGGCCTAAAGAATATTTACAGAATGGAATACAGACATAAAATTTACTTCCTATTACAAGGTGATTCTTCTTTGAAAATACAAATTTGTATTTATACGTTTATGATTTTGCTTCTAATGCAAACAAGTTTACAAAGTACAAACTAAAGGAAACTTTCCTGCTTCGAACAACGCTTCTTTTAGGAAGTTTTGAAATATCCTATCCTCCAACCTTTGCACATGACAACAATCATATTTTATTAAAACACAGCGAAGGAGAGCTGGTAAATAATACTTTTCGAACGTTTTTTATGTTAATTCAAAATCAATGTTTCTGATCATACAACTGTTATGTTAAGTGGACTGGAACGAGACACTTATATTTAAACTTTGTAAATAGTTTTCAGTTCCACCCGGGCTTCTTACGACAAGAACTATTTGACCCTTCGATGAAGCACTAATTGGAATTCGAATATAGTTTTTCAGTACAGTGAAATTTATGTATCAGAGCCATTTCCCACGAACTGTGATGATTACAAATGCTTACCGCCGCCACCGCCAAGAAGTGCCTCGTTAGCTAAAAAACATCGTGATCTAGTCAATTATCAGAAAACTAAATCATGCATAATTAATGAAGTAAAATGATTTCATAAAACGATAGAAAAAAATGAAAAACACACAACACATATTTTTAATTTTTGATTTTAATAATTTTATAGTTTTTCCGAAACACAAACACTAAACTTATCAATATGATACTTCAACAGCAATATAAGTAAATAACATGTGCAACATTTCAGAGCTACATTCATTCCTCTTACATTTATATAACTGTGATTCTTATATACAAGTATTTATCTGCATAGGTAGGAGCATTGCTCTCATACTCTTATAGTATAATAGAATTCACCTGCATTCACGATCGCGTCAAACCCATTAAGTTTGGTAATATCGCCTTGTATTATAGATATCTTTCGAAAAATATTTGAATCGCACATGTTGCCGTTTCTCATTATACATATTTCGCGCGTGTTTAATATCTTATGCAATATTCACATATTTCGCACGTGTAGAATACTTAACTACGTAAGCTAATTATGCAGAAAAATATAAAATTTATGCCGGAGCCATGTCAGGATTTACCGGCTAGTGGACCAATTATTGTCTACCATTATTAAATACCGGAAAAGTGTGACTCTAAAGTAGTGGAACCCGGGATCCGAGACGATCAAAATGTATATAGTAGGTTCATGCAATGGTTCATGTGGCAATTTGTTGTTGTTGTTGTTGTTGTTTTTTGTTTGTTTGTTTGTTTGTTTACTATTGTTAGTAAGATCTTTCATACACAAATTCCAGATACACAGTTGACTGGATATACGATTTATGCGATTTCAAAACTAAAATTTTAGTTGTTTATGCTTGCGAGCTTTTCGCCACACACTTGGTCAATGACCTCGTTCATTGTTCATGAAAATTGAGCGACTTCCTCTTAAGGGGGTATACACGTAAAGATTTTTGTTTTAACCAGGTGTTTTCATGCTTTAGAAATGCATTGTAAATCAACTCATTAATTATTCATGACCAAAAAATTGGTGGAAAATCAAATCGATTTGATTTTTTCGACAACTTTTCTATTCAAATTACAACAGGTGGGAATGTGAAGCGTGCGTCAAACAAAAGCTCAAAAGAAATTTTTCAAGAATCTTTACGTGTATACCCCCCTTTAGACAAATATGTACTGATTTCACCAGATGAAAACATGTGTGGCGAAGGATCCACGTCACAGTGTCTGAGTATTTCGCTCTTCGTTTTTCTGATACCATTTCAGCTAAACATCTCTGTAGAACTTCGTGCATTCGCGGCCAGCTCCACCGGTTGCAGAGAAGACAAGGGGCGAGAAGGAACCGTGCTCAACTTTTAAAATTCGTGCATTATATTCTTGTTTCTTTTCCTTCTCGTTCAATTCGTAGCAGCGTTGCGGACTATGAGTAACGTACCGTTTGGCTAATTGATTGAAAACCCTTACGTCGAAAAGTGCCTGTTAAATAGACCAATAAATAAAACAAGTGTACGATGCATTTTAGCAGAATTTTTTTTTTTTTTTTTTTTTATAATAAATAAAGTAACAAACATATAGGACAAAAGGCGTGAACACCTCCAAAGCACCCGAAGGTGAGGTCGCCAGGTATTCAGCCTAAAAAGTAACACAGAATAAATGACATATAAAAGCATGGAGTTCGATCTCTAAAAAACAGTATCACTGAAAAGTGATTGACTGAAACGCTCAGTCTCCTTGATATATTTAACTGTCAAACTAAGAATCTGTCGGTTAGTCATCTCATCAAACATTGGGTTTCCATATAAAAGAATTCTGACTATAGCGTTTCCACAAAAAGGCAAGATAGGAATGTTCCCGCTTTGCAGGTCTTTGAATAAAATACTCCTTAAATTTGAAAAGTTCTAGCAGTGAAGAAGGTAGTGCTTCGTTGTTTCCTCTACATTAGTCCGACATGAGCATATCGGATCAAGTGTATCTTGGAAGTTATGCCTAAATTTATGTGCTTTCAGGTGACTAAAGTCTACTCTTAGGCGGGTAATGAAAGTCACACCCGTTATGTCATTCAGCCCATAAACTGAAAACACCACTAGTTGTATCATCAAACGATGGACAAACGACCGATGACTAGAACAATAGAGAATCGTTTAAAATTACTTTAAAGATGTATTTTACAAAAACGTTGAACCGATGCCCGACATACAACCAACACTGATGACAAAACCATTTACGACAGCAGAGATAAAGAAAGCGGTATCAAAATTGAAAGACAACAAATCACCAGGGTGCGAGGATATATTTTTTGAACTGATAAAACATGCCCTTGACCATATATTCCATCACATCGTCTGATATATCATGAGATTATCATTTTTGTCTATTTAGAGCTAAAAGTGATCGATTATATAGTATCGTTGCAAAATAATAATGAAATGACACGCCACGTAACGTCATGGATTATGACGACATTTTTATCTTTTCAATTTTGGGTAGAAAATTCAGAAATTTGATTCTGATCTGTTTAGAGTACAAAAACTTGAAAAACGAATGAAAAAAATGATTACACTGTGATTGGCAAAGAGTAATGACGTCATGTGACGTCAAGAGTGGTGACATCATTTTCATCTATTTATTTTGTGATAGAAATATTGCAAATTTGATTCTGATCTGATTAGAGTACAAAAATATGCAAAATGGGTGAAAAATGATTGACATACAGTGTCTGAAAGATTAAAATGTCGAAATTGGTGGCGTCATCACCCCAGTTTTTAATGGTTCATAACTTCTGACCTGTTGATTTTCAAACAAATTTTTTTATTATTTTTTTCTTCTATTGTCAACATATGAGCATTTTCATTTTCGTCTGAGGTAAAAATGCTGATATCACCATTTATCGAAAACCAGGATGTTAGAAAAAAAGGCCCAATTCAAAATTTTGAATAGTTTCAATGAAAAGACCAACTTCCGTCAATAAAAGTTCCGGTTAGGTTATGCTACCTAGATGAGCTTTTTTCACCATCTCAACAGGTTTGAAATTCATGTGCTAGGGAGCTCACACGTTCACATTTTCATTTGAATTAAGGATTTACCTATTCCGACTGAAAGAACCAAGCAAAGCTATGTAACTCTTGTTGATGATATTTTAAGAGCTGATATGCCTGATGCACACTGGAACCTGATTTGTTACACTCTTAGTACAAAAACACAAAAGTAGATTCAACGTTGGCCATTTTCCCACCGATAAGATAATCACTTCTCCTGATGGTAAAGAACAGATTATAATGTAACAAAACTGTATTTCAAAAGTCAATAGATTACTTTTACCTAACAAATTAACTTTATTGATCCAACAAAAGGCAATTATGAAGAGTACTGTACAGATATACAGTGTGTATCAAAATATTGGAAACAAGAATTGTAACTGTTTCTGGTAATTGCCCCCGCAGCGAGCGTAAGTGAGCGAGGAGGCATAGTAGTTTCACGAGATAGGCGAATGTCAGTTTCCGATTTTGTTCTTCATCATCATCTTCCAACTTTCGTGTTGAGGTTACACGGTGGTATACAATTATTAGCTGACTTTGCTTTTTTCCCATGTCAAAGCATGGTACTGTAGGTGGGAGACAGAATGTTTTTTTTCCTAATTTATTATTATATTATACTATGTTATTTAGGAAGTTCGTATGCTAAAATTGCTTAGACATTTTTCATATTACTTTTGTGTTGTTTTCGTGAAGTGAACGACTAGGATTTTGAAGCACAGCTTGAAATCTGAAATTTTGCCAACAATACATTTTATGTTTGTATAGGTATGTTTTAATTCTAAGTCTTTCATTCGATAAATTTTATTCAATGCACTGATTTTTGGCGGATCTTGCCTTAAAAAAATTTCATTTGGATTTCTATGTATGCGAGAAAGCCTACAAATTGTCGTTCTTCGTGTTTTCCTTCTTTCTGTCCTTCAAACCTGGTGTGATCATGATCAATAAGACCTTTTTATATTTTTTTCTTGTTTTTTTTATGTAAACTTTGGCTATTTTTTGTTTCGAATAAAAGTTTGAAACGCAGATTTCTAATGGATTTTTCGCTTTAATTATATATTTCCCCATAGGGCGAAATATATGTTAAAACCGGCATTTTCCTTCTCCTTCTCCTTCTTCTCCGTTCACTTTTATAGCCGCGGTTCAGAATGTAATTTTCACCTAGCCGCCAAAGTAGATAAGAATAGAGGCTAGTCTACAGTCAAGTAGTCGCCATGTTTTTTCAGTCAGTGCTGCGGATGGGCTGTAGAAGATTTTTGATTCAAGAGAATTCAACGTTAAGTGATGGAAATAAATCGTTTTAGTTCAGTATTGTCTTAAAAGGTTTCATAAAAACTTTTGAAGAAACGTGTAAAAAACAGAAAAATATTGTTTTGTTTTTGTTGATGACAAAAATGCTATGATTGATGATGATGATGATTGAAATGCTTGGAACAGCAAACCATTGAAGCTGTGATTTCAGTGCAAAGGCGAAAATCCATTACCAATACATGCTGAAGATTTATTTGTATTTTACGTCCTGATATAGTGAACTGAAAGCACATATTATGATGTATACAGCTATATATAAAAGGAAACCTTTTTTATGTGGAGAACAACCAGTTCAACCAACCAGTGTTAATTCAAAAAGTACATTAGTAAAAAAGCAAGTAAAAATGTGATGTCGTATATGCAATAAGAACGTCAGAAAACCATTTACGTATAAAAACAGACAAGATTGAGACACAAATAACTTGAAAGAATCGAATCTGGTCAAAAAAATGTGCTTCCCTGGCGATAGTCATTTAATCTGACAACAGAAACATAATTTACTATGGATTAATTCCATAATCACCTATACTATTTTGATACTGTATATATATGATATTTTAGGAAAACTTGATATATAGATGAGTTTCTAAGTGATGTGATGTTTATAAACATTAGTGTTTTTTGCTCAATAATTGCTGTGAGTTTCAACATAAATGCTTAATAGATCAAGTCAATTTCCTAAACCGGTTCTCAGGAGGCGTTTTTAAGACAAAAAAAATTATTAAAAATAATACTCATTAGCACTCGAAATCTATTTTTGTGAAGTTTATAAAAATTTTAGTTTAAACAGATCTTTTACTGGTAATTAACATCAGAAACTCATCTATGTCAATTTTCCTTACACAAACAACAAACGTATATATATTAATCAAAGCACAATCCAACAAACAATCTGTAAATCAAATCAAACCAGAACACAAAACTTCTACTTTCAGCTTTTTAGTGATTTGGTTATGGATCGCATGTGTAGTCTATTTTCAGTACCGAAATCTGTTGTTTTTTTTCATTTGGGATTTACAATGGTCATTTTTATCAAATAATAAATAATGGGTGTGCACATATTTTTTTGAACAGAGAATTATTCTGAATATATACTTGAATTCAATTTTATAAATTGTCACTTTAAGCCTATCTCTTTTTCGAAAATAACTCTTCTGTCCAAATTTGAAGTGCTAATTTGAAGTGCTTTTAATTGCTTTTGGTGGTTATTTGCTTATTCATTTATTTAAAATTTAATAACATAAAAATACATGACTTTAAAGTTTCATGCTTATCGCAATCATCAGATGTATAAAATTTTATACATCTATATTTTATACATCTGATGATTGCATGAAATGCAATGATATGCATGAAACTTAAAGTCGTGTATTTTTATGTTTTTAAATTTTAAATAAATGAGTATTTATATACTTTGACTCTACTAACTGGTATTGAGTTCTTTGCCAATATCTTTCTTGTGGTTATAGTTATTTGCTTATATGTCTACCTCAAAGTATTTTTAATATATACTTTAGTATTAAAATTAGGTTTGACAATTTTCTTTTCTTCTTTTCTTGTTGTTTTGTGGTATTAAATTCAATTCTACCCTGATTAGTAAGGACAACATATTTATCTGAGTATGACATTGATGGTAGTTATACCATTGTAGTTATTTAATGATGCATATTTTTCTTATGGTTATCAATCTACACACAATAATTGGCAAAAGTTTCGCAACTTTGGGGAAATATATAGTCGCATTTTTGCGAATCTTGTTTTTTTTTTTGAAAAAGTTTGTTTTTTCTTTCTTTTGGCTCTTACAAAATTTCTTTAACAAATCTTAATCTTATTTTGATTATAAAATACGTATCCATGGTTTCAGTTCACACATTTCTTTTGTTTGTAGCCAATACTTTCTGATCTTACTTGTTAAGCCTTATTTATTGAAAGGTATATTAGCATTAGTGTGACATAGGCCTAAGATGTATAGCTTGCTGTGTGTACAAATTGGAATGCTTGAGCGCGGGGGCATTTTTAGCTAAAGCTACATGCTAGTTTATTATTATATTATACTATGTTATTTAGGAAGTTCGTATGCTAAAATTGCTTAGAGATTTTTCATATTACTTTTGTGTTGTTTTAGTGAAGTGAACGACTAGGATTTTGAAGCACAGCTTGAAATCTGAAATTTTGCCAACAACATTTTATTTTTGTATATATGTTTTAGCTCTAAATCTTTCATTCGATAAATTTTATTCAATGCACTGATTTTTGGCGGATTTTGCCTTAAAAAGATTTTAATTGGATTTCTGTGTATGCAAGAAAGCCTACAAATTGTCCTTCTTCGTGTTTTCCTTCTTTCTGTCCTCCCCCAAACCTGGTGTGATCATGATCAATAAAACCTTCTTATATTTGTTTCTTGTTTTTTATGTAAACTTTGGCTATTTTTGTTTCGAATCAAAGTTTGAAACGCAGATTTCTAATGGATTTTTCGCTTTAATTTTTTTTTTGAAAAAGTTTTTTTTCTTTTTTTTGGCTCTTACAGAATTTATTTTAAGAAATGTTTATCTTATTTTCATTATAAAATACGTAACCATGGTTTCAGTTCACACATTTCTTTTGTTTGTAGCCAATACTTTCTGATATTACTTGTTAAGCCTTAATTACACTTTTTGAAAGGTGACATAGGACCAAGAGATAACAAAAAGTAACAAAGTTTTCTTTGCTTTTGTTTTCGTTGTATAGCTTGCTGTGTGTAAAAATTGGAATGCTTGAGGGCGGGGGCATTTTTAGCTAAAGCTACATGCTAGTATAAAAATTATCCTGTTTTGATAGACACTGTATATTCCACTGCTCGTTCAATATCTAAGGACAATGATTTTGAAATCTATTGGGGAAGGCCACCGCACCCCTGCTTGTAAATAACTATTTTAATAATTTTACCATACTGACCATAAGTTGGTCGAACAACTTGGACAATTTTTTATCAAATGCCTTGCATGTAGATACTTAATAGTATCTACATGCAACATGTCAATAACCGTTACCGTAACAAAGAATTTAACTTCAGTGTTTGACAAGTACTTGCGCATGTATTGCAAGTACTTATCAATGATTGAAAATAATTTCTCTACGCTAATAAACAAGGTTTGTAGCTTAAAAACGAACAACTTGGACAATTTTTTATCAAATGCCTTGAGTGATTTGAGTGAACCTCAATATTATGCACTAATACAGAAATTGTACTCAACATGCCCTTTCAATATTAATGTAAATTTTCCAAAAAGCAATGAAGCACTTTGAAAATTGGTTCAAATTTAGCCCTAATTTCCCCTTTTTTGGATAGATTATTGGCAAAGTCAAAATCAGCATTGTCAAAAATGAATATACATGTTTTTAAGAATTTTTTTCTGTGGCCATTCATGATGGCAGTAACAATTTGATGATCCATTACGCTGTGATTTGCAGTTTTATTACATATGATCAGGTCCGTATGCAAAGCTCAATAGAACTTTTCGGAAATTACGTCACGCCAGATCTTCCCTCGTTTCTAAGGTTTTTAATTACTTACGTAATTAAGAATCATAAAAAAAGTTCGTGTAAGGTTTCCTCTCGGGTATCATTTCTTTTCAAAAACAACACAAATGCCATTATTATTTGGTTTGAAAGCGAGGCAAGATCTGCTCTAACGTATTTTCCGAAAAGGTCTATTGTAAATTAATTATTCTGAGTATTATTGAAGAAACAATAACAAAATTAAAAGAAATCATAGCAAATATAAATTTAAGAACTCAAAACGATTGCTGAATGACATTGAAAAAATGCAAAAGTGAAAGTTGTCAATTTAAATAAATTGAGAAACGATATCTCCCTTTTGTATTACGATTTAATGACATTTCAGCCCTGTCATATTATACTACAAAAATTGCAAATATACCTCAGATTCCTTTTTACTTTTGTGATAAAAGAAAGATTGGTTTGTCAGTATAAAAATATAGCTACAATATACAAAATATAAAATTTCGTTAACCGCTAAATTCTAACGAGACTATGTCAAAGTGTGAGATTTATTATGACTTCGTAAAGATTTTTAACAGGAGTTGCTAGTTACTGTGATAATTATCGTTGAACTCACTTTCGATAGTATCTCTAATATGTTCATCGCCTCTTTTTAAGTCCCAATTTCCGGCATACATCGTTACATTTATGTTTTTGAAAGAACCTCTCCATTCCAAATTCGCCAAAGTTAGTGTTTCCAAATCGGAGCACGTCCGTACAGTGCATCCCTGGGTCAGTTAATATATATTGACCTCTCCTTTCAACACCTTGCAAATCGCATATCATCAAGTAGCCATTCGTTTTTTCGTATGTCCAATGACTGAATGCCGTAATAGTGTCGGAGTAGCAGACTTTGTTGACGTATGACGCGTTATTTGTCCACTTTTGGAAACCAGTTTCGTAGTTTTCCAATAATGATTCACATGTGTATATTCTTTCTTTCCCAGAACCATCAACAAATTTTACAACGTTTACACGAAGATAGCAAATCTTTTGCGAGTCGTTAACCTTGTTGAACTCCTTAGCTAGGAACTCAGCTAAGCAGTGAGATTCTAATACAGCCATATAATCTTCATATGTATCTCCGTGGTGTTTGAATTCCTTTAGAACGGTTTCTTTTGGAAGTTCGAGAGCGGGAGAACAATCCAGACCTTTGTAGGAAATTCGTTGTCCACCTTCAGCAAATGGCTGCGATGCTATCTTCAATGATCGCGTTTGACTTTGGAGCTTCAGCGGTTCCTTCAAATCACTGAAATCATTAGGGGGATTTGCATTGATGCTTTCAACTACGTAAGCAGCTAGTCTGTCCCAGTTTGGTACAGTATTGGAGATTACATAATCTTTTCGTGAACGATAAGGTAAAATCGTTTCCTGTTCTTTTATCGTGTTGAAATCATGTGTTTTATGGATCGCTGGTCTACGAAATGGTATCTTCGTCACTTGATCGATGGTAGCAGAAATTGTGCTCGATACAGATTCTGAGACAACAGAGCTAATTAACGATGTCTCCGCTGCATTCACTATATAAGGAAAGTTTTGATCACCAGCTACCTCTCGAAAAACTGTAACCATCTTTTCTGTTGAATTGTTGATTTGTCCGAAGTAGTACCTGATGTTCAACTGTTTCAAATGCGATAGCAAATCTTCAATTTTTAAACCTCTTCGATCCATATCGTTAAATGTCGCGTCATCATCGAGAACATCATCGTGAAAACGGTCTCCATGGCAAGGAGCATCGCCAAAATGCATTAAAACACGACTAGGTGCATTCCATTCAAGCTTTCCAATTTCTTCAAGTCCTCCAAATACATCTTCAGCAGCATCTCCACCTCCATCAGCCGAAACATTATCAAGGAATTTTGAAAACTCATCACAATTTTCGGTAAAGGGCAATTTTTCAATCCTTTTAGAATCGTTATGGTCACGGTATCCAACAAAAGCAACTTTTAACTTGAGATCTGGATGATCTTCTTGCACCTTTTTGACCATTTGCTTTATCTCGTTCCTTACCACGGTTATGTATTGATCCATACTACCTGTACAGTCAAGCAAGAATGCCAAATCGGTAATTTGTGCTATTTTGATATTTCTTAAAACCTGTTTAATGCATTCTTTCCTTGCATTAACTTCTCTCCTATGACTTAATTCTCGCTCCTTTGTCATGATTGCGCTTTCTGTCGACTCTCGAATTTCTTTTAAGCGCTTTTTCTCCTCCCTTATCGCACGATCGATTTCAGCCATCCAAATTCGTGCCGAGCTTTCAATAAGAGACTGTTCTTTTAATTTTCGTAGCTCTAATTTCAGTCTTCCTAGTTCTTCTCGTGTCCTTGAACTTGTCATCTTTCTCTCGGCAGAAGCAATTTCAGCTTCAATAGCAGCTAATCTTTCTCGCGCCCGACTGGTCGTTTCCTTTTCTATCAGTAACTTTGCCAAGTAACCTTCCTTTTTACGGAGTTCTTCCCTAGTTCTGGAAGTGGTCTCCGTAATTTCTTCTGCGTTTTTGATGCGTTTGTTGATTTCTGCTAGCCTCTGTCTCGTGACACTAGATGTTTCCGAAGTTTCCCCTAACTGTTCACCTTTAGTACTGCAGTTATCTGAAAGAGTCTTAGAAGAGGGTTTGCTAGACGTTGCATGTTCTGCAAAATAGTCTCGGAAATGTACTGTCTCATGTGAACACCCATCATCACAGGCTGGCAGAGCATCCTTTAAGCTTTTGATATCCTGAAAAGGCTTTCGTTGTTGTGGATACATATCTAAATAAGAGAGTGTTTACAGGCTTATGAATCATTCAAACAATAAGTAACCTTTTCCCGATTTCCTGTAAGCACAAAGATCAAAATTTATTCCGACGTCGTGTTTAATCGTCGCTTGTTGGTCGATCAACGACAGAAATGGAAACAGCAAAGATACTTCGGATTTTTAATAAAAGCAACGATTGCCAAAAGCCATAAAAGACGTTGTGTGACGGTCAAATGACCGAAAACAAGGTTACAACGTTGTATCATGACGAAATGAACCATTAACGCCTGATGAAGTAAAGTCTTTAAAATACCCGTGTTTCTCCTAATACCTATCCAAGTTATGAAGGATTGCATTGCTTACATGAATTCGTTTTCTTATTCAGTTCAGTTGTCTGTTACAATCTATGCAAAATGCTATTGGCTTTGTTAAGCAACTTGTATCACATGTATCACATGCATCACATGTATCAATTGTTTCCTTAGTATTTTATGTGTTGTTAGTCAGTACCATATTAGTTTTTGCTTTCCCCAAGAAATACCTTTCAATGTATCATATTTCATCTATTATACACAGTATATCAAGTCACAGTGTTGGCTGAATTAATATTGTCATCTTTGTGTAAGGGATATATAAGAATCAAGAATTTAGTCCAAGCCACTTAAAACAATACCATATAAACAAATAAGTTAATTGTTATCACATGCATAACTCTTTGCGAAAAGAGTCAAAATAATAAAACCACTAGCTTTCAAATTAAACATTGCAGCTTTTAATAGACGAAGACCAACAACATCAATGCAAATCAATTTTTCACTAAAAACAAAATTCATTGGTATATATTTTAGGTTAGTAAACGTTGGGCCAACGATAATCGAACGTTGATGTAACGTTCATATATACGTTAGATCAACGTTGCTGTTTTACGTTAAGTAAACTTTCCATTTCAACATTGTCATAACGTTAATGCAACGATGAAATTAACATTAATCCAACGTTAATACAACGTTGTGTGCCAGCTGGGTTGCTTACTACAGAGTAGGACAGCAACAAATTAACTGTTATTGAATGTCCGTCCTGATTATATGAAAGATGCATTAGAATATTTGAAGGGACACAACCCTTTCTATGTTGATATTCTTATCAATGTGGACAACATCACTAAACAGTTACTTTCTCTATTTAATACTATGCAATTATCGATCAAGGCACACTTCCAACCAGTGTTAAAGAAAATGCAAATGAGAGCAATGATGACAATTTTGAAGAGAAAAATCTCCTGAATCTTGAGCAAACAGGTTCGGATGAAATTTGTTTGATACCAAACATTAATAATATAATTGAGGGAATATTAATATTGCTCTTAGTGAATGCAAACAGTCAATGTCATTTCTTATTTAAGATTTTTTTGAAGAGCTTGTTTCTCCATATTTGTTTCCAACAGGAAAATTGGGTCCGACAATTTAGGCTGACTGCTCGAAAATGTTTTACCCAACAGTTTACAATGGTTTCGTATCGCTGCAAATCCAGAAAAGTTTCAATTTATGTTTCTCGGTAGAGGAAAACTAGATCAAATACGTTTTCATATTGGCAATAATTCCTCAAAATTAAAATCGAATATTAAACTTTTAGGGGTTACCATTCATTATGAACTAGATTTCAACACACATGCAGAAGCACTTTGTAAGACTGCATCACAGAAAGTTAAAGCGTTATTCCGTATTCGATCATTTCTAAACGTCATTTGCGCTAAAAGACTAAGTGATGCCTTTTGTCATCGCTTAATTATTTCCCTTTAATTTGGATGTTTGGAACAATATTGCTATTAAATTATTATTAAGTTTTACTGAGTATTAAGTGTTAAGTATTAAGTATTAAGTGTTTGATATTTACAGACCATGAAGCAATCAGAGTATCTTTCAAGGACTTCAATTTGTTCTAATGAATTTGCAACAACTGTTCTGGTTTATTTCTTTAAATTTCTGTGGTCTCTTTAGATAGTAATGTTTTAATTTATGATCAAATTAAATATTGATTCTATGGAAATGGAATAGTTGCTTGTACAATATAATTGCATAGCTCTACCTGGGAAAATAGAAGAGATCAATTTTTAGAGTCATCTCATTACTGGTTGTTGCAAATTGAATGGCCCAAAAGATGGAAGCTAAAAGTCAGAAAATGCTGGTTCAGAAACTTTGAATCCACGCTCGCTTCTGGTTGTTTGATCTTAACTCAAGATTCAAGTAATGTATCAAAAGAAAGTAAATGGTATTTTTTTCATAATACGCTCAGGAATATCATTCTTATCTTGAATCAAAATTTCATTCAACATGTTCAATAATTTTAAACTCACGCAGGGAAGCTGTTCCTGATGTAAACAACTAAAGTCTTGTGAAGGAAGGTGTTTTTATAGTTCTTCTACTTTTTTGTGATAGTAAATAACTCATAACAAAAGTCGGGTGTTATAAGAAGATGAAAGTCATATCTCCCTTAATCATTCTAACTGATCGAAGACTTTCAATAAGCACATTCAAAGATCAATTTTTAACTTTACGAATTGATAAGATGCTCAAAAAAAATAAACAACCTCTAGAATTGATAAGACACCAGCTAAAGGTGTTATCCTAATCGAAGTCGTATTAAAAGTAGAATTAAACCCCAAGGAAAACATTTTCATTCAAAATAGATATTATGGATTTTTATTTCTACCGGGTGAAGAACATGGAGATAATGGGAGTGGTGAACTTGCAGTTTTCGTGAAATCTTCGAACACCCAGGTCAGCGTGTATTATACTATCTCCAGGATGTGTTCAGTCCTTGGTAGTTATTATTATAGCCTCTTCAATTCCTTACGAAACTGTTATCAATGATGGTCCTGCGAAGGAGGTCCTAGAGCATTTAAAGCCCCCATTTCGGCTGCTACAGCAACAGCTAATGATAGGAACCGCTCAACTAGACATCCTACACATCATTCCTACTCTCCTGCTGAGTGCTAAGCAGAGCATGACTCGGTTGGGGATTGAACCCGTGACTTCCCGAACAGGAAGCGAGCACTCTGCCACAAAGCTACAAGTCGGTTACTATGCAGAAGTACATGGTTATCCTTTTTGTTTTTGTGTGAGTGAAGGGAGGGTAATTATATAGTCATTAAGTGTCATGTTTTAACTGTTCTTTTGTTTATGTTAATTTTTTCATGTTTTCAGTGTGTACATGAGCTGAATGGAAACTAGCACTTAACACTTGACTGATATTTTAACTGTTTTTTGGTATTGATTTCTAGGTTAGAACGTACTTAAGTAGTGGCAGTGACCACCGTCAATACAATGGTCATGATGAAATAGCTTCTGTATTTGTTGGTAAGCTGATGCACCGCCTTTTGATCACTGTTAACCCTAGCTGTCAAATATCATTTCTGTATGTTATTGCATTGGTAACCCTAGCTATCAAATATCATTTCTCTCATATTGTATTGGTAATTTGTCAGTATTTATGTATCTATTTCCCAGTGGACAAATTTGTTGAAATGATTGCGTAGACGTATATTTCTATTGAATGATATTACATACTATTGTACTAAAAATGTTCCTCGTACCAGTAACTTTTGAGAAAGTTCTAAGGTGGTACTGCCAGAAACATATTGTCTTTTAGATATCGTTGCTGCAAGTTTGCTCATTCTCTTCATTTTAGTTTATTTTTGAGTCACTTGGAAAATCTCAAAACAGTTTCAATGATCTTAAAATAACACAACGACGAAATCTTTCATCAAATTCATTTATTACCATTGACTAGCTTCCTGAGGCGTCTGTCTTTCGTTTAAACAAAACAAGTTACAATACCGTGTCAAATTAGAAACGCTAGAATAATTCTAGAGGCATTGATCGGTAACTCTATTGAGAGATGGTTTACCAAGATTAATCAAAAGAATTTCAAAGTTAATTTGAAATCATTATTCTCAAAAGAAAGAAGTTTTTAAATGGTCTCCTAAAATAACTCGAAGACAAATATCAATAACATCTCTAGGATAGTTGTTATTGCAAACAATGGTGTTTATCGACTTCAATGTGGAAAAGATTCCAACTAGAACAAATGCCAAAACTACGAGACGAAAGATAATCATAAACATAAGGAGCCTTATACTTGCTGTTCCTTAATTTTTTCAAATGTTTCAGTCTCATAATTCCTAAACAAGTTCCCTGTATTGCTTCTATACTTTGTTAGTAATCAACCTCAGAAAAGAACCTCTCTTTGTTGCCTTTGATTTTGATGAACTTTGTCATACGTACAAGTACCTTTAGTTTTTGTTTTTAATACTTTGTCTGTGGTTCATATTTTAAAAAGATAATTTTCATTGTTTGTTAATTTTTTTTCTTGTATTTCAGCCTGACCAGTTCCTTACCACTTAATTTTCAAGCTTTTTTCAGCCCCAAGTTCCTTATAAGGGTGTTCCTTAAAAAAAGAAAACATGTAGTAAGAAAATGACTACTTTCTCGAGTTACACTATCATCAAAAAAAGAACGAACGTTATTACATTCTTTTTCAGCAGAGGCTACTCAATTGTAATAAATGGATTAGTGAAAGATTTTGTCGTCCTTTTATTGGTTAATCTTCCCTGATTGGTTTCATCGTTCATTAAATCTTAAAATAAATAATAGAATAATAATAAAATAAAATAAATTAAATAATAAAAAATACCTTAATCCAGTACTCGTAGTAAATTCAAAAATCCAAACTTCTAATTCTTTACGGATGGTATGTGTTAAAATTAAGTTGAATCATCAAAGAATATTTGTCCACAAAATTTAAGTTTTAACGTATATACAACTTACCTTTTCAATGGGAAATACCCTAACTTAAAGTTCTTTATGACTTCTATTCATATATTTAAAATGACTGCTTTTCAATCGAGTCAAGCATATGGACAAAAGTTAATGCAAAATTCCCAGAATAAATATTTATATAGCATAACCTTGCTTTTATGATTTGTAACCTGGGATACCACTTATCAAGAGTTTGTTTAACAGAACAGATAAATGGTCTTTAATCATCAAGGTAACCTCTATACCTACAGTGAAACACACTGTATGATTAATCCTTTCATACATACTTATTGTGTGTTTATTGTGGCACTCTCCTCAGTTGTGTTTTGACTCAAACTCACTAAATTTCCAAATTGTCTGGTGTCTGTATCTGCTCGTTGCAGGTACTTTTTCAGCAGGGAAACATTACATTTTCGTTTTAGTTTTTTCCTGTTTCATTGATCAACGAGCAGCTTTCATCGTGCATCTTACTTTTTCGCCGACTTTGATAACATTTCATTAGATTGTCAAGAGAGTACTTTTTTCCTAGTAAAACAATACTACTGGTCTCAGAAAAATGGAATATTATGGTGGCCGAGAAGGGCCATCGAGAAAAAAATTTCAGAATCAAGAAAAAGATTTTCAAAATCGTAAAAAAAATATTCAAAATCGAGAAAAAAATTTCAAAATCAAAATCAAGAAATTAAAATTGAAAATTCTTTCGGAGCCGCAATTTTGCAAGGTTAATAAATAAATATGGCGAACAGGAGCTGTGGTGTGTTTTGTCGTGGTTGTGGTTTTTCGTTGGAAAGTGAGAATAGATTTTGCTTTAGATGCGGTAGAAAGGTTGAATCTGACCATTCCAGTAGCTCAAATATATTAGTAACGAATAATACTGACGTTGTCGGTGATGCATCGTTGAAAGCTGAAAAAAGACCTCTTAAACTTTCAGAATACTACCAGGACGAAAAACGTAAACAACTTGTATCACATTTCAAGAAACCTAAATCCAATCAAAGTTCAAAGCCTCACAGTTCTGGTGGTAATGCTGATTGTAAAAAGTCGGTTCTTGTGAATGTTGGTATCATGACAAGGGATGATTTTGGTATATAATTTGAAGTCTGTACGTGGGGAAAAATTGCCAATAAAGGTTTTTGAAAAGTGTTCTTCTACCGAATTAAAGTTAGATTCGATAGATAAGCATGCATCTCATGACTAAACGTTTTGCAAATTAGAGGAATACGCCTTGTTATATCCGGAAAAGAAGTTATATGCTTGCCAGGAGTTCCACTATCTGAGGAGCCAAAACCTTTTAGACTACAGGATTATAAATTAGAACTGTGCAAACCGTATTCTCAAATAATATTCTACTTGTGTATGACATCACAGTTCGAAGGTGATATGCACAAGAGTAGTGATGACATTAAACTCGGTTATCTTGATGACAGTCACTGTCAATCTCCACCATTACCCTATCAAATGTCTATTCCAGATTACTTTGAAGCAGACAATACTGCCAAATTCTATTGT
The DNA here is from genome assembly GCA_027922465.2 of Turritopsis dohrnii. Lineage (NCBI taxonomy): Eukaryota > Metazoa > Cnidaria > Hydrozoa > Anthoathecata > Oceaniidae > Turritopsis > Turritopsis dohrnii. The sequence continues at coordinate 67,106 of BQMF02000631.1, read as the reverse complement.
GGATGTAGATAGTAACTTGGAAACAGTAAGTCAACCTCCTGATAACCAGCATTTTTCTACAAACCAAGCCTCAACTTCTTCATTGCATGCTTCAAGTTTCAATACATTTAGTGAAGGATCAATAGTCAATGACAGTGTCCCAACTTGTTCAGATTTGAAACTTTGAAATCGAATTTCTATAACGAATTAAAGAAATTGCAGGATATTTTTACAAGTGACCCTGATGACAAGTATAAACTAGTTATTCGTCGGCGTAAGGTATGGCAGGATACAAACGAAAAATTGCAACGTTTCTTTTTTCGGAAATTAGCTTGGATTTTGTAACCATTTTGTGCTGTTTGTACTTCCACTTGATATTTTTGTTTGCTTAAGTTGATTTTTTATAAGCCTGTATGTATATACTTTAAGGGGAGATATTTTTGTATCAGAAATTTTGGCCCTAAATGATAAAAGTAAATTCTGTAAAAATACTTATAAGTGACGAAATTTCTACTGCAAAAGTTGAGTTTTGTTATTGGTTAAGATCCACATTTTATCAGTCTTGGTTTACTTGTTCTACGCTTACTGCACGCTTACAGTTAAGATATCCACGTAATTCAGGGAGAAAAAAGAGTTCTTCAGGTCGGCCTGGGATAGTATCATGTCTAGATCAGCGGATGTAATGTGAGTTCCAAAGTTTCATAACTTTGTCAAGTTCGTGTTGAATTAAAGCAGAGAATACGAACCATGCGCATTCTAAGTGCAATGAGTTACCGATTACCATTTGATTCCTTGAAACTACGTCTTTGAAAAAATTGATTAACCAAGACGTAAATCCTCGCTTACAATGCGACCAGAAATTCTCTATTCGTTGATTGTAATGAGAAGAACCGTACGTATGCCCTTTAACAGATGAAACAAACTTGCATTGAATAGACGCACTAAGCCCATTTTCCGTTCCACAGTCGGTTCTAAGATTTTCTGGACAAAATCCAAACTTGACTACACTTTTTAAGTAAAAATAAGCTGGTACAATGGGGTTGTTATTAGACATTGAAACTTTGAGCCAAATGATTTTCCTGGAAAAGTCATCTATGCAACCATGGATGGGAAAGCCAAATGGTTTAAGTTTGTCGTAACCATCCATGTGCCACACTGCGTTGGCACCAAGTGAAATGTATTTTCTTCTTCTTAATCTCCTGGCTTTCCTAACACGGGTCCCCTCAGGGTCAATTTCTTTTAATAATAACATAATTTTATCACGTGCCACAGAGATTCCATAAGACTGGCGAAAACAGTGCCGCATGCCTCTATAGCCACGCATAGATGACGGACCTTCGACTTCATGTTCAATGATCTCCCTTAATACATCGTCAGAGACTTCAGAGTCATTTCTTTTTAAGCCGAATTCACTAAGTCTTCGTTTTAGTGTTCTGACACTCATTTTTATTCCATGATGGAGCTTTAAAAACTTTACAATTACATCGATACGGTGACCAGCATAAAAGTAATATCGGATCAACTCTTTTTCTGAATAAACAACGGTTTTCATGGTCGTCAAATCAAATTCCATCCTTCTGTTACATCCACAAGAAGAACAAAATATTTCTTCATCTCCAAGGGCTTTTCCACAGTTGTGGCAATACATTACGCATGGAACTGAATCTGGTTCCGTGTTCAATGGCTCTGTTTGACATCCTGATATTTTTTCCTCGATTTTGAAATTTTTTTCTTGATTTTGAAATTTTTTTCTCGATTTTGAATTTTTTTTCACGATTTTGAATTTTTTTTCACGATTTTGAAATTTTTTTCACGATTTTGAATTTTTTTTCACGATTTTGAAATTTTGTTCTCGATTTTGAAATTTTTTTCTCGATGACCCCTCTCGGCCACCATAGAATATCTTGTCACAGGGGAGTACTTATTTCCTAAGTGAATACTTTTTTCCTAGTAAATAGGTACTTGGAGGAGCACTTATTTCCTAGTAAAAAAGTACCAGGGGAGTATTTTTTTGGGGGAGTATATATTTACAATTACACCGAACAAATCTGAAGCACTTCAAAAATATTCATTGAAGAATATCGCGATGTGAAAGTTGAAATGTCTCTATTCTGAAAAGACGATATCAGCTTATCCTGGAGAATGCTATGATGGACGGTGCTGTTGATCAAAATGCGATTCTAAACCCAACTATCGGATTAAATACCCAAGATGTAGATAACAGATGCCTATTTATGGCTTCTTTTATACCATGAAGCAAACCGTGAAAGTTATACATCACGACAATTCATTGAGAGACTTGTGTACATCGATAGGTGGTTGGGAGACTGGGAGTGAACTAAGAGTGTATAAAATGTATAAAAAGTATAAAAATGTAAATACAGGCATTAGAGATTCTACAGATGATCGTTTGTTTAGGTCAGAAACATCTATTCATTGATAAAATATATAAAATACAAAACATAAAATATAATATATATAAAATATATGAAAAATCGTATTTGCTTAAGCCAAGCGGCTTCTTGTTGATCATTAGAAAACGAACGATCTTATTCAGGAAAAAAAGCTCCAAACACCGTTGAAATATTCACTTTCCTTTACTAAATTACACATTTTTGGAAAGGTTAGATAAATATGTACAAAAACCTAAAAGAACAAACTAACGTTTAAAAAGTTATGCTCATTCTAAAGTCGAGAATAAAAGTCGTGCATGCAACTAATAAGGTAAGTTATGGCGACAATAAAAGAAATAATGAAAGTGCCACAATTCCCAGGCAGCGAAAAAACGTCAGAAGCATCTTATAAACAGCAAAAAGAAGTCTAAAAGAGCTCTAGTTTGTCCCTTTTTTGCAGCATCTTTTCAATGCATCTTTTACAGGTATTAAAGGATAAAAGAAAAATATAGTTTTTCCGATAGGAAGCGTAGGGAGTCGTGGTGTTGTCTTTATATTGTTGAGATTTCCCATGTTAACACATTTTATCATTCAGCCCGGCAAAACGGGCTGAATTTTACATAATATGCGCATGCCCATGTTACACTTTTTGGTTTTCTTAATTTTCAAGATGGAAAGGGAAACAAAGTTTAATGGCAATTACATAAAATATGTTTCTATGGGTGCCATTTTGAATTTCTACCCGCTAAGACAATCAAAACGAAACCACGTGATCAAACCGAGGCCCCCGTTTAACCGGGCTGAAAACGGGCTGATTTTTCTCATATAAACACCCCCTTAGTGCAGGGAGTGTGGTGTATTATAAGTGTAGTAGAGTGTATTGTGCTGTTCTTGTGTCCTTGTCAGTGGTGGTTTTGTTTATAAAGTTCAGTGTGTTGATGTGTCGTTTGATAGTAAATTAGAAACTATATTGTTTTAGTAAATTAGAAGTCACAAACATGTGATAAAACGAGAGAAGTCTTTCATAATATGTACAAGGGTGTATTGAAAAAAAGCGCGTGTATGAGTTTCCCAAGACAAAGGCAGAATTGTAAGTCCTTCATCAGGAACTGACGCCTACATTTGCATAGTGTCAGTGTCAGTTTCTGGTGACCTGTGATACCACGGTCTATCAGCTGATAAAAGAAAACAGAAGACGTAACTACGTTTCAGTAAACTACCAATAAACCAGTAAGTAATTCGTCTTCAAATTTCAATAGTCACATGCAGAGAGATACTGATAAAAAGATTGAAGTTGATATTATTAAATGCAATTATGTATCAGGCATCATCAATGCCTGATGATGTGCTAGATGTACCAAAAGCTTTCCTATAAATGAATTTTATACATTTTTAAAGACTTGTTTCCTTCCTATAAGTTAAATTCATATTAAATTAATAGTTTTGTTTAGTGTTTTCCTCAGAAAATGTGAAACAAAATTTCTTAACAACAAAATTATTGACACTAATATAAGACAATCTGATATTGACGGGTACGCTCTTTGATCCCGGCAAAAACATAGTTAACAGACAAGATATTTTGCAAAATTTTAAATATAAATTAAGTAAAAGATATCCCATTTATTGAAATCAAAACAAAATTCCAGATAATGATGATGGTGCTGAATGGAAGAGGAGGCCCAGAGTTAAAATATAAATTGTTTCTCCTTTCCATACTTGAGTATTCATTTTTTTGTTACGACAAAAATCTCCCTCAAAGACAGCCTTAAGAATCAGGATGCTTCTAAGCAACCCTTCACTAAACATAGGATAATGAAAAAAAAGTAAAAGGAATCTCCTCAACCCGTTAACCTGGCTAAGCATCTCCCCTTCAAACCAATGGTATACCTTAAGGGGAATTTGTTTTGCGTGGAATAATTTTTGCAAGCCACAGTTATGGAGCGTTTTGCGTGGATTAATTTTTTCAAGTCAGAGCTTCTCAAGGAAAATGTTTGGATTTACATTTGCGAATGGGCACAAAGTGCAATGCGTGTACTTCTTAATATAGCTTAGAAGTAGCAGCGAAAATCACCATTTCCATGCCTGTCACATTGCAAAACCAATGGATGTGCTTGATAAGTACAAGGAAATACTTAATATACGAAAGGTACGCAGAGCCAAAAAATGAGCAAATAAAATCATGAAAGTTTGCATGGATTTATTTTCACGAATCGTTCATGTCTTGACGTTTTGCGTGGATTTATTTTTGCGAATTTGACCAAAAGTCGCAAAAATTAATCCAGGCAAAAAATCCCCTAAAGGTATAGCGTCCTACAGCATATTAACTACACTCTAAATTTTCACAAGGCTTTAGTGATCTCATTGTATGCACATAATTGGTTGGATCCCTGTCATCATACAAAGTTTGTTTTCCTGACATATATATCCAAACTAAATCATTATGCCTTCATTGAGTGGTTTGCAGGATTATTTTGAACAATGTCATCTTAAAATCTTTTCAGTGTGAATTTAAAACTAATCATTTCCACACAGTGATAAAGCCTTGGCGGCTAGTAATAAAAACAAAACGTTATTCCTATTAGTTCATCAGCCAAAAAAAGTCACCTTCGATTGGGGTTGCAATGTATTTGCTTCGAACTCACGTCGCACACACACAAAAAAAAACAATTTCGCTCACAACTCAATCTACCATTTTGCGTGACTTACGGACAAACAAACAAACAAACGGAGAATCGGCTATTAATATATAGACAAATTAAATGATAACTAGCCGCCAAGGCGGCGTCGCTCGCCGCCAATGTCCACCTGCTCTGTATCACTGTATCAATAAACGTCAAATTTCCTTATAAACGGCTCGTACAACTTGTGTTCAACCAGAAGTAGATTCGAAGTCACAACCTCTGGTAAAACCAATCTTTTATCAGTGTAACAATACACTCAAAACGTAGAGAGAGAAAACTTCAACTTTTTATTAGCTTTTTTTTTTAAAAAAGTTACGCGCTCTAACATGGGTGCTATCAAACGTAAGGGGGAAATGGTTTCTCTTCTTAAAAAGATCACACGGGAGGAGAGAAAAAAAGGCACGTGCTAAATGAATAAAGTGAATAAAAAAACGTTCGTTCTGATTAAAATAGATTAAAAGAAATCGATTAAAACAAATTAAGACAACTATTATGACAAAAGCAAAAAAAAATATTTTGTATCATGATACTCTTTTTTTACCTATCGGTTTTTAAACATTTTGATTGCTCGAAAAAATGTTCACCCGTCTCAGACAGTACTGCCAAAATCGTTGATTGTAATGAAAAGACCTTCGACTTCATGTTCAATGATCTCCCTTAATACATCGTCAGAGACTTCAGAGTCATTTCTTTTTAAGCCGAATTCACTAAGTCTTCGTTTTAGTGTTCTGACACTCATTTTTATTCCATGATGGAGCTTTAAAAACTTTACAATTACATCGATACGGTGACCAGCATAAAAGTAATATCGGATCAACTCTTTTTCTGAATAAACAACGGTTTTCATGGTCGTCAAATCAAATTCCATCCTTCTGTTACATCCACAAGAAGAACAAAATATTTCTTCATCTCCAAGGGCTTTTCCACAGTTGTGGCAATACATTACGCATGGAACTGAATCTGGTTCCGTGTTCAATGGCTCTGTTTGACATCCTGATATTTTTTCCTCGATTTTGAAATTTTTTTCTTGATTTTGAAATTTTTTTCTCGATTTTGAATTTTTTTTCACGATTTTGAATTTTTTTTCACGATTTTGAATTTTTTTTCACGATTTTGAAATTTTTTTCACGATTTTGAATTTTTTTTCACGATTTTGAAATTTTGTTCTCGATTTTGAAATTTTTTTCTCGATGACCCCTCTCGGCCACCATAGAATATCTTGTCACAGGGGAGTACTTATTTCCTAAGTGAATACTTTTTTCCTAGTAAATAGGTACTTGGAGGAGCACTTATTTCCTAGTAAAAAAGTACCAGGGGAGTATTTTTTTGGGGGAGTATATATTTACAATTACACCGAACAAATCTGAAGCACTTCAAAAATATTCATTGAAGAATATCGCGATGTGAAAGTTGAAATGTCTCTATTCTGAAAAGACGATATCAGCTTATCCTGGAGAATGCTATGATGGACGGTGCTGTTGATCAAAATGCGATTCTAAACCCAACTATCGGATTAAATACCCAAGATGTAGATAACAGATGCCTATTTATGGCTTCTTTTATACCATGAAGCAAACCGTGAAAGTTATACATCACGACAATTCATTGAGAGACTTGTGTACATCGATAGGTGGTTGGGAGACTGGGAGTGAACTAAGAGTGTATAAAATGTATAAAAAGTATAAAAATGTAAATACAGGCATTAGAGATTCTACAGATGATCGTTTGTTTAGGTCAGAAACATCTATTCATTGATAAAATATATAAAATACAAAACATAAAATATAATATATATAAAATATATGAAAAATCGTATTTCTTAATTTTTAAGATGGAAAGGGAAACAAAGTTTAATGGCAATTACATAAAATATGTTTCTATGGGTGCCATTTTGAATTTCTACCCGCTAAGACAATCAAAACGAAACCACGTGATCAAACCGAGGCCCCCGTTTAACCGGGCTGAAAACGGGCTGATTTTTCTCATATAAACACCCCCTTAGTGCAGGGAGTGTGGTGTATTATAAGTGTAGTAGAGTGTATTGTGCTGTTCTTGTGTCCTTGTCAGTGGTGGTTTTGTTTATAAAGTTCAGTGTGACGCACAAGGTTGATGTGTCGTTTGATAGTAAATTAGAAACTATATTGTTTTAGTAAATTAGAAGTCACAAACATGTGATAAAACGAGAGAAGTCTTTCATAATATGTACAAGGGTGTATTGAAAAAAAGCGCGTGTATGAGTTTCCCAAGACAAAGGCAGAATTGTAAGTCCTTCATCAGGAACTGACGCCTACATTTGCATAGTGTCAGTGTCAGTTTCTGGTGACCTGTGATACCACGGTCTATCAGCTGATAAAAGAAAACAGAAGACGTAACTACGTTTCAGTAAACTACCAGTAAACCAGTAAGTAATTCGTCTTCAAATTTCAATAGTCACATGCAGAGAGATACTGATAAAAAGATTGAAGTTGATATTATTAAATGCAATTATGTATCAGGCATCATCAATGCCTGATGATGTGCTAGATGTACCAAAAGCTTTCCTATAAATGAATTTTATACATTTTTAAAGACTTGTTTCCTTCCTATAAGTTAAATTCATATTAAATTAATAGTTTTGTTTAGTGTTTTCCTCAGAAAATGTGAAACAAAATTTCTTAACAACAAAATTATTGACACTAATATAAGACAATCTGATATTGACGGGTACGCTCTTTGATCCCGGCAAAAACATAGTTAACAGACAAGATATTTTGCAAAATTTTAAATATAAATTAAGTAAAAGATATCCCATTTATTGAAATCAAAACAAAATTCCAGATAATGATGATGGTGCTGAATGGAAGAGGAGGCCCAGAGTTAAAATATAAATTGTTTCTCCTTTCCATACTTGAGTATTCATTTTTTTGTTACGACAAAAATCTCCCTCAAAGACAGCCTTAAGAATCAGGATGCTTCTAAGCAACCCTTCACTAAACATAGGATAATGAAAAAAAAGTAAAAGGAATCTCCTCAACCCGTTAACCTGGCTAAGCATCTCCCCTTCAAACCAATGGTATACCTTAAGGGGAATTTGTTTTGCGTGGAATAATTTTTGCAAGCCACAGTTATGGAGCGTTTTGCGTGGATTAATTTTTTCAAGTCAGAGCTTCTCAAGGAAAATGTTTGGATTTACATTTGCGAATGGGCACAAAGTGCAATGCGTGTACTTCTTAATATAGCTTAGAAGTAGCAGCGAAAATCACCATTTCCATGCCTGTCACATTGCAAAACCAATGGATGTGCTTGATAAGTACAAGGAAATACTTAATATACGAAAGGTACGCAGAGCCAAAAAATGAGCAAATAAAATCATGAAAGTTTGCATGGATTTATTTTCACGAATCGTTCATGTCTTGACGTTTTGCGTGGATTTATTTTTGCGAATTTGACCAAAAGTCGCAAAAATTAATCCAGGCAAAAAATCCCCTAAAGGTATAGCGTCCTACAGCATATTAACTACACTCTAAATTTTCACAAGGCTTTAGTGATCTCATTGTATGCACATAATTGGTTGGATCCCTGTCATCATACAAAGTTTGTTTTCCTGACATATATATCCAAACTAAATCATTATGCCTTCATTGAGTGGTTTGCAGGATTATTTTGAACAATGTCATCTTAAAATCTTTTCAGTGTGAATTTAAAACTAATCATTTCCACACAGTGATAAAGCCTTGGCGGCTAGTAATAAAAACAAAACGTTATTCCTATTAGTTCATCAGCCAAAAAAAGTCACCTTCGATTGGGGTTGCAATGTATTTGCTTCGAACTCACGTCGCACACACACAAAAAAAACAATTTCGCTCACAACTCAATCTACCATTTTGCGTGACTTACGGACAAACAAACAAACAAACGGAGAATCGGCTATTAATATATAGACAAATTAAATGATAACTAGCCGCCAAGGCGGCGTCGCTTGCCGCCAATGTCCACCTGCTCTGTATCACTGTATCAATAAACGTCAAATTTCCTTATAAACGGCTCGTACAACTTGTGCTCAACCAGAAGTAGATTCGAAGTTACAACCTCTGGTAAAACCAATCTTTTATCAGTGTAACAATACACTCAAAACGTAGAGAGAGAAAACTTCAACTTTTTATTAGCTTTTTTTTTAAAAAAGTTACGCGCTCTAACATGGGTGCTATCAAACGTAAGGGGGAAATGGTTTCTCTTCTTAAAAAGATCACACGGGAGGAGAGAAAAAAAGGCACGTGCTAAATGAATAAAGTGAATAAAAAAACGTTCGTTCTGATTAAAATAGATTAAAAGAAATCGATTAAAACAAATTAAGACAACTATTATGACAAAAGCAAAAAAAAATATTTTGTATCATGATACTCTTTTTTTACCTATCGGTTTTTAAACATTTTGATTGCTCGAAAAAATGTTCACCCGTCCCAGACAGTCAGGCAAGGATACGTTAGGATACACTGGTAAACCGCACATGCTGCCACGTTCTGCCACTGCTGCTTTATGTCCAAAACGTTTAATCAGTTAGTTTCTTTGTATTTGGTTGATGTATTGTTTTCAAAGCCAAGTCAACGTGGAATATAAAACTAACAATAATAATAAAAACAAAACGTTATTCCTATTAGTTCATCAGCCAAAAAAAGTCACGTTCGATTGGGATTGCAATGTATTTGCTCTGAACTCACGTCGCACACAAAAAAAGAAATATTTTCGCTCACAACTCAATCTACCATTTTGCGTGACTTACAAACAAACAAACAAACAAACAGACAGACAGACAGACAGAGAATCGGCTATTAATATATAGACTAGCCGCCAAGGCGGCGTCGCTCGCCGCCCATGTTCAGCATGCGTTGACTTCACGAAAAATAAAAATAAGGAATTGGGAACCGAAAGTGTTCCCATGTTGTAGAGCTCGAAAAACTGATAAAAAAAAATGTATGGGATCGTTCCGCTACGATCAACCGTTACAGAGATATCATTGTTCAAAGATTTTGATGACGTCACAGACCCGTCCCCAAAAAAAATTAGACCCAAATTTTTCGTCACCCCATCGCCTGTATCGCGGACCCCAATAAACGTCAGTTATCCCTATTGGTTATCGAGATAATTTTCCCTAAACGTCGCATTCGATTAGGGTCTCAATACAATGGTTTCACACTGACGTCGCCCACAAGAAGAGAAATAATTTATGTGTGATCTTACATTGCTGACTCTTCGATTTTTTTCGCAGTTCACATCTACCATTTTGCGTGACTTACAAACGAACAAACAAACAAACAAACAAACAAACAGACAGACAGACGGAGAATCGGCTATTAATATATAGATTATTGCTATTTTTATATTCCATGTTGACTTGGCGTTGAAAACAAGACTTCAACTAAATACAAAGAAACTAACTGATTAAACATTTTGGACAACAAGCAGCAGTGGCAGAACGTGGTAGCATGTGCGTTTTGCCAGTGTATCCAAACGTATCCTTGCCTGACTGTCTGAGACGGGTAAACTTTTTTTTCAAGCAAAATGTTTAAAAACCGATAGGTAAAAAAAAAAAATAACATGAAACAAAATATTTTTTTGCTTTTCTTTTAATAATTTAATTTCTTTTTTTAATTGTTATGCGCTTCAGATCGAACGTTTTTTTTGTTCACTTTATTCATTTAGCACGTGCCTTATTTCTCTCCGCCTGTGTGAATTTTTAAGAAGAGAAACCATTTCCTCCCTGTTTGATAGCACCCATGTAAGAGCGCGTAACTTTTTTAAAACAAAAGTTAATAAAAAGTTGAAGTTTTTCTCCCTACGTTTTGAGTGTATTGCTGTACTGATCAACGATTGGTTTTAAAAAATAAATAAGTAACACATCATGAAAAACCTGAAAAATGGTGAGGTAACACTGTTGATGCAACACTTGATGCAACACTGATTGCACACCAGAGGTTGTAACTTCGAATCTGCCTCTGGCTGAACACAAGTTGTACGAGCCGTTTTTAAGGAAATATGCGGTTTATTGGGGTCTCCAGGATGACACAGAGCAGGTGCACATGGGCGGCGAGCGACGCCGCCTTGGCGGCTAGTCTATATATTGATAGCCGATTCTCTGTCTGTTTGTCTGTTTGTTTGTCTGTCACGCAAAATGGTAGATTGAGTTGTGAGCGAAATTATTTCTTTTCTTGTGTGCGACGTGAGTTCGAAGCAAATACATTGCAGCCCCAATCGAACGTGACTTTTATTGGGTGATGAACTAATAGGACCAACGTTTTGTTTTTATCATTATTGTTAGTTTTATATTCCAAGGATTACGTTGACCACGTTGGCTTTCAAAACAATACATCAACTAAATACAAAGAAACTAACTGATTAAACAGTTTGGACAAAAAGCAGCAGTGGCAGAAGGTGGCAGCATGTTTGCCAGTGTATCCTAATGTATCCTTGCTTGACTGTTTGAGACGGGTAAACTTTTTTTTCGAGCAATCAAAATGTTTAAAACCGATAGGTAAAAAAAGACTATCATGAAAGAAAATATTTTTTTGCTTACGTTTACGTTTTTAGTGTATTGTTGCACTGATAAACGATTGGTTTTAAAAAGTAAATAAATAGCACATCGTGAAATTTGGGTTTTTTGGAACCATTGTTTAAATTCGATGTTTGATATTTAATTTCGAATCTGCCTCTGGCTGAACACAAGTTGTACCAGCCGTTTTTAAGGAAATATGAGGTTTATTGGGGTTTCCGGGGTGACGCAGAGCTGGTGCACATGGGCGGTGAGCGATGCCGCCTTGGCGGCTAGTCTATATATTAATAGCCGATTCTCTGTCTGTCTGTTTGTTTGTTTGTTTGTTTGTTTGTTTGTTTGTAAGTCACGCAAAATGGTAGATTGAGTTGTGAGCGAAATTATTTCTTTTTTTGTGTGCGACGTGAGTTCGAAGCAAATACATTGCAACCCCAATCAAACGTGACCTTTTTTGGCTGATGAACTAATAGGAATAACGTTTTGTTTTTATCATTATTGTTAGTTTTATATTCCACGTTGACTTGGCTTTGAAAACAATACATCAACTAAATACAAAGAAACTAACTGATTAAACATTTTGGACAAAAAGCAGCAGTGGCAGAACGTGGCAGCATATGTTCGGTTTGCCACTAACTCTTGCCTGACTGTCTGAGACGGGTGAACTTTTTTTTTGAGCAATCAGAATGTTTAAAAACCGATAGGTAAAAAAAGAGTATCATATCAAAACAAAATGTTTTTTTTTTTTTGCTTTTCTTTTGATAAATTAATTTCTTCTTTTAATTGTTCAGCGTTCTAATCGAACGTTTTTTTATTCTATTTATTCATTTAGCACGTGCCTTTTTTCTCTCCTCCGTGTGAACTTTTTAAGAAGAGAAACCATTTTTCCCCTGTTTGATAGCACCCATGTTAGAGCGCGTAACTTTTTTAAAACAAAAGCTAATAAAAAAATGAAGTTTTCTCTCTCTACGTTTTGAGTGTATTGTTACACTGATAAAAGATTGGTTGTGACTTCGAATCCTGGTTGAGCACAAGTTGTACGAGCCGTTTATAAGGAAATTTGACGTTTATTGATACAGTGATACAGAGCAGGTGGACATGGGCGGCGAGCGACGCCGCCTTGGCGGCTAGTCTATATATTAATAGCCGATTCTCTGTCTGTCTGTCTGTTTGTCTGTCACGCAAAATGGTAGATTAAGTTGTGAGCGAAATTATTTCTTTTTTTGTGTGCGACGTGAGTTCGAAGCAAATACATTGCAACCCCAATCGAACGTGACTTTTTTGGCTGATGAACTAATAGGAATAACGTTTTGTTTTTATTATTATTGTTAGTTTTATATTCCACGTTGACTTGGCTTTGAAAATAGTACATCAACTAAATACAAAGAAACTAACTGATTAAACATTTTGGACAAAAAGCAGCAGTGGCAGAACGTGGCAGCATATGTTCGGTTTGCCACTAACTCTTGCCTGACTGTCTGAGACGGGTGAACTTTTTTTTTGAGCAATCAAAATGTTTAAAAACCGAAAGGTAAAAAAAGAGTATCATATCAAAACAAAATGCTTTTTTTTTTTGCTTTTCTTTTAATAAATCAATTTCTTCTTTTAATTGTTAAGCGTTCTGATCGAACGTTTTTTTATTGTATTTATTCATTTAGCACGTGCCTTTTTTCTCTCCTCCGTGTGAACTTTTTAAGAAGAGAAACCATTTCCCCCTTACGTTTGATAGCACCCATGTTAGAGCGCGTAACTTTCTTAAAACAAAAGTTAATAAAAAGTTGAAGTTTTCTCTCTCTACGTTTTGAGTGTATTGTTACACTGATAAAAGATCGGTTTTACCAGAGGTTGTGACTTCGAATCTGCTTCTGGTTGTACGAGCCGTTTATAAGGAAATTTTACGTTTATTGATACAGTGATACATGGACAGTGGACATGGGCGGCGAGCGACGCCGCCTTGGCGGCTAGTCTATATATTAATAATCGATTCTCTGTCTGTTTGTTTGTCTGTCACGCAAAATGGTAGATTGAGTTGTGAGACCAATCATTTTATTGTATTTTGTGCGACGTCAGTGTGAAGTCATTACATTGAGACCCAAATAGAACGCGACGTTTAGGGAAAATGATCTCGGTAACCAATAGGGATAACTGACGTTTTGGGGGGTCAAACGATGCACTGAATACTGAAGCAGTGTGTCAAATCCACTGAATCTTGTATTCTGTATTTTGTATTTTCATTTTCATTTTTATGTAATGTATTAGACGTATATTATTGTAAAAAAAAATCGTTTTGGGGGGTCTGCGATATAGGCGATTGGGAGACGAAAAATTTGGGTCTAATTTTTTGGGGTGACGGGTCTGTGACGTCATCAAAATCTTTGCTTGACTATATCTCTGTAACGGTTGATCGTCACAAAACGACCCCATACATTTTCTTGCTCAGAATTTCGAGCTCTACAAGATGGTAACACTTTCCATTGTCAATTCCTTAATTCCATTTTTCGTGAACTCAACGCAGGCTGAAGGTGGACATGGGCGGCGAGCGACGCCGCCTTGGCGGCTAGTCTATATATTCATAACCGATTCTCCGTCAGTTTGTTTGTAAGTCACTCAAAATGGTAGATTGAGTTGTGAGCAAAATTATTTCTTTTTTTGTGTGCGACGTGAGTTCGAAACAAATACATTGCAACCCCAATCGAACGTGACTTTTTTTGGCTGATGAACTAATAGGAATAACGTTTTTATTATTATTGTTAGTCTTATATTCCACGTTGACTTGGCTTTGAAAACAACACATCAACAAAGTACAAAGAAACTAACTGATTAAACATTTTGGACAAAAAGCAGCAGTAGCAGAACGTGGCAGCATGTTCGGTTTGCCAGTGTATCCTAGCGCTTGCCTGACTGTCTGAGACGGGTGAACATTTTTACGAGCAATCAAAATGTTTAAAACCGATAAGTAAAAAAAGAGTATCATGAAACAAAATATTTTTTTGATTTCTTTTAATAGTTTAATTTCCTTTTTTAATCGTTATGCGCTTCTGATCGAACATGTTTTATATTCACTTCATTCATTTAGCACGTGCGTTTCTTTCTCCTGCCTTGTGATTTTTTTAAGAAGAGAACATTTGCCCCCTACTTTTGACAGCACCCATGTTAGAGCGCGTAAATTTCTTAAAACAAAAGCTAATAATAAGTTGTAGTTTTTTCTCTCTACGTTTTTAGTGTATTGTTGCATTGATAAACGATTGATTTTAAAAAGTAAATAAATAGCACATCATGAAATTTGGGTTTTTTTGGAAACATTGTTTAAACTGATATTTGATATTTGATTTTGAATCTGCCTCTGGCTGAACACAAGCCGTTTTTAAGGAATAACTAGGTTAATTAGGGTGTCCGGGGTGACACAGAGCAGATGCACATGGACGGCAGTGTTTATAATTTCAGTATGTATGTATGTTTTGGTCAATTCATCCACAAGTGATTTGTGCTGCTATGACAATTTCATTTGTTTTTGTTTTTTTTTAATATCTTCAACTTTCGGTGTAACATTTATTAAATGAAATGAACATGTCTCATGGATTTATTAGACCTTTCCCGAGTTTATTTTTTATCACACTCCGCCTCGTTTTCAATTGCGTTACTATGACAACCGAATCTCTTGTGCTCAATCATTAACACTATCACAATTATTACACTTATTGCACATTACTGAAATGAGTCCCGTGACATTTCGTTACCATATTAACCATTGCGAAAACGAGGCGGAGCTTGATAAAAAATAAACTCGGGAAATGTCTATTGATAAGACGTATTCACCAGTACTGTTGATACTACATACATTTCTGCTGTGATATTGAAAGTTTTTTTCACAGCAAAGTTTCGTTTACAAGCAAACTTTCACCTTCTTTTCAAGAATTTTTCCCAGAGTCAGCTAAACATCAATATTTCCTCCATAAGGAATCTTCTCATGATTACATTTCGATTGCAGTAGTAGATAAAGTCTTAAAATTCTTCTTCAAAGCTTCTTCTACCTCTACAACTTCCTCAAAACATCAATCAAATCGGTTCGAGAACGTTTCACGTGCTCGGTGTGCATATTTTACTGACTTTTTAAAGAACTTTTAAAGATAATTGAATTGGGAAGTTTTCAACATAAAACGGTTAAGATAACTTCTAAAAGTATTCCACAAGTATAAAAAAGTTAATATTTTTATGAATTAATATTGAAAGTCGCCTTTTTGTATTACATTTTGCAAAGAGGCTTGGGTCTATCATTAACTATTCTGAATAAACAAACAATCCAAAACAATCCAAAATCTTTCAATATCTAAGAAAATGGTTTTAAAATCTACTGCGGAAGACCACTGAACCCCTGCTTGTTTATAACTATTCTACCAAACCATTATGGTCAATAACCGTTACCGAAACAAAGAATGTAATTTCAGCCTTTGATAAATACTTGCGCATGTAATGCAAGTACTTATCGAAGACTGAAGATAATTTCTCTATGCTGCTACACAGGGTTTGAAGCTTAAAACGAATAACTTGAACAATTTTTGATCACATGCCTTGAGTAATTTGAGTGAACCTCAATAATGTGCACTTATACATTTTTAAATTGTATTTAAAACATTAGAAATTGTACTCAACATGCCCTTTCAATATTAGTGTAAATTTTCCAAAAAGCAATGAAGCACTTTGAAAATTGGTTCAAATTAAGACCAATTTCCTCTGTTTTGGATAAATTATTGGCAAAGTCAAAATCAACATTTTCAAAAATGAATGTAGCTACATGTTTTTAAAAATTCTTTGGACTAAAATTCTGCGGCCATTTATGATGACAGTAACAATTTGATGATCCATTACGCTGTGATTTGTAGTTTATGGAATTCTATAAAATACACAAATATGGAGCTTTACCAAATAAGATCGTATACAAAAGTCAATTAGAAATCAATTATTCAGAGTATTCTTGAAGAAACAATAACAAAATTAAAAGGAATTATAGCAAACATAAATCTTAGATTTCAAAACGATTGCCAGTTGACATTGAAAAAATGCAAAAGTGAAAGTTGAGAATTTAAAAAAATTCAGAAATTATATCTACCTTTTGTATTTCGATTTAACGATATTTCAACCCTGTCCTATTATATTATACTACAAAAATTGCAAATATAGCGCAGATTCTTTTTTACTTTTGTGGTTAAAAAAGATTGGTTTGTCAGTATACAAATATAGCTGCAATATACAAAATAAAAAATTTTGTTAACCGCTGAATTCTAACCAGACTTTTGAACTAACACTGTCAAAGTGTGAGATTTATTATGGAAGAGTTACTGTGATAATTATCATCGAACTCACTTTTGGTAGTATCTCTTATATGTTCACCGCCCCCTTTTAAGTCCCAATTTGCGGCATACATCGTTGCATGTATGCGTTCGAAAGAACCTCTTCATTCCACCCTCACCAAGGTTAGTGGTTCCAAAGCGGAGCACGTCTGTACAGTGCATGGCTGGGTCAGTTAAAATGTACTGACCTCTTCTTTCAACACCTTGTAAATCGCATATCATCAAATAGCCATTCGTTTTTTCGTATGTCCAATGACTGAAAGCCGTGATAGTGTCGGAGTAGGAGACTTTGTTGACGTATGACGTGTTATTTGTCCACTTTTGGAATCCAGTTTCGTAGTTTTCTAATAATGATTCACTTGTGTATATTCTTTCTTTCCCAGAACCATCAACAAATTTTACAAAGTTTACGCGAAGATAGCAAATCTTTTGAGAGTCGTTAACCTTGTAAAACTCCTTAGCAAGAAACTCAGCTAAACTGTGAGTTTCTAAAATAGCCACATAATCTTCATACTTATCTCCGTGGTGTTTGAATTCTTTTAGCACCTTTTCCTTTTTAAATTTGAGAGTGGGCGAGCAATCCAGACCTTTGTAGGAAATTCGTTGTCCCCCTTCAGCAAATGGCTGCGATGCTATCTTCAATAATCGCGTTAGACTGTGGAGCTTCAGCGGTTCCTTCAAATCACTGAAATCATTAGGGAGATTTGCATTGATGCTTTCAACTCTGTTAACAACTATTCTGTCCCAGTTTGGTTCTACATTGGAGATCACATAATCTTTTCGTGAACGAGGAGGTGCAATTGTTTCGCTTTCTTTTATTGTATAAAAATCATGTCCTTTATGAAACGCTGGTCTGCGAAATGGAATCTTTGTTACTTGGTCGATGGTAGCAGCGATTGAGCTTGATACAGATTCTGAGACCACAGAACTAATCATTGATGTATCTGCTACATTTACCATGAAAGGAAAGTTTGGATCACCAGCCACCTGTCGAAAAACTGCAACCATCTTGTTTGTTGAACTGTTGATTTGTCCGAAGTAGTACCTGATGTTCAGCTGTTTCAAATGTGATAGCAAATTTTCAATTTTTAAACCTCTTCGATCCATGTCGTTAAATGCTGCATCATCGTCGTAAACATTTTCGTGAAAACGGTTTCCATGGCATGGAGCATCCCCAAAATGCATTAAAACACGGCTAGGTGAATGCCATCGAAGCTTGCCAATTTCTTCAAGTCCTCCAAATACATCTTCAGCAGTATCTCCACCTCCACAAGCCGAAATGCCATCAATGAAACTTGAAAAGCCATCATAATCTTCGGTAAAGGACAATGTCTCTATCCTGTTAAAATCGTTATGGTCACGGTATCCAACAAAAGCAACTTTTAACTTGAGATCTGGATGTTCTTCTTGCACTTTTCTGACCATTTGTTTTATCTCATTTTTTACTGAGGTAATGTATCCAACCATACTACCAGTACAATCAAGCAAGAATGCCAAATCGGTAATTTGTGCTCTCTGGATATTTCTTAAAACCTGTTTAATGCATTCTTTCCTTGCATTCACTTCTCGCCTATGACTTAATTCTCGCTCCTTTCTCATGATTACGCTTTCTGTCGACTCTCGAATTTCTTTTGAGCGATTTTTCTCCTCCCTTATCGCTTTATCAACTTCATCCATGCGAATTCGTGTCGAGGTTCCAATAACAGACCGTTCTTTTAATTCTCTCAGCTTTAATTCCTTTCTTGCAAGTTCTTCTCGTGTCCTTGAAGTTGTCGTTTTTCTCTCAGCGGAAGCAATTTTATCTTCAATAGCAGCTAACCTTTCTCGTGTGCGGCTGGTCATTTCCTTTTCCATCAATAGCTTTGCCAAGTAATCTTCCTTTTTACGGAGTTCTTCTCTAGTTCTGGAAGTGGTCTCCGTAATTTCTTCTGCGTTTGTGATGCGTTTGTTGATTTCTGCCAACCTCTGTCTTGTGACACTAGATGTTTCCGAAGCTTCCCGTAACTGTTCACCTTTAGTACTGCAGATATCTGAAAGCGTCTTAGAAGAAGGGTTGTTAGATATTGTATGTTCTGAAACATAGTCTAGGAAATGTACTGTTTCATGTGAGCGGCCATCATCACAGATTGGCAGAGCATCCCTTAAACTTTTGATATTTTGAAAAGGCTGTCGTTGATGTGGATACATATCTAAATAAAAGAGTGTTCATAGCCGTATGAAGCAACTAAGCTATTTGAAACAATATTTAAAACTTTAAAATTATAATACACGAAGCTTTTACTTCTGGTGAATATCTTCAGGTGTATGCTACAATAATATTCTGCATACTTTAACAAAAAATAAAACAGCAACTAAACTATTAAAAAGGTTTTTACGATTAGATGGGAACTTTTTAGAAATCATTTCGACGAACATACATCTTATAAACCAAGAAGGACTTGTAAATTCTACCACACTATTCAAATAAAGTTTGCCTCGTTTTATTCAATTAACAATGAACAGTCAATGAATTTAACTGACAATGACAGTTGATATGCCTCACTTTGTAATTTTTGCCCCACTATCCCAGCGGGCACAAAGACGTCGTAAAGATGTCGTAAAGACGTCTTTTCAAGACGTCCCTAAGACGTCGCAAAATGGTCGCGAAGTGGGAATCTCAAAAGACGTCCCAATTACATCTTCACTGAGACGTCTCGATGTCATCCCAACGACATCGTAACGACGTCGCAGGATTATGAAATTTACTCTTTCAAAAACTATAATAGGCCACAGGCGGACCCGAACCTGGAACCTCTGGTGTGCCACCCGAACTCGTAACCGTTATGCCACCGCTGCTTGTTGTCAAGACGTTTAAAAACATTTACAATAAATCATTCTTTACAGACTGATTGCTTTTGAAAGTTTATAATTGTTTCGAAGATCGTTATTCAATCCGTATAAAGACGTCCAAAAAACGTCGTAAAAGGATCCCAATTGCGACGTCCCGTTTCAGGCGTCCCTACGACGTCCCAAAATGATCTTAAGTTTATAATTGTTTCGAAGGTCGTTATTCAATCCGTATAAAGACGTCCAAAAAACGTCGTAAAAGGATCCCAATTGTGACGTCCCGTTTCAGACGTCCCTACGACGTCCCAAAATGATCTTTAGTTTATAATTGTTTCGAAGGTCGTTATTCAATCCGTATAAAGACGTCCCAAAAACGTCGTAAAAGGATCCAAATTGTGACGTCCCGTTTCAGACGTCCCTACGACGTCCCAAAATGATCTTTAGTTTATAATTGTTTCGAAGGTCGTTATTCAATCCGTATAAAGACGTCCCAAAAACGTCGTAAAAGGATCCCAATTGCGACGTTCCGTTTCAGACGTCCCTACGACGTCGCAAAATGATCTGGAAAGCAAAATTAAAATGAGACGTCTCAAAGACGTCTTGTGCCCGCTGGGATGTTATTTTCAAGCTGCGCCACTTTTGTAATAACTATTTGCACCACTTTGTAATTTTTGACCCTATTTTTATCTGTTTTTTTCCTAATGTCTATACCTTCAGAGTATTCCATTTTCTTGCGCATGCTCAGTGAGTAGGAAAAAACCCAAGTCCCCCCTAATTATCAATGTGTTGCCTTCACTAGCTTACAAAGTAAATCGACTATGCTGAAGGTCATGGTAATGTTTTGAAATTCTTTAGCGCATGCGTGGTAGGAAAAACGCAATAAACAATGGACTTTTATAAAGTTAACAGTGCGAATCATTGATAAAAATTGCTTTTCCTTTTTTCCTGCTTTTTTCCATCTTTCCAAACTTTAGTTTTTGAAAACTTTAGAACATTTCCTACCGAGTGATATAAAGATCAAGTTCATTACAACAACAAATAAAAAGTTATTCGCAGTCAAAGTTTGATGACTCGTTTTAGAGACACACTGCTGTCTATAACGTTTTTTTTTCATTTGCATGGCCGATGTACTTTGTAAAATGCAGTTATGTCTAATTTTCCTACTGTGTATTTGGGGTAACTGATACCAAATGTGGGAAAAATCACTGCTAAATTTGAAAGCAGCTCCTTCCAATTCTTCTTTGTGCAAATTTTTGTGAAATTTGAAGAATTTTCAAAAATTGGTCCAAATTTGGCCCAAATTGCCCAATTTTGATGAAACCTGAAACATCGCTGCCAAATTCGAAATCTGCACCCTCCAATTGTTCTTTGCGAAATATTTTGTGAAATTTGGAGAACTTTCAAAAATTGGTCCAAATATGGTCCAAATTGCCCAATTTGGTGAAGTTATTCGATAGTTCTTGTAAATAGACGGATTTCTGTGTTTACATTTTTCGAAGCGCAACGCGCATGCGCAAAAAAGTGGAGGCAAAACAAATTGATTGCCTCCACCATTTTTGCAGCGAAACAGTACATGCGAAGGTTATAAATGCTTCACGTGTTTGTTAAGCAATACTTAAATCTGATTGGGAGAATAAAAATTTCAATCCAACGATATTTTTTCTTGATCAACTATAATTTAATGAATGCCAATTTTTTTTCAAAGCAGAGTCATCGAGTGCAAGAAAACAATATTTTACAAGGCTTTGTTGCTCTTACAATTTCAAAAACAAAGATGGCTAAGTTTTATGTGTATCTGATTTGGAGGTCTATTCAATATTTCTAATACATTTTCCGTGTTTGTATGTTTTTTGCCTCCAAAACCGCGCATGGGACTGGGAACGACAACATGATACGTCACACGAAATCCGTCTATAAAATGCTTGTAAAAAATCTTATAGTCCAAAAGCAGTGAATATGTAAGTTAAAAGTGCGGCAGGTAGTATTTACAAAGTGGTGCAGTTAAAAATTACAAAATAGGACAAAATAATTATAAAGTGGGGCAGAAATTTCAAAGTGGTGCATAACAACAATTTTAAAAATCCTTCCATTACTGTCAAGTACTCAACTGTGTTGCCTTCTAAGATTTTAGTGACCAGCCGAACATGTACTTCCAAATTTTACATTGATATTGTAGGTAACTTTTATGATTACTCATTACTTTTTATACAGTTTCAAACATGAAATAATTTTCAAAATTCAATGAAAAGATATTCTACTTCCTACCGTTTTAATGCGTAGCTTTGAAATTTCATTTCTTTATTTTAGTGTTCTGATATTTTGTTAATGTTTGTCTATCTCTTTCCCAGTGGATAAATTCGATGCAAATAACTAACGAATTAATTACACTACTTCACTAAAGATTTTCTTCATTGCAGTGACTTTTTCACGATTTTCCCACTACTTGTTGATTAGACTAAAGCACTGTGTTGAACAGAATTTTGGAAAATTTTTACACTAAAGAAGAACTGGTAGAAACATATTTTTTTTGAAGCTTCAATTTCGCTATTTCTCTTCATTGGATTTCTGCAAAGCAAGAAATACTTTACGATCGTCCGTGTTTTTCTGTTTTCATCTTACTGTCCAAACCTAGCGATTTTTTCCGCCGTCTCAATCTTCATTGGTGCATAAAGCGCCACTATTTCGCAAGGGTGCTAATTAACTTTAATAGCGCTAGTTTATTGGCTTAATTTCCCGCCATGTGATCATCCGGGTATTTTTCGACTTCACGCCCATTTCCACGCCGTTCGCATAATGGTAGAAGAAACCGAAGAAACCCAATTAGACTTCCACGTGTTGATTGATCAATATTGAACAGATTTAAAAGAAAATTTAAGGGAGAAGGGGAGAAATTTATAATTATCTTACAAAGATTCTACTGCGTTCATTCTTTTCTAAAAACAAGCTCTCAATGTTTTATAAAAACAGTGTATGAAAAGGAATGCTTTTTTTTGGAAAATGTCTGGAATTCTTTTAAGCCTTTCTAAATACCAAAGATCCTTTGTTTCATGTGTGGGCTGTAGTGCTTTTTAAGCTCTGGATACATACAGCTCGGCTGAGTTTCCTCTTCAGCTCTAACAACATACAAGAATGTTCTGTCTACCCTCTACCTGTGCATCATTTTATGTTTGATGTTTCTCTAGCTATTTTAGCTTATTTACTTGTATATTCTAAATACTGGACATCCTTTAACTCAAATTTCTGCTTTCAGTTATGTTTGCTAATTTTGGTAAATGTATATAGGTCTTAGTTTTCATAATCCTAATCTTTTTTTACTTCTGGATGTTTGGGAAGTCTTAGTAATTTGGAAGATTGACCGTACATGCGTAATCACTGTAATATCTGAAAGCATATAAATTTGGTGTTATTTTGTTCATTAAGTTTATTGGGAGTTAACGTAAGTTTCGTATTGTGTCAGTTATCCTTTCATAATGCCCTGGCGTGTATACGTAATTAAAAATTTAACGTAATTTAAGTTTCTGAATAAATCTTTATAATCTTTTCATGAAATTTAGTTCAGGTAATGCATGTTTCTAAATTAAAAAGATAGCAATGACATATTGTTACTCAAATTAAAGCACAAATTTCTAAAATCTACGCTTTCCTTTTTGTGCTTGTGAATTAGGAATTCTATTAGGATGGTAGGCATTTACATTAACTTACATTGTCTTATCTGAATTGATCACTGAATCCTTAATATCATTTCGTACCAACAAAATAAAGAACATTACGTTATTCAGATATAATCAAGTTTATTGGTGTTTATTGGTATAAAGTTTTGCATAGTGAAAATTATGTGTTTTCCAGATTTTTGGGGAGTACATGATCTGCGGAAATGATTAAACCTTTCTTAAATTTCAAGAATGTCAATGATATGGTTTGGAAGATAGAATAGACGTATTGAATTCATATATAAATTTATAACATTTAGATTGAAGTACATGCATACTCATTGTCTTATCTGAGTAAATCACTGTGTCCTTATATCATTACGTACCAACAAAATAAAGAACATTATGGCATTCTATAATCAAGTTTATTGTTTATTGGTATAAAATTTTGCATAGTGACAATTATGTTTTTCCAGATTTTTGGGGAATATATACATGATTGGAAGTGTAATAATCATAAATCGTGGAAATGATTCAACCTCTTTTAAATTTTAAGAATGTCTTAATTGTAGTTTATACGGTTGAACTTTTGCCTTGTCTAATGTTAATCTAATGACCTGCATAGGTGTATTCAAGTTCAGTCGCAAAAAGTGGAGGAGCCCAACATTACGATATTTCTTTTCAGTCTTAAGTATCGATGAGGTTACTTGCACGTTTTTCTTTTCTACTTTAAATGACTAAACTCTCCTCCACAAATTTTGACTGACCTCTGGCTACGCCTCTCACCTGTACTTGAGAAAACTCTTGCTTTCTTAAGTAAAAGTATTGACAATGTCTAATCGCAGGTCAATTGATTTACATTACACAAGGCGCAAGTGCGACCGCATAAACTACCTCATAGTCTTTCAATTTTCATGCTTCAGCTGATTTTGCAGAAATCCTTATGCCTGCAAGGGCATCTTGTTTTAGTTTATTTTGGGGCCATAAACACCTCAAAACGGTTTCAAGTAATAAAAGAAGGTTACCTTAACACAACGCTCGTCGTAGATTCAAAATCCAAACTTATAATTCCACGGAGATGGTTTGTGTTGAAATTAAGTTGGATTATCAAAGAATCTTTGTCTACAAAAATGGCAGCTTGAATGAATAGATACAGTAAGGAACTTCCCGTTTCACTGGGAAATACCCTAAAGAGATCTGTCTATTGAAATAACTTATTTCCTTGAATAGATTTATTTTCTAACAATTCCATTCATAAAGAAATAATTAAAATGGCTTCTTTTCAATCGAGTCAAGATAAACCTACAAAATTAAATATTTCAGAATTAAATGCATTATGTCACTCAAGATTTTCTTCATCGCAGCGACTTTTTCACGATTTTCCCACTACTTGTTGGTTAAAACATAGCACTCCGTTAAGTAAAAACTAACAGGTAGCTAACACAAGATGTTGATGACAACGCAGACAAAACTGTAAACATGAAAGCTAAAGAAACAATAGATAGAAGATAGAAGCTCCAACTACACAAAGCAAGTTGTTGGACAAACAATCCAAGCAATCCAGGATTGTCTGTGACAGGGAATATAATTATTGACATGGATATTTTGTATTTTTGTCGCTGAGCTGTCTAGATTGTGGCACCAGCTCATAAAATTGTTAGAGTCTTACAAAGACAAGAAAGGCTTTCCATCACTGTTAAAAAATCATATGTACGAGTGGTTTTGAGAAACAGTTTTACACATCCAAAGACCATAAGTCAGATGAACAAAAAGGAGCAGGGGCCAGGTCTTCGATATCAATAAACATGTCGTTTATGGCTTGCGATCAATAGGTAAAGGTTATGCATCTCTTGAAAAGCTGCTTGTCGTTTTAGATATGCAACGTCCATTTACCCGGCCAAACTATGTCAAAATCTCAACAGCTCTTTGATTAGCCATTACAGCGGTAGCGAAAGAAACCATGGCTGATGCCCCATAATATATCCAAGAGAAAGCCCTATCAGTGTCGGAAGCCGGTCTCATTGATACCGTAGTCTCTGTTGATGAAACGTGGCAACGTCGTGGTTGCTCGTCTTAGAATGGCAATGTTGCAGCAATCGGCTTAGAGAATGGGAAGGTGTTAGATGTTCAGCCATGAGCCGCACCTGTCGCAAGTGCAAAGAAAAAGAACATTTAAAAAAGGATAGCATGGATGCTATGACCGAGAAGTAAGCTGCTTTTTTCGATTTTTGAACCTCTGTATTTCTTTACAAATTTACCCTGGAGCAATGAAACTTTGCAGATTGCAAGACACCTCGGTGCATTATCAGAATACGCAAAAGTCAATTCTTACAAATCTTTCAAAATTCCATAATGGCGGCGTAAAAATGCCAAAAAACTCGGAACAGAGGCTTCTCCAACTCAAGAAAAAAATAATTAACATCCTAAAATCTTTTAATCCTGTATGACTACATGGAGGACTATCAGAAAATGATAAAACAGGGATTTCCAGGCTATTCCTCGTTGCTAAAATTGACCATAAAAACTGCACCAAATCGATTTTTGCGAATCAATTACCTTACTTTGGAGGCCTGGAAACCTACCATAGACACTAAATCTAGACTTGAAATTTTTGTCATATGTTACTACTACTATAGTCTTTATAAAACTTTAAAAACATTTGTGGGAACTTATTAAGAACATGGGTATTGCAACAAAAATATAACTAAGAAAATCTTGGAAAGTCAACGTCAATAAGGGTTTTAAGCGTCTACTGATGAGAACCACAACTAATAAAGTCATAACTAGTAACCCGTGTAAAAAGTTTTTACAGGTTTTAATCTTAGTATAATGAATTTTGGTATGATAAAGATAAAGTTTGGATGTAGAAGTTTAGAATTTAGTATCCCGTGTAGAACAGCGTGTAGCACACGGGTTTTAGTTCATCAAAAATAAAAATACGCGCTGTGCATCCACTTTATTCACTTTTTAAATTGAAGATGCAATGCAATGGTTCCCCTTGATTAAAGATATCTAACGTCAATACAGAAAAAAACACTCTTCACTCTTTTAATTAAAAATCTCTAGGTATTCCGGCTAAAGCATATTTAGTTCAACACTGGAGTTATGAACAAAAAAACTTTTTAATCAGAAGATCCGAAACACATCAACATATTCGTAATAAATCTTTCACGATACGATATATATGCAGTAGTAAAAATAAATTGTGCGTACAGGTAAAATTAGAATATGTTGGGCATGTCCAGAGGCGGGTCGGGACCAGACTCCGCAATATGAAAAAACAAAAGCTTGGAAGGGAAGCTTACTGACAAACTCAAGTTTCAAAATTATTATGGCATTGGCTTGAGAGCTAATTCAGAGAGTGTCAGTTCAATGAAGTAAGCAATTTTTGCTTCTTATCTTCATGTTGCCTCTACTGAGAAAAGTAAGTGGCACAATCGTTGTCCCAATGGCCCGTCCAGCTGGCGCCAATTCAGAAGGGCAAAGCTATGGGAACAACATTGTACAAGCCAGGGAAGGAATTGTCAACTGAAATTGTTTGCCAAATAAAGAAAGTGTACACAGATTTGACGGACGATCAACTATTGAAAAAATGTTTATACGGAAATACCCAAACGAGAGTTTCATTAATGTGATTTGGAAATTTTTTCCTAAAGTCACCTATGTTGGAATTAATTTACTTGGATGTGGTGTGTATGATACTGTTGCACATTTTAATATAGGCTGGAAAGCAGCTGTACTTATGTTTGAAAAGTTGGGAAAGAATTGCTCAAGAAGTTTTCATAAGATAAATGGAAAGCGCTTATACAACGATGCAGATAAGGACAAACCTGAGGTTAAAAAGAGGAGAAAAATCATCAGAGCTAAGGCTAAGAGCAAAAGTGACATAACACAAAGTAAGAAGGTACTTTGTATGAAGCTGGAGCATTTTGATGTGATTTAAAGTGGAAATATGTAGCTGTTTGAATTTTTTCTTATCTTTTTTTAACTTAAACGCGGATTTTCCCAAGATATGGTTTTTCAAGATGCCGCCCCTGATAACTTTTGAACGGCTTATTTGATTTGCCTCAAATTTTGACGGTATATTCAGATTCATGAGGGCTACAAGATGATTTAGAATCTAGTTGATAAAATGAAGTATTATTTTTTATGAGCTCTCAAAGTTGGTTTTTGTTTGTCTTTTTACGGTAGCAGCGATAGCGAATACCGTATTAAAACACCCGTGGACTACTACTACTACTACTCCTCCTCCTCCGGCCGAAATGGCAGTTTAGTCTACGATTTAGAGTCTGCGAGTCCCCACTAAAAACTCAATAAACATTCTAATGAACGAACGTAGCCTTTTGAATTTTCGAAGGTTTTACATCACATACATTTAAAATACGTTTTTTTTTGATATTTTATCACTTAATTGATGAAGGAATGGATATTAATCAAATAGGTCTACATAAAACTGGGTCTTTTAGTTACTTATGGTTCTGAATCAATGAACTTTGGCACTTGAAAATAGATATGTTTTTCGTGTCAGTAAAGCACAGATCAGACTTTCTTATTACTTTCTACGTTTGTTAGCTATCGGTTCTGTCTTTGAACATCAAGGTTTTCAAAAATCGAGTTAAAAAAAGGCAGTTATCTGTTTGAATTTATTTTCGGTTTCAAAAAGTTATAATTCAAAACATACATTTTTTTTTCGAAGAAACGCGTTTTTTTTCCTACATAAGCTCTTATAAAAAAAACGTACGTCATAAACAGCTCATGCATGTATAATTCTTTTGTCTTCTAATAAATTGAATTGCTGGTGTGTTACGATTAGACCCTATTTACACGAGTTAGTAATTTTAAACATTATGTTATCGTTTATGCCTGTTTTCCACCAGTAAGATATCTCAAGAAATAACATTTACAGAACGTTTAAGAACTTTAAGTAAAATTTCAAATTTAAAAGTATTCTTGTGGCAAGTTCTTTTGCTGCTACCGTTTTGCGCCATCTGGCTCTTGTTTTTTTTACAGAGAATTCAAATTGCCGCCAATTTTTTTTATAAGAGCAATTTTATAAGAACACGAGGTTCAGATTTGGCCAAAAAATAAGAACAAAATAAGAACAACCTGAGGCTCAAATTAATGTTTCAAAAATTAAGAACAGCCTATGGATGAATTTTCTTAAAATCAAAACAATTCATGATAGGAACAATTCATGATGTGAATTCACTCACTGGCAAATGGTTTAGAAGTTGTTTTTATTTTCACCATTATTCATATCGGGTCATTACCGAACAGCAACCATGCTTTTAAACAGTTTTAAACAGATTTATTTTAATTTTACTGAAAGTTCCATAAATAAGAACAAAATGAGGCTGAAATTTGAAACTGTGTTCTTAAGCCTAAGAACAAAATAAGAACAATTTAGGCTGAAAAAGGCTTAAAAAATAAGAACAGCCAGCCTCAGGTCAGATTTTACTGGTTCTTATATAAAAAAAGCGTTTATAACTTACACTATCCAATATCTGGGATTAAGAAACACAAAACCAAAATTGTGCTTGCAGCACGGAGTTTATACATAAAAAATAAGAAATGACTAATGGCATTTTTTCAATCGAACCAAACATAATGGACAAAAGTTAATGCACAATTCCTGAATGAATGTTGATATAGCACAACTTCGCTTTTTTGTTACCTGGGATACTAATTCTCAAAAGTTTATTCAAAAGAGAGAACAGATAAATAATATTTTACTAAAGGTAACTTTTTTACATTTTATTCATCTTTTCACACACCTCTCTCTGTGTCATAGTCACAAGACTATGTCTGTGTATAGTTAGAATAGTTATAGTTAATATAGTTAATCGTCTAGATTGAAAGATAGTAGAAAGAGATTCACGAAAAGCTGGAAAATATTACGGTCGTCATTTGAGAATTTTGGAAGAAAAGCAGATGTTCCCCATGATCAACACCACAAGTACACTTTTAAAAAGTATACATAGAAAAAAGTATGCTTCTGGAGTTGATTATGAGGAACACATAGCGTATACACAATATCTTCTCGTTTAAACTCGTAATGAAGAAAGAAATTGGTTACACATCCACTATTGGACCTCCATCAAAAGATTTATGCGGATAGCGGAGTGTAGCATTATTCGTGTCTTATAAATAAATACTTTATAATCGAGATGTTCGGGAATGTTTTCAGCGTTAGACGAACATTGATCAGAGCATTTCACACTCTCACTTTAAGGCGATGCGATGTCTTTGGGTACAGTTTGCTTGTTTTAAATCCTGTAAATCACTCGAAAATTATGATCTTGAAAAAAATATATCAAGAGCTGTAAACGCAGATACATTCTTGTTTTGCCTCGATATTTTTAGTACTTACAAAAAGAAGATATTTTGTCTCGATTGATTGCCTGAACAATTGGTTTTCCAATCTAGATGAAATTTGACCAATTTCATGGTTTGAGAATGATTATGTACATTTTTAAAGAAGATCGTCTCGGGACAAAGATGCGGCTAGGAACAAGTTCCTGCTTGTCGCCACCTAAAGGATAAAAGCAAATCACAGCGCAGAATAATATTATAGTTGCTATGTTTAGGTGCGTGGTATCCTGTTCTTTGGTTTGATCTGGTTGACTCGACACATAGACAGATCCACCCATCGTTATCAAACTAAAATTTCTATACCTAGTGTATACCTGACCATTTTCTCCATGTACCAAAACTTCGTTATTAAGCATACTCCTACTATATACTAATTTACGAAATGAAAACAAAATCATTAATTAGTTATTATGGAATACAACACAAACGAAAGTACGAAAGAGTGACATGGTGGCTTGTCGAGCCTTTGCATGGAAGCAGCATTTCACACTGAAATCTGCAGTAACGAAATTTGTTTTTTAAATAAACATTTTCACTATTGAGCAACAAGGTCATATTGCTTAAAACAGAGATGGATTGAAAGATGGCAAAGCTGAAATTTTCTTTGATAGAAGCTGCGAATAAAGAAGAATCAAGGAATTCTTAAACAACTCTCCC
The DNA here is from genome assembly GCA_027922465.2 of Turritopsis dohrnii. Lineage (NCBI taxonomy): Eukaryota > Metazoa > Cnidaria > Hydrozoa > Anthoathecata > Oceaniidae > Turritopsis > Turritopsis dohrnii. The sequence goes on along the minus strand of BQMF02000631.1, from coordinate 36,677 downwards.
ACTCTTGAGCTGACACAAACGAACCAATCAATAGTGGACAACGTAAAAAACTCACTACGAGGCTACATAAATGGAATACCGTGCAATTGCTTGATGTGGAAGCTGCCGATGTGAACAATCAAATCAAATACCATGGCTACACACAGCTATGTATCGTACAGCAAGACAAATAGATACGATCTAGTTGCGTAGTATCATCACATTGATGAAAAGAAGCTGACATTACCATTATCAGTGAACAAGGAACAGCATAACACTGTCAAGTCTCAACATAAATGAAAAGTTTCATGTATTCCCATATGGATCTTGTTTTTATTATAATCCCTTGAAATAGTGTAATCGAACATGCCAGTGCTTTTCGCAGCCATTGAAGCAAAGAAAACAGAAGGACGTAACTATGTTTCAGTAAACCACCAAGTGAACCAGTAAATAATTCGTCTTCGCAAATGTCTATAGTTTCGTGTAGAGACAAGTTGATAAATAAGCATTGAAAATTAAAGCTAGTCATATTTCAGTTACAGTTTTGTGATTTCCTCAGAAAATGTAAAAAAAATCCTTAACAACGAAATTATTATAGTTACCGTATTCTCTCTAATTAGCACCCTTCTCTAATAAGCGCCCCCCTCTAGTCAAAAATATTCTTATAAACGCCCCTCTCAAATAAGCGCCCGAGCCATTATTAGAGTGACTTAGCATAAACAAAAAGTGAAAATTCTGTAATAGAAACAGAAGACTATATTTTTGTGATGTCTAAATATGTTTTGCTATGATAAAATTCTCCTTCAAAGAAAGTTTTAGAATCAAGATGCTTCAAAACACCTTTCACTAAACATAGGATTGCATCTTAAGGTTTAAGTAAAAAAAAAAAGCAAAAGGAAACCCCCTTGACCCGTTAACCTGACTAAGTATCTGACTCGACATCAACCAATCACAACTACCACGTATGTATAGAAAATAAATCCTATAATTTTCATCCAATAGTATCAAGAAACAACGGCACGTGGTTAAAGTTATCCAATAACAACGTGTTATTTTAAAAGAAGCTTTATATTAGCCGGGTGATAAACATTCCGAATCTTATTCTTAATGTGTTCTTAAAAGAATTTTGGTTGTTATTTCACAATCTGTTTACCAATCCCAAATGCGAAGTATACGTTAACAAAGAGTAGAAAAGACTGGTAACAAGAGGGCCGAACAACAAAATGAAGACAACATTAGCAGCTCTTAACGTATATTTGTTCATTCATATTTTCCTTTTACGCAGGAAACAAACACTTTCGTGCATTCATCTGACACAGCGTTTCCTTGGTGACGATTCTTTGATTTCCATATTTTGGAACGACTTTTCATGCGAGGAATCTTTCCATGCTGCACAAGACATCCCTTTAAGTCATGGAAGCACTAAAAAAAAACATCTCTCCTGTGCTAGGTCTCAATGCATTTTTAGGTAAATCATTAACAGACATGTACAATAACTTCTTTTGAAACATAATTTGATATCGTGTGTATGGGCGTGTAAGCGTTGCTCCAAAGGATCTAAGCATGGTGTGTATGGGCCCATAAGTATTGTTCTAAGCATAGCGCAAGAGCTAATGACAAGATTGCAATTTTGAAGTAAGATCAGAAGAGAAGTAAAATTCGAAATTCGGACATCAATTCTACTATCTTCGAAATTCGGACATCAATTCTACTATCTCAATAGATTTTCTGTTTTTGGGAAGAAAACCAACAGTAAGAATGCTAAAAGTAACATGTTTCTCAAAAGTTTTCCACGGCTTTCTTTCAGCTGCAACCAAACTGTTGAAACATTCTATAACCTTGTAATGGGAGTTTGAATAACAGAAAAAATAACAAAATCTACTTTTGTTCTATATTGTTATGTTTTTATCTTCATGCTTTGTTTGAATGACGTTTGTACTTTCTTGCTCAAAAATAAATAAATATTTGACAGTATTTTCTGACAATTTATTTTTAGTGACAATTTCCCAATTATCTAAACTTACTATCAAACCCTTTACAATACCTACTTACTAAATCATAAGAACTTTGTCAGAAATAAAATCATATGTAATCACTCACATCTTTCAATACGTCATCTTTCCTATGATGTTTTGATCGTCGTGGTGCCGACAGGACAACAGCAAGAACGGTCAAGAAAATCAAAAAACACGCCTTCATCTTCTTTTAGTTGTTTTTCTTCTTAAAATCATACAAGACTAAGTATTTTTATCAGTACGTAAAACTGGCGTTTATCAAAAAGATCTTCACACACGGACGGTGATTGAATGTTGAATTGGCAGGTGCGAGGCGGTCTCTTTTGAAACAACGACCTTCACCATGCACAAGTTAAACATAGTACATATTTCTTAAATCTTCGTATTATCGAACCAGCATGACAACGAGGTTATGTTTAAAGATCACAATTAACTCTCTTTCGTTCTGATTCCATTTTTTTATAGATTAAAACTTTTCATACTAACACAAGCTTTTCCCAGAATCTGTTTAAATATTTTAAACTTTGCCTCGTTATCGTGTTTTTTTATTGTTTTATTACCTCTATAACTAATCTCAAGAAATTAAGATCCTCCTGAAAAGGAGGCCATACCTGTTAGCTAAGGTCATAACGCCGTTTTTAAACACACATTCCTGTTTTTTTATTGATACAAGGTTGTCTTTTTATTTCTGTACCTAAGTTTTGGTAAATCAAAAAAAAAAAATACAAAAAAATACAGGAGATTGACTTAACCAACTAATTCCCTGATGTTGTCTTCTATAAGAACTGACTTTACGAAACAAATGTGATATACAAAAGAAAATAAAACAATAGAACTAAAAGGTATTGGCTAAAGTCACATATATAACACCTGACTTATAGCTTATTGGAGTAAGGCGTATCATGTTAGAGGGTTTCTTAACGATTGGTTGTCTGTAGTTATGTAAGTGTAAGAGCCCTGGAAACGAAGTTTAAACTGGAATGGCTGTTAAAAAAACATGTTTAGCAAAAACTTTGAAGCATGCTGTTCGGTATATTTCCGTTCTGTCAAATACACTGAATTTAAACGCAATAAAATACATGAATGATCACCAACTAACGCATTTGGAGGTGTTGAAATCTCTTGGAGAATCTGTTACCTAAACAACAACAAGGTCAGTACAGTTCATAGTTGGAACAGCAACCATAACAATAAAAAAATGGTGGAAGAAAAATGGCATACCGGAAAAGTGAGACCCGGGACCCGGGACTCTCCAAATGTTAGATGGGACCCGGGACCCGGGACCCTACTAATTGTAAGTGGGACCCGGGACCCTACTAGCTGTAAAGTGGGATCCTGGGCATTATCATTTTAACAAGTAATTAATCAACTTGATTGTTATTATTGAAAAATAAACATAGTCTTTTCAACAGCTGTCTTAGGCTCATTTCATAAGCTGTGCCGTGCCGAGCCGAACTCGCCAAATTTTCTCTGAGTTCGGCTCGGCACAGCTTATAAAAACCAATATTCAGCCGTGCCGAACCGAGCCGTGCCGCACAGCTGACCTGGCCGTGCCGCGGCTCGACTGTTTGAAACGAAATGGTGAGCCGAGCCGTGCTAACGCATGCGTATATTTCAAGAAACTTGATTACTTTGCAAAAAAAAGATTCCTTTTTAAATAATATTTCAATATGGCGACTGAGAAAACCATGCTGCAGATTTTTGAAGAGCAATCTGCTCGTATAGTTAATGAAGAACGCGAGGAACGTGAAAAACTCGAAAGTTCAGATGAAGATCAAACAGACGAAGAGATTATTCAAAAATTATGTACTAATAAACGAAAGAAAATGAGTGTAAATAATGTGAAAAACGATCAGAATAAACGAAAGCCGTCATCAAAAGTTTAAATAGTTCAGCAACGAGATAATGATAATGAAGCTTATGGAGGATCCAGATTTAATATAAGAAACCCAACTAAAATACTTAATTTTTCTCTTCTCTGTCTCTCTGTCTTCAAATTCGAGAAGAGAATACAGAAACATTTTGTTGTTATAAACAGCCACCATTTTGAAACATTTGGCGCGATTCGGCTTGGCTCGGCTCTTATGAAACGATGTGTCGAACAGAGCTGAGCCGAGCCGTGCTGAGGAAGTTTCCGAGTTCGGCTCGGCACGGCACAGCTTATGAAATGAGCCTTAGTATCCCGTGTCCAATCTTTTCCGAGATCCTATTAATGACTTGCTTGGTGTCGCGTGTCCTGGGCCTCACTCATGACTTCAAGGTCCCCGGGTCACAGCCATGGCTTCAGGGTCCCAGAGGTCCCGGTTGTCCCACCAACGACTTGGGGTCCCGGGTCCCGGGTCCCGGTTGTAAGGTCCCGGGTCCCACCAACGACTTGGGGTCCCGGGTCCCGGGTCCCACTTTTCCGGTATGCCAAGAAGAATAGCTGAACCTCTCACCTGTTGGAGATTCCGGCAATTGATCTTCGATGATTTGTTTGCTGAAAACATTTGAATCTGAATATAATTTCGATTTTCTACGTTTGACCCAAGGAAATCCAACTGGATGATATTTTGATCCCTCCTCCACATGGATGGCTTTCTTCAAAGCTTTTACTCGACTCGACAATGGAGGAGAGGTTTCTTTTTCTGATGGAGGGTGTCTGTTTGTGTTTAATTTTTGAAATTTGAGAAGTTTTTGATCAAGTCTGTCTGTAATACTTGATTGCAACTGCACCAATAGGAGACCCAACGGAGGAGTACCATGTTGACTGCTCTCCTTCAAGTTTTCATCTTCTCTACGAATTACTTTCCTGCTATCTCTAGGCACTGACCTTATCCGTTGGATTGGTTTTGACGATGTTGTTTTCGACAAGTTTTCCCCCCATCCAACCCAGGAGTGCATTTTTGGTGGCAACACCCTCCTCCTCAGTTCGTGTTGAACATGGTTCATGGATGCTTCATCCTGTGTGACCTCCCTGGATCGATAAATTTGCAGAAGATTTTCAACCAAATCATTCACTATAACAATAAAATTCTCTCTTGTAAAAGACTGTTACTTAAGCTATTTTCTTCGATCCATCAGCCATAACTAGGACAGATTTTCAATCGCTATCAATTAGCATTAAATATTATTCGTAATATTAAAAACGAAAAACCCATTCTGTAAATTACACCAGATCCGTTTCTGCTTCCTTTTAAAGTTGAGGTAATATCATTTTATGACGGTTAAGAAAATTTTGAGATTTGCTAACTATTGGATAAGTTATAAAGCGAAACCTACTCTGACATATTTACAGGGCGGTATTTGGAGGAATAACAAATAATAAAGCATTACTTAAGTCTCCATTTACACTATGAGATATGAGCTGCAGAATACAGAGTGGAAGGAACAAAGTATATGCTTTCATCCTCGTCGTCTTGTTGTTCTTTTTTGACTTCTTGTGAAAAACTTTCATTAAACACAACGAAATAAAACGGAATCTATATATTTGATAAAGCAGCCTGGAACCAAGTAATTTAATTATTTATATGACATATTCTACTTTGTATTGTCGATACCGATTAGGATGGAAGAGTATATCATACAACAGTAAGTTTTTACCCACGTACTGCAATCAAAATGTAATAGATCTGAAATATTGCTCATGGAAACATATTTGTTTTGCAGACCAACTTACACACGTGGAAACAAAACATCACCTCGGCACAAAGAAAATCATTTCTCATCTTAATTGTTAGTTCATTCCGCTTTTGTTATAAGGTGCGAAGTCTGTTAGTATGAGGCGCGAAATCTGTTAGAAGCCTGGACTTAATAAAACTTAATTTCGTTGTAACTGAGGCAAGTTGCGCATGCGCCTGACAAAACGAAATGCTTTAATAATCCCAGCAATTTTCCTCACAGGTCAATTCTATTCAGACGATTCAGCTGCAAGCAACTGAACCTCAAACATCAATTAAGAGATATGAACGGGGGCGTTGGAATGATTGCGCCCTTGAAGAGACAAATTCCAAAAAAGCATTTATAATATTAGTTTCAGCTACTCATCGCGCAATGAGTGTATTGAACCTTATGCAATAGAAGGCATAGAAAAAATAAAGGCGTGAACAAGAACTACATAAGAAGCTATTATAAAGATAAAGTCGAACAGATTGTACAGTCCAATTTAAAACGGGATTGTTTCGAAAAAAACTCTTAAAGTTCTAATCACTAAGAGCTGTTGGCTGGCGCAAAAATGCAAAAATTATCACAACTAGTTATGTGTCCAGAAGTAGACACGTGCTCTCGGATAGCTGTGAGAATTCCACTGAATGTAGTCTTCCCAGTAAGTGCAGAAACGCTCATGTGTTCACTCATCCTGACTTTAAAATGTAGTCTTGTCAGTAAGTGCAGAAACGCCCATGTGTTAACTCATCCTGACTTTAAAATGGCGCTCAGTTTGGCCAATATAGGAAGCATTGCAACAACCACATTTCTAAACAAGGCAGCGTGGTAAATTTATATAACTCGCGATACGAACAAATAGATACAAAAAGTCCATTCATCCGAAAAAAAAAGCTTTAACTTTATTTTGACCCTAAATCACAATACAGTTTTAAGTTTTAAAATAATATGTAGGTGTAAACATATAAATAAGAAATATATATGGTGTAAACGAAGCTTTTTTCTACTTATTTTTAATAAGTAAACTGACGTAAAACCGATCTTTGATTACATCAACACTGTCCATCCAAACATAAAATTCACAATGGAAGAACAAGAAGATGATAACATTTCCTTTCCGTCCCTCGATGTCAAAATAACGAAACATGATAACTCATTCTTAACTAGCGTATTATAAGCCGACCCATACTGGACTATACACTAATTGGTATTCGTTTGCACCAAGAAAATACAAAATAAATTTGGTAAAATGTCTGTTACTTCGAGCATGGAACATTTGCTCAGATCGTCAACTGTTTGATATTGACTGTAAAGTTATCAAACAAAACATGGTGAAAAATTTTAAAAATTTAAAAATTTATTAAGAATTTCATTGAAAAACAATGTTCTCAGGAAACCAATCCTGCAGTTATTTCAATTGCGCCCAAAAAAGAGTTGTACATGATACCTCCTTTTCTCGGACATGAAACATCCGAAAAATTGAAAAAATCTGTACTATCATTACTGTCTACTGTCTACCCACAAGTAGAGCTAAAATTAATTTTTCGAACTACTTGCCGCATTGCAGATCTGTTTCGTTACAAAGATCCTATATAGTCCTGAAAGTGCTTTCTGAGCCAATCTGGAAGGTCTATTTTCAAAATTTTCTTGCACGTCGGCCCCAAACATGGTGGGACCTCCTTCGACAAACCAGATTCAATATTTACAATATTTCGTCGGTTAAAATTTTAGTCACCTAGCCAAAATTTCGTCATTTTCATCCGACGAAATATTTAAAGGATGTGAAAACAGATTCTATAATGCTTTTATTTTTCATTTTTCATTATTATTTATTTCTTTTTAATCATCTAGAACTACAATCGTATCTTCTTCCAACATCCTCGTTGTCATTTCATGATCAGATTTATCATTTTCTTCGGCTCTTTCTTCTTCTTCAACTTCTATCTCTTTCCTTTATTTTACTTTTTCTTGATCTTCACAGGAATATTGAACAAATTCGCAATAATAAAATCAAATCACTCACATCTTCTGCTCTCTGCCGCTTCTTTCCAAAAATTAATTTTATCGCCACGTGAGAAACAAGAAAAATAGTTTTACAGACCACAAAGAAGTGGTTGCACAAACCTCGCTGAACAGTTATATATATTCACGGAATGTCGAAAGGCCACGGAAAGATTACATCATCTAAAATCCTTCTCGAAAATTGAAGCCCGAAATGCGCACCTTAACTCCGTCGAGTCCTCATTATCAACCAATGTGATATCCAGATCAATTCCAAACTTTCCAAACTTATCTTGGAGCATGACATACCAGCCGATCTCGTCCTCAACCCACATCAAACACCCCCCTCCTATGTATCCCCAGGGAAATATGCATTTTCATCAAAGGGTTCGAAGAATGTCCCAATCAAAGGCCTGGACGATAAAAGGCAAATAACAGCAACGTTTGTAGTTTATCCGCAAAGAAGAAAGAGCTTGGTTTTCCCGAAGAGCAGTTTGCCTTAATTATTATGGATACATTCAAAGGGCAAGACAACGATGATGTTAAACAGCTGTGCAAAAAGAACAATTGTGAATTAGTCATTGTTCCACACAATCTCACAAATAAGTTCCAGCCGTTGGATATAAGCATAAATCAAATTGCAAAGAAGTTCTCACAAGTTCAACACCTGGTACTCGGACAGGGTGAGCAGTCAATTGTCAAACGGAATCGCGCCTGGTGATGTTAAAGTATCTCTCAAGCTGAGCGAGTTGAAACCTCTTCGCGCCAAGTGGATTATAGACGCATTCAACTATCTCAAGAAGCAAGAGGATTCCATAATCAACGGCTTTGTTTATGCTGGCATTACTGGGGCTATCAAATCAGCGAATGACATTTTCGCTAGGATAGAAAATCCCTTTCGCGAGCGAATTCAACAGTCTTTGCAATGATTTTAAACACTTTCCTAAGTTTTTGGTAAAGAAATGAATTTTTATTAATATTCCATATACCCAACATCGGTCCCAGGGCTTCCTTTGACACGCTATCGAAATTTGGATGGATGCGGGGTCCCTGGAATCGAAGGTGCCGTATACCTTACCCATCGCATTCTATGTATAAAAGACCACACTGCCAGGCCCAGGAACAAGTTTTTTAAGAACTTACAAGTGTTGATGTTGTTTCGTTGTACACACATGTACTGGTCAACGAAACGATAGAACGATTCTCAAGTTTACTATATTCAGGAAAATACAAGAAGCCGCCCGTAGATAAAACTTCCTTGCATTGTACTGCAAGGAAATATTCTGCTATTTTAGGGGAAATATTAGTCGCATAAATGTGAATATTGTATTCGCGAGTCCTGTTAGTTCAAAACAGATTCAATGACTAAAATTTTAGTAAGATCTAACTCGAACTCTTGATAGCGGTAGTTCATAAGTTCGGGTAATCGAGAACTTATTGTATATATTTTTTTAAAGTTTGATAAACAGAAATAACAAGAAACAAGATGCCCTTACAGGCAGAAGGATTTCTGCAAAATCACCTGAAAAATGAAAAATGAAAAATGAAATACTATAACAACTTTCTTGAAACTTGAATGATTTTGAATCATTGAATGGTGGAAGAATTTCTACAATATATTACATTCACAATTACATGCTCCTCAGGAAATTTTAAAGGCATATATAATTGACACAATGTGAAACTTTCTTATAATGTATATATATACTGCCAATAAACTGAATGATATATTTGTTAATACAATTAATATCAACGATATATCGATCCTTTCAGATATCCTCAGAGGCGTAGTTAGGGTCAGTCAAAAAAACCTGGAGGAGTTCAACATTATGATATTTCTTTTCAGTCTTAAGTGTCGATTAGGTTACTTGCACGCTTTCCTTTTCTATCCTAAATGACTTAACTCTCCTCCACAAATTTTGACTGACCTCTGGCTACGCCTCTGCAATGCCTAATTCTTTCATTGGAGGGTAAAAAGGGATACCGAAACAAAATGTCACCTTTGTGGAAAAAATGTAAGATTGGAATCGGTAGTTTTTTCTGAACAAGTTGTGGATATGTTCAACCGGTTAGTAATTGAATGTCCAAATAACTGTGGTGCCAAGTTTCCACTGAAAAATATTGAAAACAAATACATCCACCAAAAGGTGTGTCATATCTCCAACAATGCTTCAACTACCAGTATTAACCAAGTCAGAGATCAGGAAAATGCAGCCTTAAAAATCATCAAGGACAAACTTGCAAAATCCAAAGTCAATGTGATTGAATTTCCATTAGGTGGGCCAAGGGTAAGAGGAAGCAAAGTTGAAATGTATGACACAATAGTTTGTAGATGCTTAAAGAATTAATGAAGCACAAGTTTTTATCTAATATTCCTTTATAGGAATAATTTACTTAACCATCAATATGTTAAAAACAATGAGATACATATCAAAATAGGAGGTGATCATGGTGGCGGCTCCTTTAAGATGAGCTACCAAATTGTGAATGTAGAAAAGCCGAATTCAAAGACAAATACGATCGTTTTTAGTGTTTCGAAGCAAAGGATAAAAGGTGTAATTTGAAAATAGGCCTTTAGTGAATCTCTACACAAATTAATGAATTACAAACTATGAAATGGGAGTGAGTATACAATTTATCATCATCTTTAAACTTCAATAAAACATGTGTCTTGGAATTCATGGTTTTTATTTCACACAGAAACATGAAATTCTGAGTCTTTATGTTTGGGGATTACGATCTCTTGTGTTCATATGTGACATAGTAACCTAAGATCATTACATACATTGGATAATGACTTTAAAAGCTTTAAAGAAGATGGGGGAAACATCAAACGAGCAAAGCTCTTTAATAATGTCATCGACAAACCAATTTTTAATGTGCCATTAGAACAGGTGAGTAAATTTTGAGGGGGAAAAATTGGATCAATTCAATAGCAAAAAAACAACATATTATTTTAATAACTTTAGGTAGCATTGCCAACTTTGCATATTTCGCTGGGCACTTACTTGAAGTTTTTTACAATGTTGGAAGACAACTGCCATCACATAGATATACAAATTGCTGGTCAAAATGCTATATCTGAAAAGAAAATCAATAATGATGAGTTTGACGCATTTGTATCAAAACAACTACAAATAAGAAACTTGGAATATATGGTTGAGGATTGTGACAATAAAGTAAAGCTGATATACGAAGCTATTGAAGTACACATTTTGAGAGATCCAGATAATGAAGAGGACATTAGAAAAATTTACGAGCCAAGAGAGCATTTACTTAATAAAAAAAGGGAAAAGTATGAATATAAAGAAACTTACTTTTTTTTAATTTCAACGTCTTTAGGTAAACTTTCATGAATGTAAATAAATTAAATCTTTAGACTGATGAACTGGCATCTTTGACATCAGAGAAACTGAATAGGTATTCTGGACCATGCGTAAAACAGCTGGATGAAGACCTGTGTAGGCTGAGAGTGTAGAGGCAGGCGTATCATGGGAAAAGTTTTATCGGTAACCATGTCCACAAAGGTATGAAAAATCTCCAATAGCACCAAAATCGATAATGTGATTGGATAATGCTAGTGTTTAATGAAATTATTTCTTATTTTCAGGAAATGAATATTATCAAACTGCGCAATTCATTGCCCATCATTGTTGTCAATCTGGGGTTTCTCAATACGCCAATACATAGAGAGGCCATTAAGATTTGCCAGAAATTTAAATCACTATTTGCAAAATACTCGAAATGCCACAATGTCATGAATTCATGTCAAACATTTGATGAAATACGTATAAGAGAGTTAGGTAAAGTATAAAACTGATATAAAGTTTTACATAACATTATTATATATATTTGTAGCCTTCATATTTTTCATATCTTTACATATATATATCTTTTCATATAGCGTTTGTGGAGTTATGTGTGAAAGTTTTTAGAGAAGATGCACAGACAGACAAGTTTAGGGTAAGTTTATGTTTTTAGATCCTCTTTTAAATCTTCTGCTGACCTAACTTTATATATGTGTATAGAGAAGAGATGACTTCCAGGGGTTTATCACCAAAAAATGTTTACTTACTACAATTCTGATGTGTAATCAATCAACCCACAATTGTAATCAAATCAATGTAGAATTAATTTTTGGCAAAAAAAAGTGAACAGTACAGTTAAAATCAACGTAACAAATCAAGAAATTATTGGGAACAGATCATGAGCTTTGTAAACGATTTATAGATAAGATAACTTTCAAATGTTTTACTTGCTTTCAAGAAAGGGCATATCTAAGTTATAATTATATTATAGTTTGTAGTATCATAATCATTTTATGTTAATACTATTATTATATTAATATTATCTACAAATGACAGATAAATTAATAATTGTATAATGAATTGGCAGTCACTTGTTCTTGATTAACACAGACTACTAGACTACTACATTGTTGAAAATTTGCCTTATATGTCAAGTGAAATAAAAGCAAAACATAGTCAACATTTATTTTTTATCTTTTATCTTTTTATCTCTGTAATTCAATATAATTTGTGAAATATATTTTTATTAATAAAAGCAAAAAACACCGTTTACAAGCCATGTGATTTAGACCTAAGTCATCTAATTTGGTATTAAAGAGTACGAATAATATATAGTGGGACAGCAACGCAGTAGTGACTGAAGACAGATATCCAATAAGTAAAGTTATTTTTTCTTAATAAAAAAGTTCTTTTAACTTTCCATCCATCTACATTGCCCTTCATCAGAATATAACAAGTTAAGTATATATAGGGGCTATTACACAGATGTTGTAATTGTTAAAGTTATTTTGCGCAGAGACACGACTTTTCTCACAGAGTACTTTTTCTATTCTAACATATAACTCCTTCTTATAAAACTCACATGTACAGACTCGTTAAAAACAAACGTAAAAAACAAAGAACTTATAGAAAAACTAAACAATACAACACGCTACATACATAATAAAGAAACCAACGCACTGTTGAGATTGAAAGAGACATACGTCATACGAGTCACATATGCAGTATAAAAAACAATCTTTTGTCCTATTATCAACAGTAATAAGCAGTTTAGCATAATTAAAATGATTAAATAAAAAGTATAGTGAAAATGAAATGAAAGAACTATATATATGGCAATGAACATCACATTGATGACTACGAAGCCATTTCTGAAATTTTGCAAACAATTTCCTACATATTTTTTCCAAAATGGGGTTTTGAAATGTTTCGAAAACGTTTATTCTAAACTTTTGTTATCTGTTATTTGCTTTGCCTAAAAACAGACATAAACACCACAGTTATCATCTTGTACTTTGTGTTTAGGTAAAATCACATCAAATTCATCAACATTTGCTTTTAATAACTGATGCAGCATTTCTCAAATGCCGATTTGATGCTGGTGTAACTGGTTCCATTGGATCTATATGCATGATTGATTTCTTTTTAAGTACCCAGTGACAATTATTTATGTTGTATGGAGATAAACGAATTCACTTTGTGTAACATCTTTATCTGCCAAAGAAAGATTGAAAAGATGGTATCGCTCAAGTTAAACTATAGTTGATTCACATACAAGGACTGCATTATTGATGAGAGAAAGTCATCGAAGATATCAATCAATAACTTCATCAAACAGTCAATGCTTATGGAAATTTGGAGCAAAAGATTTTATTTTGTCATACTCCCATTGATCTAAACTCCATTCAAGAGATTTTGAGCTGGCATATGTGAGATTGAATGGTGCTCCCATTCTGAATGATAGTCACTATAGGAGGATTCAGAATTGGAATGTTGATGATAGACTAAAGATAATGATGTATTTTGATGCAGTTAATTTATAAACAGTATGGTAATATTATCTTATTATCATGTAAATCATTATTATTTCATAAATGTGTGTTAGAAAGAGAATACATGTGCAGATCTACCTTTTTATTTTTTGCTGTCATGGTTTTCTTGTTGCTCACTAAGATAAAGGAATACTTAAGTGATGGGACGTTTTTATTATCTGAGCATAATTATTTAGATATACACTTGAATATTCCATTTTAATTGTCCTGGGAAGAGAGGTTAGCAGAGTTTTTATGCAATTCACCTTTTATGAAATTTCATTCATTTTATGAATCAAACATTGTTTATCCTGTTAAGTGACATACCTGTAAACTGCTTCTTGGACACATCCATTTTGCAATTACAATATTTTGAAAATACATCTTTGTCCATGCTTATAAAAGGGCTACTGATGTATTATTTCGTGGGACATAAGCATGAGCAGCTATCAAAATGATAAAAGATGGCAAAGATAATTTTACAAGGCCAAACTGTGGCCAAAGTTGTAGCAGCGACACGAAGGGGTGAGAATAAATCAACGTCTTACAAAACTTAACTTCCTGGTGTTTGTGATTGAAATTTAAAAATGCCCTTCAAGCATTTTGTCTTTTCAGAACATGTTTAACAAAATTGCCTCTAATGTAGGTAGATGTTCTTATTATATGCAGAGATTGTCTGCCTACTGTAGTCTGTCACCCCGTAACTTTCAACCCCACTGTGGTTAAAAAAACTAAAGAAAATTAACCCTTACTCTCAATCATGTTGTATTGTGTATAGTGTCATTCACTGCAAAGATTATAATTAAAAGATGCATATCCTAATTCGTAAAATTATAATCATTTATGTAATATGCAGATCTAACTTTACGTAAGTTATAAATGCAACTCAAGATTGAATCCATTCTTTTAAACCAAACACACAAGCCAACAACGACTTTTACATTTATTTAATACTTGATTTTACTTCTAAAGCTTTTAGAATTTGCATTTGTATATACTATGATTTTCGGAATATTCGCGCGAACTGGAAAGTTAGTTCTATTATCAATTTGATCCATATTATGCAAGAATCTGTTCGAAAATTTAATTTTAAACCATTTCGCAGTTTTGTTTCGCTTAGGAAAAAGTTCAGACTGAGCACTATTAGTGTCAGTAATGTTAGTCTGATAATATCACTCGAAACACGGAACTCGTCCATTTTCGGTGCACATCGATCTCACTGGATTTTTGCTTTCCCAAGTTGACATGTATGACCTGTCTAAAAATTTTGTTTGGGAATTTAGGGAAGGTTGAACATAACATTGCGTTTCTGATTACATATGCACCTCAGGGCATTGCAAAATTGTTATTGACACTATGCGAAACTTCATTTCATAACCACCGAAACTTAATGACATCTGAATGACATAAAACATCCCTTCTTTTGGGGATGCAGAACAAAATTAAGTTCATATTAAACTTTTCAGTTATCACAGTGGTGTTACGTACGTAAATCATTTTCTTTAAACACTTAACATGTACTGCCAATCTTCTTAATTACGTACATAATTCCCAACATGCAAACAAAAAGTAAACCAAAATTTTGATCATTAAAAATAAATACCTATGCTCTTAACTCACCACACACATTTTTATAACTGAAAGGAAAATTTTCTTTGTGTGTTACAAGATTTGCTGGTGTAGACTATTGCATTTACAGGCAGTTGGAAGATGTTTCAATTTGCTATTGTGATTAGGAAAGCCATTCGTAATAAAGGACATTGGCAGTATAACTTAAAAACTGATCAAACATTAAAACATAAACATTAGCATTACATTAAAAGTGATACAGAGTAGACACATTTTTAATGATGGAGCTGAGGAGGACAGTAAGCTGAGCAGTACGTATCCACAGCCTAAAAAGCCCACACATGAAACAAACAAACATTTTTTTTTGAAACAATCTCAGACATTTAATCTCAAACAACAAAGGCATACCTTTTTCGTTCTGTTTACAAAACATTAAAAACTTTTCCTTAGAAACGAATGATCATCATTGAATCATTTCAAGATAATAATAAATTAATGCTTTATCATTCTTCATCCTCAGTTTTGGAAATGAGGATCTTCTTTACATTAAATCCATTAAATACTGACTAAAGTCACTTTCGTATCCTGTCGGTTCATTGCTGTGAGTTTCTTTGACTGAAATGCGTGGTTTTGGTTTCGTGTAAACATTCGCACGAGATTTCAAAAAACCGCTAGGTTTGGACAGTAAGAAAAAGAAGAAAAACCAAAGCCGGTTTTAAGGTATTTCTTGCTTTCGCAGAAATCCAAAAAAAGGTGCAATATGGGCGTATTTTCTTGAAATCTGATTGGTTGAAATTTTATACATTGGACGGTACAAAATTATATTTTCCTAAGTCTAAGTCTGTCTATATGTTCACTCTCTCATAACAAATTTCTCTGGTCACAATCGTTTCGGTCAATGAAAATATTGTATCGGCTACATGTACAGATATAAGTCTACAAGTCTACAAGTCTACTATGGAAGGAATAGGACACAACAAATGGTTTACAAAGCTAATATCGCTAATCAATTGATCGAAATAAAATAACATATATAAATATCTTTAAAGTTTCAAGTGACATCTTTTCTGATGAAATTAATAGCATATTTCTTGGAGGTAAACAAGGTGGCAATATTCTATGCAACAAATAATCCTCTCGTTGCTCTGTCATCTGCAGGAAGTAAGTTACTCCGTGACCTTCCTGTACGGGTAAAATGAGTTTTGCAGTCTGAACTTCTCGATATCCGTTATACATTGTGTGTACTGATCGCTATCAACCTTGACGAGGTCAATCTTCCGGTCGTCTAAAAGTTCGTCACCTTCGTCACTGCTGCTGCCGTCATCGGACGATGACGTTTCAGAGTCGCTATCGCTGTCGCTTTCGTTGTCAGCATCACCGTCAGTCGATCGTTCCTGGGATTCATCCTCAGGCGAGTGACCAATGATCTAAAAGGAAATTGATGCCTTACATACTATAATAAATGCCAGAGATTTTGTTTGAAATTTTTCTGGAGACTGTTCATCCAAATGCAGCGATGATCGGAGAGGGTTGGTGATTCCAGCAGGATGATATCGTTTTTTCTCCAAATATATTTTGTTAAAATGTTATATGTTTCGTTATAATGATACTTTTTCAAATTATTTGTCAACCCAACAAAAAACTTGATACTCAGTCTCACTCCACTATGTACCAGATACAAGAAGGTCAAAGAGCTAACAGAGTGTCCTAATAACTCAATAGGTAACTTTATAACGACAACATATACAAACCTGCACACAGAGCATGCGAGTGGTTTCTTTATTAATCAGATGTTTACGCAGGAGATCAAGAATTTCTTCTTTACTGATCTCCTCCGCGTATGTTATCTAAACAGAAGGTGAATTTCTGTAAGCAAAGATATGAATATAAACATTCCAACTGTCACATTCTATATTGTTCCTATTAACGAAGAAAACTTTACGAAAGAGAGAGACAAATGAAACTGGTTGTTTGCAAAAAGTATCTAGGAATACAGTAGTTATTCAATTATCCGGTAGGTGTGGTTCGGGGAAATTTGAAAGTGGTCCGGATAATCAAAAATTCGTCGATAACACAAAAAATATCACAAATTTGACAGAAAAGGACAGTTCTCTTATGATCCGTTAACATTTGCCAAATCTAATTTCGTTTCGGTTGTGCGCTTTGCATCGTTTGGTATTTTTGGTGAGTTTGCATGTGAAATCATCAATTTTGTTGTGGTGGCAAAGGGCGTGCTTGCTGCAAGGGTGAAATGCAACGCCTTAATGTTCTTTACTTACAACTCGAAGGCCAGATAATTGAAGTCCGGATAAACGAGGGGTCGGATAATTGAATACAGTAGTGTATCGAGAAACGCTGTTGTTGTAAAAAGGCACAGAAACAAAACGCCTCCAAGGTGGAGAGATAACTTGTGGTCAACAGTTTGGTGGTCAACAGTTCTTTCTTATGTTTCTCCATCACAATGATCATTCACGTGAGATGTGAAAACATCAACCTACCATACGTCTGGTTCTGTCGAATATATATTCTTCACAATCAATCTCTCCCCAGTTCCGACTTGCTTCGTCATACAGTGTGATGTCGGCTTCTTTTAAACCATGGACGTATGACGTCACCTAAAAGCCGACAAGCTGGAATTAAATGAAAACAATAATATAAGAAAAATTTCATTTCATATCGAAAACAAGTCTTACATATTTTCGGTATTCGTCCACCGTAAAATTAGCAAGTTTTTCGTCGAATTTCTGTAAGAATTCTTTGATCTTCGAATCGACGTAATCAGGCCTACATGTCAAAAAGAAAACGTAAAACACCAGATAACAACGCCCTTAAAGAAAGGGCGGTGGTGGGATCTAATTGCGTCAAAGGTTGTTAACATGTATCGCATCTTAACTTTAAATAATTGATGAAAAAAAAAACAACCCTTAAAATTGATGATAAAAAAAACAACCTTTAAAATTAGGCCGTTATATTTTTAGTCCTAAGATCGATGTTGTCATGGTTACATGATCACAACCTGCAACAAATTGATATAATCAATGATCGGTGTCCATCAATGATCGGAGTTACAACCTTAAAGTGGTTGATCACCTGGTTTCCGTAACAATTCGATAAAGAACGCGATAAAAGTTCATCGCAACCTCGTCCGCAGACTTCCTTGAACTTTCAATACTTCGAACATTCAATCAGTCGAACTGTTCACCTGATGCTCACTCATCAAAGACTTTATAGGGATGAAAGGTCAGTATTCAGTAAGAGTCAAGCATGAAAACTTCAAACATTGCTGTTGATGTATTTATCATCTCTAAGAACAAAACCTACGAGACTTTACGAGAGCTTGAAAATAGGTTAGAGGGGCTGGGGAACCTTAGATATTCACAGCTATGGAGTAAAGGATAGACTGAAGAGTTCTTACGTGCATTTAGTTACATCCGTCTCCACGTTAATGTTGAATCCAAGAATTCCATAATATTCACTGGCGCTTTGACCAACGCTGTAACTGAAAATGTATAGTTTATACAAAAAATGTTAATTACATCGCTTGAAGAGAAAAGCTTACAATAAGTCTTATAATGACTCTCAAAATCTTTTGTCAGACGATAACCTTCTTTGTTCACTTTAAAAGAAGGTTTGGCGATGAAGTCAACCTAATGCATAGCTGAGACAGTATACACTAGTAAGACTCAGCCTTAGTCCATACACAAGATCGTTAATAAAAGTTTGTAAAAGAGATCTTTCGTTAGTAAAAGGTCTTGCCGCCACCCAATAAAAGAATGATGATTCAGCATACCCAAGTTGCTCTTGTGTCCGGAGAATATCAAAAAGAGGCTCTGACATAATGTGCTAAAATAAAAAAAAAGCGGGAAAATTTCAATGATGACAAGAAGAAATATGAGGGACAACCAATAAGCCATGAAACGAATAATAGAAGACACACCACTTTTAAAGCTAATGAACTATTATACGTAGAGCTGAGGGTTGCAATATATGCTGATGTCAGTATTTCTCGACCTTACTATCTTTAACACAAACTTACTGATAGAACGTATGCGGCAGTGTACAGTCGTAAATCACATGGTCCGATCTAAACAAACAAAAAAAATTCTCCTTTCATTCACGAAATCATAAAAAATATATTCACTTTATCAAATCCACAGCTCAAAAATCATCAGTGCCATTGATGTCTGACGTCACCAACCCTGTTACTCATCCCCCAAAACAATTTCAATTTTAATTGGTCAACTGTCATGTGAAAAGTTAAACACCATAGATATAGACTGGATACCTCATAATAATTATAAATAGACTGGACACCTCATAATTATAAATAGACTAGATACCTCATAATAGTTATGTACGGAAGTGTTCGGATCTTTACGGTTGAAACTGTAATGACGGCAAACCGTACGGCCAATCGGCAGTTTCAAAATATGACTCTACAATAAGACATGGAAGGCAAGGGATATAGAAAACAGAGACGTACTAATATCCGTAAACAAAGCTGCAGTAAGTAAATTTGTAGAACTATATGTAGAACTAATTCTTACATGGACGTTACATGGACGTTACATGGACGTTACATGGACGTTATATGGACGTTACATGGACGTTATATGGACGTTATATGGACGTTATATGGACATTATGACAAAATATAACAACATTATATTCAGTGCAAACCGTTTACTGTTTGAAAGTGTTTCATAGAATATTAAAACATGCTTGAGTGGTTTGTCAAGGCTTTCTTTTATAATTCTAACAAATTCTCAGTCCCCAATAGAACCAAATTCTCGAGCTACCATGTTCATCCTTTTCTCCACTAACAAACTCTGAGAATTGAAATGTTAACGAACATGAAAGAGTCAGAAAAGTATGAGAGCAGTAAAACAAAGATATTCATGAAAGGTGGTGGATAAAGATGTGTTTAAACAAAGATGGTTTGATCGAAGACGTTCGTTTCAGGCCATGTGATTCAAAAACATATTTCAGGCCATGTGATTCAAAAACATGAAGAAAGCTTTTTTTAAAGGAAGACTCAACCCTTCATTTTCATAAATTATTGTGTGGTGCTGTTTCTGATAAGATAATCGCAAAATCATGGACGAGATGCAATATATAATTAATCATGTTTCCATTGTTGCAAATTTCTCTTTATACTTACTCTTGGGAAATCTTCTACTAGAACAGGTTTATAGTTAAACACACTAAAAAGACAACAAAGGACATTTTGACACTACAGTTGCCATAGCAATCACTTCACTATGACACAGGTTATGTAAGATAATGAGTATTGGTATGTAATAAAAGTGTAATATATACATTAAACTATTGTGCATTGGCTCCATATAACAGAACAGAATGACGTATTGTTAGCATAACATAATTTTTACAAACCTGTAAAAATGATCCAAAAATGATCTAGCATCCTAAAATCAAATCAAAAGGAATCAATGTAATGGCTCCCAAACACATACTTCAAAATGAATGAAGTCAAAAGAATCACGGTTAACATTACACAGATTGATAGTTGTGTATTGTGGCTGACATACAGTGGTGTTTTCAGCGAAAACTTTGTAGAAATTCTCAGCGTACTAAAATTCATGAAATAATCTAGACGAAATCAAGTTAATGCCGCCCATTTGTCACCATTTGAACCTATTTCGTCAATGCCAATCCGTCAATTTGATCTGTAATTGGTTATTAAAAAAAACACACAAAAAAAACACAAACGAAGTAATGCACAATAATATGAACAACATCCATTGTTAGTGCCTGCTGAGCCAGCAGAGTAGTGTCTCTTTCAACCCTGGGTGGGTTGAAATTCCATGCCTGGGATGAGCGCCACCCTCTAAGAAAGACCACTCAGATTTGTAATAGGTGGAAATTAGAGGATATGCGATATTCATTTATTTACTTAAAATTGGGGTTTCAAAAAGCCAACATCAGACTAGTGTCATTTGATTTCTGTATTGTCTCTCCTTCATATTACCTCTTCTGTCAGATTTCCTTGAACCAGACATTCCACGTTCAATTCCGAAAAATATTCTTTCACAAAACTCTAAAAAAAGAACACATTATAAGATAACCACCTAAAGCTTTATTGGTGAGATTATTCTTGAGGTAGTTTTACTTTTCATTCATACTGAAACAATGAAAAAAGCTCGTCCAATACTTTTGTCTCATCACAATTTCCTATTTGTCTTGTACCTTGACCTAAAATTGTTTCAATCAAGTAGCAAAGGGTACCTGCAAATGCTTTTCTGTGAGCTGATTTAAAACCTTTAGTTTGGTGAAAACATTCGATGAAACACGATACAAAACCATCGCTTCAAGTTCACTGAAGTAAACACAAATTTCATGTTATCATTTCAGCCAAAACAGAAAATTTATAATGACAAAAATATAAACAG
This sequence comes from Turritopsis dohrnii, assembly GCA_027922465.2. Lineage (NCBI taxonomy): Eukaryota > Metazoa > Cnidaria > Hydrozoa > Anthoathecata > Oceaniidae > Turritopsis > Turritopsis dohrnii. Next base: position 15,222 of record BQMF02000631.1, on the reverse strand, counting down.
ATAAACAGATCAAGTTAGGTTTGTTATTAATCATAAGGCCTCTTGGCAGCTTTACAGATGGGAGTTTCTTTGAGAAACAGAAATTAACTAGAAACCTAGGTGATGCTGAGCAATTTGACAGTTTTGATGATTTTGAACTCGTTTAAAAACAGATCAATATCCCTGCACCATTTTCATTTCTTGTCAGGAAAGAATAGGGGAAATCACAATATTTCATTAATCTCTGAGTTACTCACTCGCCAAAACTTGCTGCACTCAAAACAGTGTTTCGATAATCTTTTTTCAAGATCTCCTAAAGAATAAAGTACTTAGGGTAACAAAACTGATAGAATAAAAGAAAAACTAGAATCAAAATCGAGCATTATAAATTCATTGTCGAAGCCCACCTTGCAAACACCAAAAGCAATACTATTGAAATCAAAATTCTTCATGGTATCAACTACCTCCTTGAACAGCGACTAGACAAGACAAAGAATAACACAAAACAAAACTGAAAAGTTAATTCATCTCAGTAGAGCCATTGTTTAAGAGAACATGCAAATTCACAATATAATTAATTTAAACAGATCATTATTGCTATGAAAACGAGAAGTCAGAAAGTTCTTACAAACAGTTTGTCTGTAAATCCGTCAATCCATAGCTCTCGAGAAACAGCATAAGACAAACAGCCAAACCTGCAAATAAGAAAATGACATGACATTGATGCATAATCTCCTTCTTAGTTAGAAATTTCAAGACAAGGTTTTTAAATAAATTTATAAATTGTTTCAACGAGAAAACTTTGATTCTAGGACAATATCCAAACGGACACTAGCCCAACGAACATTGTCATCATGGACATTTCCCTGAACTATGTTTTTTGGTATCAGCTATAATTGAATTAAAGTAGCTTTTAGGCCACTGAATGAAAAGAGCAAAAAAGAAAGATCATTGCTAAATAAGATACAGTAAAATGTTTCTAAGGGGGCGAGGTTGCGTAGTAAAACTAACAACAAATTTTGTAAGATGGTGAAACAACTGTGTCATTCAAATAGCTACTGTAAGATATAAAAAATTTTTCTTTAAAAACAAATATTCCACAACTTTGGAACGTTTTAAGGTTGCATTTATTATGCTGCACTTTATTATACTAGACGGTGGGACATAATCACGGAAAAGGTGCAGTGCAATAGACAGTTGTGTTCTTCTACTTTGTGAAATAGGACTACAGATTACACTACTGGTTACACTATGCCATGATTATCCTGTGAGAGGAAAATAACATAAGGCACTGCTCACAATAAAGCCAACCAAATACCCAGTGAGCAAATTTGTTGAAAAAACACTGTGAAGGAATGTATTTCTTTAGAAATATACAAACTATTTCAATAAAAACACTCTCCATCGCAGTGACTTTTTGACAATTTTGTCCACTGGGTATAACTAAATCACATATAAGTAGATTTTCACTGTTCACAATGAACTGCTTGGATTGATGAACTATTACTGTTACTTGTAATATATTTAATCGCTTCAAATCAGATATCAAGGCTTTCTGGAATTTCTGGTCAAATATCGAACACTTACCCAAGCAGAGCTTTTTCAGCTTCATAGTTTAGATCAAAGTTTTTGAAATCAAACACTCGATCAAAAAGTTCTTTACATACAAGCCTATAACAAAACATTAATATAAAAACGGATTAATGTTTAAATAAGAAATGTGTTATTTCTAATATTTCGGATAAGAATGTGTTTGATCATGCTTACTGCGATGAGGATTTTAGTTCATAGGGAGATACCATCTTCAAATAAACATAGGCTATAAAGAACAACAAATGTAACTCAATCAAATGGCTTCCATTTTGGAACAGGCTTTGTTCCGGTTGATTTCAATTCTTGGAATGAATTTGACACATGTTTTGCTTATCAAAACAAAATGTGGAAGCAAAAATATTATTATTCAATTATGGTTGCTAATGCTTGGAGATACAGACGTAACAAGCAACATTAATTTAGCTGCGAAATGTTAATCCTGTCATCACTCAGCATTGGAGTTTGGATACCTTCTCCAATTTCTTGTATTTGTAAGGAGTTTACCTTTTGGCAGTTGAAATCTGTAATCGTAACGATACCAGACCTTCCCATAAGGCTTGTCATGAATGAGTTCAGGAAACTTTAGAGAAAAAATTATGAAAAACTTGTTAAAATCATGTTCCAACAAAAACTGCTGAAATTTTAAGTATCGCAGAAGCTAAGAATCTAGGACAGATTTCAAAGATCATTAAAGAAGATATACAACAACTTTATTGCGGATTATATAAGTGGATACTTCGCTGAAACGGCAGTTGAACAGGGCAATTTAGAACCAAATGTGGACGTTCAAATCTTCAACTAACCTGAGCATCTACCACTTTAAATTCCTTTTTTAAATTGAAATCAGAAGCTACGAAAAATAGATTAATAAATAGATAGAAATAAATAAAAAATAAATTTCTTTGATATTGTTATGCAAATGTACAAATGGAGAGCAGGGTTTCATGGTTCTCTCACATCAGTACCATCCACTATTCTATATTCTGAGCCTAAACAGCCAACCAATCCAATACTTTGCAGAGTAATATGCAGAGTTCTATTCTAAGCACAACAAACCAAAGATCAATGTGTCAGATAAATTGAAAAGCAACAACAAAGATAATAGAAGCAAACATCTCTTAACTTGATCAGTTTTATTAAGTCAACAAAGAAAAACTAATACAAAAAATTTAACTAAGTACCAATGAATCGATTTCTTTTTGGTAAATGAAGATCGGGATTTGTACTTGAACCTAGCCAAAATTAAAGATAATTAGACAAAATAAAATAAAAGATGATGTACTTGTAAAGGCATTTCAAAGAGACATATTATTGTTACTTGACGATTCGAATTTATTTTGAATGTAATGGGTATTTAAAATATTCCAGTCATGAAATTTGGAAAAAATGATAAAAAACACCCAAAAACAGTCTTTGAGACAATGATTACAAAGTTTTTGCATCCAATAGTCATATCTCTTAAAATTGATATAGACGCACTGATATGATTAATTTTTAGCATTTTTGTTTAATGCTTCTGCAAAGGACGATTTTCCACAGCCTCTGGCCATTTTCAGTTTATTGGAGACGCAACACCTTAAAATTTGAAAGAATTTTAACAGTTTGGGTTTATTAATTTTAATTCAAAAGATATATAAGCTATTATTCAAGTCTCAGTTGCATTTTGTCATTAAGAAGTTTATTTCCTTTAATGATTAGACAGATCTACAGCTAGAAATGTAAACAAGCTGTATGAACTACCCTTCAGTAAAAGGTTTTCGTAAACTTACATTTCACAGGATCTAACCATTCCTTTGGTATATCTGTGTATAATAAAATAATAAAAAAGCAATTATAGTATTGTGATAAAAGGTGACTGGTGTTTAATTGACCTTTTAGATGTCACAAATGTCACAAAAGACCTAACTTTTAGTTTCTTAAGAATAATAGAAAACATTTGTGACACATTTTCTCTATGGGTATATTCTTATCTATTATTGTTGTACAACAGGTCTATTGAAGTTAAATACTGACCACAATGCAATGCAAATTATTAAGCATCTGAAAAGCTACTGCCAACTAGTTCTCAACTAATAACAGACAAAGGAAAATCAAGTACCTTTCACTGCATACTTGGCTCTATACCATGGTTCTGTTTTATTGCATATACGTCCGAAAGTTTTCGACAAAAGAAATATATTAACATGTTTGGTTGTTAAACAGGATTGAATTGTCTCTATCAACTATAAAGCAACAAAAAAAATACAAAAATATGTTTATCGTCAACAATTATACAGTCTATAATATTAAATATTATACTTCTGGCTTGTATTCAGGTATCAAGCAAGGTCCAGTGATCAAATCATCTTCTTTATATACCTTGAGGGAAATAATAAGAATTAATAAACTTTGTAAGAAAATTTCGTTTGAATTCAACACTTGAAAGAAAGGAATCTAATTAGAATCTATCATGAAACAATACCTTACATTCATGGCTTCCACAAGCTCTACCACATAATAAAAAGGAACACTCTAAAACGGTAAGAAGTTCTTAGCATGAAACATTAAGAAAGAAAGGGAGCTACTTTTATGGCAAGAAAAAGTGATGTTTTCACTATCAAAGAAATGTCTGTCGCCTTGGATATGAGATACTATGCTGAAGTTTAATCTCTGTGCTATTGCACAATTTTTCCAGTGCAAATTCTCCTTTCAAAGTATATGAAAATTCAAAAAGATTAGAAATTCTAAGTAGCTATATAAGGAGTCTCACCGGTTCCAAGAATCTGAAGAGAATTTCATCGGTTTGGGTGATTTCCTCATAAACACTGAAAAGAACGCAGTTTTTTAAACATTATGTTCATACCACTTAGTGAATGTCTGAGTTAAATGCCTCCAGCAAAAATTGAAATTTTGTAAACACACTTATACATCTCTCTGATTAACTTCAGTTAAGGAACGGGAAACTGAAAACATTTCAAAATTTGTGACCACAAGCAACAAAGATATTGGCTGGTGGAATGAAGGAGTGATGCAATTTTCACAAAGCAATTAGTCTTTTTTCTAAATCAATCCAAACATTTTATAAATCTTAAAGGTTTTTACTTTTTATTTACACATGCCTTTTCAAACAAGACAGATAATAAAGTAAAGTCATAGTTGTTTGTGGGACTTCAACGTATATTGTTTTAGTTTTGACTATTGTGAGGGTCTCCTAGCCATAGTGTATTTTTTTTGTATAGAAATTTACTGTTTACTGGCAAATAAATATACCCAGCCGGCAAAATCATCAAAAAGTCACTGTGGCGGAGAGAATTTTTATTGAAATTGTGTGTATATTTATAAAGAAATGCACTCCCTCGCAGAGATTATTTAACAAATGTGCCGGCTGGGTATAAATGAATAAATATCGTACGCTTATTTTTTGTTGTTGCAAATTTATCAACTCATCTATTTAACAAAATTAAAACAATTGTAAATAACATTTTCGATGAAATTTGAGAAAGTTTTCTCATACCTTTTGCATACACCAGTCTTCTGAAGCAATGTAATATATTGAAAAACAGTGTGTACTATCTAAAAAGAGAAAGATAAAATATAGCACTATTATGAGCAATAAAACATAACAAAAATACAAGGCATGGAATTCATGTGAATATTACGTTTGTTGGTGTAGAGTATCATTTTTTTCAGATTTGTTCTATAAGTGTCTAACTTGCAGCAAAAACTGCTAAACCATTTTTCAGAAACGTGCAAGGTGTTGGTCAACTTCTGCAGTACAAAATAATGTTTGTCATTCAGTACATGTGCTTTTATTTTTGATTTGCACGCCTTCATCAGTAATGATTCTTTTTATTCATTGGATCTATAAATTTTCAAATAAAAGAAGTTCAAAGGAGCTCTTAAAAATTCTGTTTCGTTAGGAATCATAAAAGGGATGTAATTGTAAAAATGAAAAATTTCTTTTTAAACAACCCAAGGAATTGCACAAAACTTTGTACGTCGCATTTAAATGCAGAAGGAACTCGTGTTAACCATATTATTAACAAATTCTTCCAAAAACACGTAATAAATAGAGCAACAGTACAAAAAAATAAAAAAAAATTGCATTATTAGATTAAACATTCAACAGCCCCTAAAATCTGCTGAACACAACATATGCAAAAAACTGGAAATAGGTGCAATGCCACAATCATGTATTTCTTGATTACGGTTTTGGGATTTGAAGGACCAAAACAATTGCTACCAACACCATTGTTGCTATTGTTGTGCATTTAAAAATTGGACAGAATCAAATCAGCACATTTTTATTGAAATAGTTTGTATATCTCATAGAAATGCTTAGCAGTGGTTTTTCAATAAATTTGCCCACTGGGTTCCCTTAAAGATCAAAGAGTGCATCAAAGGAGGTTTCAGGGGTTAGCTGACATGTGTAACATTGTAATGTGTAGTTTTGTCCCAATACCAGAAATTTAACACATTGCAAATAGTAGCAATAATCCACTGCCTTGAACAAGTAGTCAATAGTTAAAACTTTCCCATTGAATAAACTGCATGGCAAAGTCCAAGAAATCACTATAAATACACGATAAATTTCTTTTTCAAGAATTTTAGAAAGAATTTTACCTCCGCAATGTTCTCAAAGCCAAGATCAGTCAGTTCAATATCACATTGGAATTTGGATACCATTGACCAGTCTACTTTGTATGCAGAGAGTGATTCAATAAAACCTCTAAAATAATGGTTATAAGGTAATGCAAAAAACATCTTAATGGAGGTTAATGATTTGCAAAACCAACAATGAACATGAATATGCAGAAAAAGTACTATAGTCACGTTAAGTATTAAAGAGGACATGCTTAAAGTAACCAAATCTCATCAATATTACAGTGTAACACAATGCTCCAAGGTAACATTAATAAGGCTTTTATGTTTTTCATTACAATCTTTTTGAGCATCGCATTATATTTGTGACATTCCAGGGGATAATAAACGGTAAAACGTTATAACATTCCATTTTAACATTATACCGTTGCTCATATGTTTTATGGTTTTTATCTAAATCCCCTGGAGCATAACATTTTCTTTCGAAATAAAACTGGAGAATCCTACTTTTTTTTCAGAACAGAATACACACTTCCAGCACACTCATGACCAAGAAGATGTGATACATAATAAGCAGGCTTGCTCCTAAAAAAAAGAACCTTCCATTTGCAAATTTTGAAAACAACATTGCTACTACGAACAATCGGCTTTCCTTAGCATTAGATGATTAACGATATATAACGACAATAGGCAATCCTATAAGGTTTTCTATCAGTTTTTTTATGTTCTATAAAACGGATACACTTTCCGTTACCCATTCTTCTATTCTATTTTTGGCCAACGTTTGGAGTGAAATGGGGTTTTCACACAGTTGTGAAATTTATGGTAAAAATGTTTTTTCAGAATCCAAAACCAGAAGTGCACAAGCATCAAAGAAACAATTTTATTGGGCAACCTGTGTCAATTAAGTTAAAATTTTATAAAAGTAAGTCTCTTAGAGATAAAAAGAAAACTGCCGGTAAAAAGTGCCTACCGGTAAAACTGAGCTTGTGGTGTTGGCAAAATCCATGAAAGAGAAAGACAATGTGTTTCTTCGACAGCTTTCACTAGAAATGATTGGATAGGTTTCAAGAATGTTTTTCTTCAATACGTGAAACAATAATAGTGACAATATTCTTTTACCATAATAAAGTTTATGAAACAATTTCAAATCAAATGGATTCTAAAAAAAGTAGAATAACTCTCACAAAACAGTTTGGACTAAAATTGTAATGGAAGCATAGTAAACAGAAATAAAAACAATAAACATGACAATAAACAATGATAAAAAACAGCTTCTTTTTCAATAAACTCCAACATAGATCATGTTTATCCTTGTATTTCAAAACGTTTGTGTATTTTCTGCCTTTGTTTATATTTGTTATATTCTTTCTTTTTGTGACTGTTTGGAGTTTTATTGCACAATCTGGTTGGGTAATAATAGACAATTTTGTTGATTCACTTCATTGTTTGGTAGATCAGAAATTAACTCTTGTCATCATACAGAAAATAACTATTGATTATGAAGTGTCATTAGGCCAAATTGCTCCATCATCCATTTCTTGCTACAATGGAGAACACGCCAAAAAGAAAACAATAAGATTAAAGTAGATGCTTCCTTAAGATCTTAAGACATAAGTTGTCTAAAGGCTGAAATACACGATCAGTTTTTTCATCAGTTAAGATGAAACGCACCTATCTATACGTTCAGTTTAAACTGAAAAAAAACTTTCATGTTTCTTTTTGTTTTACCATGGACAGCGCAGTGCAAGGTGCAGCAATTGCAGCGTTTGTAGCTGTTATTGTAAAAACGAAAAAGAAAAAAAGTACAAGAAAGAAACAAACAATTTGGGTGAAGTCGTGGTTACAACGAAGACATTTATATGGATGCATACAACATGTTGTTAAATGAATTTAGGCGAAAGAATCTTTTGTAGAACAAACAGTTCTCGCGTATTGAACCTGATACTTTTGATGAATTACTGCTCCCCATTGAACATTCAATATGGGAAAGAATTCTACCTTTTATTCAATTTTTCATTCTGTTTGCCATTTTCGATGTTCAAATTACTGCTTGCTTCACTTTTACACAAAGTTGCTACAAAATCATTCTGAATATTCTCCATGCGTTGAAAACAAAAGAAACATCTAGTTTATCTCATGATTTCAATAGAATATTTTCATCAGTTTAACTGAGAAAGATAAATACGTCCATCTTTTAAAAAAACTGATCAGTTTAAAAGGATCATGAAAAATTTGTCAGTTTTTTCTGTTTACACGATCAGTTTTTTCTATCATCAGTTTAAACTGTCAGTTTAAATTGACCGTTTATTTCAGCCTTAAGTCAAAACAAGAAGCTAAGAAGGGTAACAATCTAACTTTTCGTTTAATTTTCCTGCAACAGTCAAAGGAAGATCAGTTCAAATTCATCAGTCCAACATTTTAAACGGTATTTGGATAACACAACTTTGATAAAGTTTATAAAACAAAGATCTCAAAAAAAAAATAAAAAATGTATTACTCACATCTTGCTTTGTTTTAAGATAATCTGGAACAACTTCGGGTCTGTCATTTAAAAAAAAAGATGATAAATATCAGTTATTGATGGATGTGTCTTGGCAAGAAAAACTCAATATTTTTATTTTAGATCATAGAGAACAAATCATATAAATCAGTATGAGTTTACCATACCCTACTTTGACCCTTTAATTAAAGTTATTACGAAAGATACCCAGCATTTTTCAGTTGACAATATCAAATTATCCAAGGTATTGGATTATTCAAGAACTTTACCTTGGCTTGATGGCAGAGAAAGATTTCCGCACCATGTCTTCCAATTTATCAAGTGTTTCTATGAAAGATTTATGGAAATCAAAGTTTTGATCAGTAAAGAAGATTAAGTTACATGTTACTCCATTATAATCAAGCTCAACATATATACCTGGTGAGCAAACTGCAACAGTCATTGGACGTGTACAATACATTCCTTGGAAAAATGCTCTAAGTTTTTTCATAAGATTGATACCCTGCAACAAAATGAAATATTTTCAGTTTTCAAGAAAAAGGAAAAGACAGGAACCGTTGTATCAGAATAACAATCATCTTTTCTTTTCAATGACTTGAAAGGTCAATCCATGAAATGCATCATTACAGTTAGTTAATAATTATGAACTATCCCTCCCAGCAGAGTTTCTATAAATGATTCATCATTCTTCCATTTTGTTATTATAGTTGCATAACCAAAGCAAAGAAAGCTCACCCTATATGGATCAACTTAATATAGGCAATTGTGTAGATTGTGGAGAGACAAGTGTTCTGCAAAGACTTTCAGAAAGGATAGAAAGCAATAAAGTTGTCGTCAGAGGAACAGTCATATTGTTTTCAGATGGAGTAACTTTTGCAAACAGAAACTTTTGCAAATTTCAACCCGATTCACAAAAGTTTAATTCACGGAAACTTTCAAATTGGCTGATTGCTTTTTACTCTCCTGTCTCTACAGAAGAGATTCACAAACGAGTGCATCACAACCATTTTTGTTTTGATTTTCATTGTCTTAGTCACAAGATCAAAATTCCACCCATACCAAAATGGATACATAACTAAAAACATTTATAACGAGGCAGTTCATTTATACCTTCTTCTTTGTATTTCTTGTTAAAGAAACTTTGTTTCCTAAATAGAAATAATAAATAAAACAACATGAAAACGTTAAGCTTCAGCAACAATAACAAAGACTTGGGTAATCTAAAGCTTCATCTCATTTGACCTGCTTGATAATCATCGTGATCCTGAAACTATTAATCTCTTTCTATTTGTAGGACTAATATCCCAGTCTTAAACACAACATAAAAGGCTATTATTCATTTTATTACTATTAAGTAAATTTAATAAAGATGAAATGTTGCTGAGGTAAATGTGTAGAGAGGGCATGAAATCTCCCACTATCTTTTCACTCTGTGAAGACAAAAGCCAAACCAGCCTCATCATAGGGATTTTACTCGAACGTAATTTTTACCAAGGTAAAATTTGGACATTGGATGATCTTTTCGTGCATGCGTCACTAAAACTTGATAACACCGTTCAACATCATCTTGTAGCGTCTCCTTAAACTCTAAAACAGATTGATATAACTAGAATTGCTTTTAGAAAATTAGGATGTTTATTTGTTGCCAAATTTTACTCAAGTGAATGTAAAATCAACCTTGTCTTTTTAACAATTTTGACAATGCTACAAATTGATGTTCCCAAATTCACATAAGAACAATAATAAAACAAAACACATTTGTTGATAAAAAATAACAGAATTGTACCACTGTCAACTGCTTTGACTTCTCTTTGTACAGAATCTTCGCAAAGAAGTGGCGAGATGAAAAACTGACAAAACCTGAAGAGAAGGTCAAAGAAACATCATTATCAGTTAAAAATTCAGATCTGAGAGGGTGTAGTTACTTGTTTTTGTTTTAAAGTTAAGAATTTAGCTTTATTAGAAATATGCTTTATGCAATTTCGCAGCAAACTAAATATTGATGACACCCCAAGAATCTACTTCAAGTAAGAAAAACTTTGCATCTGTATACCAATAACTGGTGTGAGGCACAAACTTTATGTCAAAGATAAATTGATTGTCTAACTAACAGAAAAAAGTTGTCTTCCTGAACATTTTTTTGTCTGAAAATTGTGGATTGGTTTGCGATCTTAGGACTTCAAAGAATATTATTAGAAGTGCAATAATGCCATTATATTCCAACTAAAAGAGATGCAGATCAAAGAAATTCATACAATCCATAATAGATTTCAAACTATTTTTTACCTAAAGGATAAAATCCATTCACAAGGGTGAAAATTTACATATAGTTGAAGTTTAAAAAACATCTTACCGATCCAAGCCTTCTTCAAAATGTTCAGGTTGTACTTCGAACTCAAATACCGTCTGTATAAAAAAAGTAACTAGATGAGGAATACTTTGTTGTTTACTAAAATACGAAACACAGATATTTTAGAATAGAGTTCAACATGATTAAATTTAGGCTCAATATTCTTTTTGTAGTGAACTGTGTTGATTATAAATTATTACTCTGCTCTCGGCAATTATAGATTAGCCTTTAGATATCAAAAAGATTTCAGAAAGAAAATTCATTTAGGAATGGAAACTGCATTCTTAAAGAGTATGTTTGCTATGTATAAAAAATGAACACGGAAAGTACTAATGTCATGTGCTTTAAGAAAAATTTTTATGCATAGTTACGGCTAGCAGTGGTACCAAAATACTCAAAACCCACAACAGAATCATACATACTAGCTCAGGAGAAGTGGTTGCATTTGTGGAACCCCCATGAGATTGGAGGAAAGAGTCAAAGCCATTTTCATCAGGATATTTTTCACTTCCCATGAACACCACTAGTATAAAAAACAAGTTGCTTTATATACTAACAAGCAGCCTATATAAAAATGTTTTTCTAATTAGAGTTGAAATTCTTCTCATGTCTTCGTGTATCAACAGATAGTGCAAACATAAGTACAGAATGACTACAATATCTTTTATAGAGTTCGACTGTACAAAAAACGAATAGAAGTTCTTGTTTTGACATGCAATCCTTGCTTTGCTATCGCATCAACTCTTACTACTAAACACTAATAGAAATTATGTTGACAAAATAAATTAAGTGACTGATCCACCACACTTAAGAAAGTACAACATAACTATAAACGTTAATATCAAGAAACAGACATTGTTTAAAGCTTTTTAGTTTTCATAAACAAACATCACACAAGCATTAGATAAGGAAAGATGGAAATTTCCACAAGAAAAGTTCAATAAAAACATTAAAAATAAACATGTCATGATGCAGTACCATGCTCAATGAACCTATGACTAAGTCAAATTCATTTTAAGGTGTGAGTAAAGTAGTAAAATCTAGTAGAAGCTCTTTTTTTTCAGTGTTCATTTTTTTTGTGTCAGAGCTACTTACGTTTGATGTTCTATTTACAAAACTTAAAAAGCTTGGAGATTGAGATTTTGGTTTACTGAGAAGCTAAAGGATAGATCTAAAAGGCTTTTTTTGTATCTCTAAATTTGAACAGAACACAGGAGTTTATAATCTTCAATAAAAACAGAAAACAATGTTTAGAGAAATTGAAAATAATTCTGAAAATAATTCATTTGAGTGAAATCAAAAAAAGCGTTTTTCACTCTATGTGATTACAAAAGTGTACAAGTCAAACTTAACTCGTTTTGTAAATGGAGCTACGTTTTATAACAAGGTTCATTTTCTTTGACTCATTCTAAAATTTAAAATTTTCAAAATATTTAACATGGGCTTTTACATAGAAATACGAAAAGAGATAGAGTAACATCGATGAAATTTCCTTTATACTATCCGTGTTGTAATTACTGGTGGCCGTATACAAAGTTGAATTTTAAAAATTTAAATTTTCGCACTGTTCCCTGTAATAAAAGTCATGATTCAGATCTCGAGATCTATTGTTAATTTTTCAAAATCTGTGACTTCAGGTAATGTCTTTTTATCAATTCTGCATAATTATCAAAATTAATAGAATTATTCAGATGATAGCATTACGAAACATAAGTTTGTGTTTTATGATTAGACGAGTATAATATTATTGTATTCATCGCTTTCTCATGATCAGCAAAGCAAATACGTAAAATCCTATTAAAGATTTTGAGATTGATGTTGATATAATGAAGAAAATGACATTGACGAAAGTACACTTGATTCTCGTAATGAACATTATATGTTTTGAAGTGGAAATTCCTTGTGATATTTCTGTTTAAACGAACATGAACAATTTTACAAATTGTTTTAAATTGTTTGTACTATGAACAATGTTCTCCGGATACATTGCCAGCTTTCTGATGAAACAGAGATCATCACTGCATTGAATATCACCACTTCACTGCTTTGTCGTAAATAACAAAAGATTCTTAAAAGAATTGTCTTGACCATTCCTTGACATAAAGATATCACTCCCGCGCGACTAATCGCGCGCCTAAATTGACAACAACTAATTGGCCTGCGCGATTCCAAATTTCGTTACAAATGATGGAATTTTGCTTATTGAAGTCGGGGGACGATTTAACCAGTGAACCCCAAACACTGGAGGCATTGCAGCCCTTATCTTCGACTTCAGTGCATATCAATGCTTTCTTTTTTTAACTACCAGTTCTTCGTGTTTTATTAATGTAACACATGAAAATTCTATTAACAAAATACATCTTTGTAAGTTAACGGAAAACAACTATATAACTATATAATAACAATCACTCAGCATAATTTCATCTTCATATAACTATATTTAGAATGAATTAACAAAATTTCCTGAATTGATCTGTGTACAGGTGTTGTTTGCAAAAATATTTTGAATTAACAAAACCCTTTGTTTGAAAGGCTTTTGAAAGTTATATATATACTATGATTTTTTAACATTATTTCCTATTTATCAAAATGAAGTAAGAATATTGTTTTTCTATATATATTCTTCTATAATCCGATTGTTGTAATTTCAATAACGTAAATCTTGCACAATATCTTTTTGAACTTGATCATGGAAAGATCTGGTAATAAAGTTGCTTTTAAGTTTTCGTTTTGAGGGCGTTATGAAATAAACAAAGCTATTCATGACGTTTTTGTTATGCATGTTTTCTGAGAAAGAGGTAATAGAAATCACTCTAAAATTATATAATCATTCCTTTTGATAGATATTAACTATAAATCGCTCAGATAAATTGTTGTTTATCAAAACTGGGCGAGTGAATCATCGCTCGGGTGATGCAAGAAATATTGAACTTGGGCGCGTGTTTGCGTGCGCGCGAGCGATCGCGCGCCTGTTATGACAAGGCCTGCTTGACCTAATATTAATGGCATTAAAATATATAATTCTATGTATAAAATGTATATTCTGACTGCCTGAAATTGGAGAAAAATACTTCAACTTCTTTTTCTGGAAGGTTTCTGTAAAAGTATGCCGAATATCTTCATAGTCTGGTTTGGCAGAGACATAACTTTTTTCTCACTCAACCTCTGCACAACAGAAGTTTGTTTTTACAAACTTAAAAATATACAGCTGTGCACGTGCCCTATTATTCTATGTCAGAGATTTTGATTGGTAGATTTATTTTTTCAGTGTGATAATTATTCACCAACAATTAAGAAAGTGTAAACTATGTTTATAACCATAAAGTGGACGCCAATTAGTTTTGGTCCGATACTTACACCACAACATTCTATATTCCTTAGGAGTTCTTACTAGTGAAAACAACTTGAAAACACTTTAAGTTCGTAAGATAATGAAACAAACGTCCGAGTATGTAAAGTGAATAATCAAAAATATGTTTTTCAATATAACATAAAAACCAAACAACGAATTCAGTTCCGATTTTCTGGAAAAGTAGCTTTTAGAAGCCCTGATAAGGATAGCATGTTTGTTTTTACGAATAAACTTGGTTTTTGATTTGGAGAAGGAGAAGGAGGCGAGGCAACACAAATGGATCCGCATTGCTTGAAAATTGAATAGAGATTTGAATAGAGGTAAAGTTTGTTGTTTTTCTATCTCTTTTCATATTTCTATGGCTTTTTTTAACGTAAATAAGCTTTATAAAGATGTATCATACTTGATAAAACATATTCCTGATAAAAGGATTAATCAAAAAATAAAAACACGGTTTTTTCCTTATCACATCTTAAAGACACTGATATATATTTTCATAGAAAAGAACTTGTAAACTGAAAATGGTTTTCTTTGAAAAGTGAGGTATGCAAATGATGTTCTTAAACTTCTAGAAGTCTCTGATTTCTTCTATTGTCAAAATTTCCAAATTCACTTACTGTGTTCAAGGAAATGAGCTAAGCCAGGCACATCATCTGGGTCATCAAAACCACCCGTTGAAACTGAAAGGGCAGCAGCAGCCTACAAAAATAAAAAAACATACAAAATTATACAACCTCATCCAAAATTCATTACAGATAGTTTGGTTTTTTAGTCTTTTATGTTTACGTTAAATTCAGAAAGGTGTCACTATGAGAGATAATGGCAACAATAGCTTGTTGCAATGTCTGTCCCATTGATATTGTG
>BQMF02000630.1:0-201923 GCA_027922465.2 Turritopsis dohrnii | reverse complement strand
CTAAACAGACAATGCAGCATTCCCCCAATGAAGTTTTAATTGTTCAAGACAACATAATGGCCATAATGTTGATTAGAAAACTAAATTGCACTTGTTTATCGTTTGTCACATTTGACTGATTTTTTGTTGCCATCATTTCCTGATCTTTTAGCTACTTGTAGATATTAGCAAACTTCTCGTATAACCTAACAATTTAAATATCCATTTTGAATATCATGTTAAATCAAATAGTCGAAAGTAATTTCAATACTGTCTTAATGTATAACCTTTTTTAGAATTTCTCATTGAATCATCATGGTAAAAGTGTTATAGCAGTAAAGGAAATGATTGAAATTCATGAGCAGGACATTCATCATTTTAAAAGTTATTGCTACAGATTTGAAGAGCTAGAAAGAAGAGTCGAAGGACAACTCAAGACTAACTCACAGTTGTCGACTGAAATGAAGAAAAAGTTAGCAGAGTTGGGAGAGATTAAGCAGGTTGGTTTCGGTCCCTGTTACTTAACGAAGATGTTTATGGAGTCCTCATTGTTGTCTCACACTCCTATAAGGGCCTTCATCTGCTTTGGTATTCTGAGTTTACCGTTTTTAAAATGTTTTTTTCTTACAGATTCGGCATGACCAATGTGAAGAGAAGAGCAAGAATTTAGATTTTTCTCAAACTATCAATTACTTTCTCCACAGTTTTGATTGATTTGAACACAACTCTCAGTGACAAACTGAGAGTTGCTGAGACAAGAGAAGTTGGACAAGACTTAATGTCTTTAAACAAATATAAACGAAAACATCAGGTGATAATATCTTCCTCATTATAGTTGTTAAATCAGAGACACTTTTAAAAATCAGAGTTAATGTAAAATAATTAATCTAGGTATTGATCTCCGAAGCAAATTCATGTTTTTATCAATGTGATCAGCTTCTACAACAGTGGATGTCTATTACAACCAAGCCATTGGATGTTGAAAGAGTTGAACAAGAAATCAAAGTTTTACAAGAAACTTGTTGCAAATTTAAAAATCTGGTGAATGGCCGAAGTAAACTACTGATAGAAGCAAAACTTTCATTAACAGTTGTGTATTGGAAAACATTTTTAGAAACATTTTTTCTTGACATGAATGTTTCTTTGAAAATGACTTATTTTACTTCCAGTATGTTTTTGTTTTAGTATTATGTTAATGCAAGCTATGCAGAATTGTGGATCAATGAAAAATTACAACTCATCACAACTGAAAATATCTTTGAGAGTAAGATACAAACAAGAGGTACTTAAAATTAAATTCAGGAAGTTCCATGACTTAGAACTAGAACTATTTTTATTGTATTATGCTTGTCTTTTAGTTCTTTCTAAAACGCCTTTCGACATTCAATATGAGATAACAATTTTCAAACACGAAATCGATATTCTACAGAGTCTGTCTAAGAAAATTGATCGTTATGAATCACCTGACCTTGATCAAGAAGAAAATGAACTTCCCAGTCTTACCCTTCCATTACCTCTTCATTCAGAATCATTTAGAAATCATTCAGAAAATGAATCATTTATCACTCATTTTGATCGAGAAAATGTTTCAAGTAGACAATTACAATTATTTGACAGTTACTTAAACCTCCAGAAAATCTGTCAAGACAAAATGAAATTTCTAGAATTACATTTGAACTATCAAGTATTCCTACAAAATCATCAAGAGTTAATCTCATCTCTTACAGAAATTGAGCTTGCAATAGATACAATGGATTTGTTCAATGATGAAATCGAAGCACTGAAGAGGAAAACCAAAGAATGTTGGGAAAACTTAAAACTTTGCAGAAATATTTCAGTGAGTAAAGAAAATGAGGCATCCAGTCTGGAAAACTCATCCAGACTATGAAAATGTTGCATTATTAAAACAACAATTATTCAAAAAGTTTTCTGAAGTAACCGTATCCCTTGAAAAAATTAGACCAAGATATTTTCAAACTTCATGGTGTTAACACATTCCTTAGTGATTGTGAGCAACTTTGTTGCTGGATAAAAGAAAAAGAAGATCAACTTTATTCTGAATATGATGCAGATAATGAGTATGTTGTACGTCAGGAACTTAAGAAACAGCAAGGAATTGAAAAAGAAATAGACGCTATCAAAAACAAAAAAGCTGCAATAAAGCAAGATTATGATAAGTTAGTTGAAAGTGGAAATGTGTTGCCAAAGGTAGCTTATGATAAACTAGAGGAAGTAAAAAGAAAGTTGAAAGTGTTTCAATTTTGTCATTGGAACGATCCAATGCTTTAACTATGGCTTATGGAATACAAGGTTTCATGGCAGATGCAAATGACCTTTCATTCTGTATCAAAGGAAAGGAATCTCTCCTTTTCTGATCCTATTGTTGCAGATACACTTTCAGATGTCAATCAATGCATTATTTTGAATGAGCAAGAAAAAGAACTTGCGAGGCATCTTACGAGTGATGTGAATGAAGTTATAGCATTGGCGGATAGTATTTCTAGAGAAACCTCTGTTGAAACTACAATCAAACATTTGAGAGATGGCATGGAGAATATTCATTATCTTATAGCATCAAGGGATGCTGAATTGGAAAAGAAGAAGACATTTTTGAAAAATTGCAAAGAACTTCAAAGAATAAAAAGTCATTTATCTTCGTATGAAATTTTACTTGATCATATCAGTTTAGAAACAGAGTCGTTACAAGTTTCGAGAGAGAGACTGCTAGAAAGATACAATGAAGTAAAACATAAGAAGCATTCAGATCTCAAAAAGTTGGCCTCATTAAAAACTGAATTAAATACTTCCACAACAACAACAACAACAACAACAACAACATGTCAGATACTATTTAACTTACTTGAAGAGACTGAAAATTTGCTGTGTGATGTGGGAAACCAAAAGTGATCTGGTCGAATCAGAATTGAATCAACTAAAAGCCTTTCAAGACTTTAATGGTGAATGTGGTGAGCTTATTTCTTGGATCCAGGAGAAAAAGGGTCTATTGACATGTAGTAGTTTAAATGATTTGAATGTCAACAAGAAAAAGTCTCATCATAAAAATATATGGGCTGAAATGACCATGCAAGGTGCATTAAAGAGAAAGATGGAGGAGAAAGGCTTTCTTTTGATTGAAGATTGCCATTTTGCATCAAACAAGATTACTGATCTCCTTCATGAGGTTGATGGCAAGTGGTTTGAATTGGAGCAAATTTTTAGAGTCAAAGAAGAAGAATTGTCCGATTCTCAGATTAGTGATGAAGTACAAACAAACATGAAGAACTTCACTGTTTGGTTAGATGCTTCACAGAAAAAGTTAGGTAAACCAGTTGCTAATCAAGATCTAAGTAGTTGTAGATCCATGCTATTGAATCATAACAAAATGGAATCCGAGATAAGATCACAAGCTGAAGTACTTGAAAGATTGTTAGAAGATGGTGAAAAGCTAAAAGATTCTGACATGAAACAGAAGTTAAATGATGATGTTAAAAATGCTCAGTTGAAATTGAAAGATCTGGATGAAGCGTGTAAAAAAAAGAGAATTACAATTACCAAAGATTTGGAGTGTCAAGAATTCTTTCAAAAGTCTTCATTTGAGTTTTTGTGGATATCTGATCAACTGGCAAAGCTATCTTCTTTTACAAAAACAAAAGATCTCATATCAGTTCGACAAACGAAAAATTCACTTACTGCAATTGAGCATCAACTTATAACTCGCCAAGAAGCATTTAACAAGCTTCTTTTACAAGGAGAGAAACTTTCAAACAACAGTGAAGATCATTGTCACAGAATCAGTGAAAATATTAATGATCTGAAAAATGCATGGGATACATTATCAAAAAATGTTTTGCACAGAACAGTAGATTTGAATTTGAATTTAAGTGAACTGGAATACCTTTCAGAAGCAGATGTACATATTGAGTGGGTGGAAGAAACTATATCACATGCTTCTTCAGCAGAATATGGAAAAGATTTGTCTTCATGTGACAGACTGTTAAAGAAACACAAAATTCTGTTGGCTGATATTTTGAAATATAAAAGATTGCTCAAAGTTTTTTTTCAGTCAAGAAAAGAAAGAGAAACAACAAAAGCCATCCAAAACAAATCAAAACTTATCAAGAGTAAATTCAAGAAGCTAGAAAATATTGCTGAAGCAAGACAAAGGAACTTACACAGTTCTTACAATTTGCTGTATTTTTATCAGGAAGCTGGAAATTTGAAGTCTGTCCTTACAGATTTACATAAGAATATGAGCAGTGACAATTACAGTGAAAATTATGACCAAGCTTGTGCAATGAATGAAAAATTTGAACATTTTTGTCTTTCAATTCCATCCGCACAAAAACTATTTCAGAAAGTACATACTCTTGGTAGCAATTTATGCCACCAAAACCATCCACACAAAGAAACAATTGAAGGTGTGTTAGAAAAACTTTGCAACCTGTGGAAGCGCTTTGATGGAAAAGTAAATCAAAGAAGGAGTAGGCTGTTAAAAGCTTGTTACTTTCATAAGTTGAATAAGGACATTATAAATGTCTGCGATCATTTAACTAGCTATACAGATCAGTTATCCCAATTTGGAGATTTAGAAGGAAAATCAAGTTATCAGCTTCAAAACGAGCTGCATCAATTGAAACTTTGTGTAAAGGATGAGCATTTGTTAAATGAAGAACTGGCAAAAATCGATGAACACTGTAAAGAAATGTTGCCTTTATACCCAGGCAAATCTTTGGAGAAGTTGTTGAAACAAAAAGATGATTTAAAAACAACGTTTAAACAGAAAAATTGCCACCATGACCGCTTGTGTGATGAGTATGAAGAAAAAATCAAAATGGCAGACTTCTCAGTAGAACTTCAGTCACTTGCTAGCAGTTGTCAAACATTTGAAGCATCTCTTTCACAGTTAGAAAATACTGCTATTGATTGTTATTCTACAAAAGACGCCCTTTCTGATCTCAAGGTTATAATGAATCAACATAAAGCCAAGGAAGATAAGCTTACCTGTCTGCAGAAAACACTATGTCAGTTGAAAATTGATGAAGAAGAAAAGGACGAGGTAGGTAGTCCTTTTGTTCATAGAATTGAAAGGCTAGTTTTTGATTGGCAGAAACGTTCAAATATCTCAGAGACTTCTTAGGGTTGTCTGATACATGCATCATATCCAACTTCATTTACTTACGATACGTAATACTACTTGGGTGAATGATAATACTACTTCTCTGTGAAGTTTATTATAAAGAACTGTTTACTAGCCATCTCTTTTTTTTGGAATACTCAGGTTTCCTTTCTGCATGCATTTCCAGGAAACATGTTTCTGTAAAATTTGCTGAGCATTCTTTTTATCATTCATTGTTCAATATTTACAAAATGATTTCCAACTTCATCAGAGATATATGAATATATTTAAGCATAATAGGTATTAACATTATTTTTTGATATGTAGGAAAGTGATAACTATTATATTCTAAGGAAATAGTAGCTGTGTATTATACAGTTTTTGCTTTGCAAGCATAAAATGACGTGCCTGTTCTTAAAAATGCTGAAAAATTGAGTTGTTAATTTTTAGTTTACTCGCCAACTTGATACCTTAACTGAAAGCTATCAGAGTAATGTGGCCAGTTATGAAGACATGTTGAAAACTCTGAATACCAAATTATCAGTTTTCTCATTGAAGAAAGATGTGCATAAGGTGAAAACAACTTTATCATCCTTAGATGTAAGTGGGTTTTTTTATTTTTGATTCAATCTTGCATGCACCTGCTGCACATAAGAACCTTTAAATGGTTTGTTTTTAGGTGTCTGTAAATATGGAGCATGTAGATTCTGGAGTTCATTTTCAACGATTACAAAAAGCAGAAAGGCATTTGGTGTTGTTATCTGCCCAAATTAAAAGTCTTTTTGAAGTTAATACTAAAGTTGATGCAAAAGAAAGCGCTGATATCAAAAACAAGCTAGCCTGTTTGTCTGTGCAGAGAAAAGAACTGAGTGAAAAAGTTTTACAGTCTAAAACTCAGTTGGAGAAAAAGGAAAGATTTGCATTATTTTGTGTGAGACATTCTGAGGTAAGCAAACATTTTGTTGTTTTTCCTAAATTCTATAGGTATTCAAAATAGGGTATACTTCAGATTAGTGAGATAACAGTTAACAGGGACTTACTTTAAAGTTAGATTAAATCGGCATGTCCCTTGAGATTCAAGATCTTTGTTAGGTTTGAAGACACCATTTTAAACGTAGTCATAACAACATTCACTGGTGTTGGAGTTCTATTGTTGATATTATTTCTTAATCTGTCTAAAAGCAATTTGTGTGTTGAATTTTCTTGAATAATCAAAATAAGTACACTATAAATCTCCTAAATCTCAGGTCAAGTTGTTGACCTTCGGCTATGATAACGATGATAATCAAGATGTAACATTGCTTGTAATATTTATTTTTTAAGCTTAAACATTGGGTTGAGGACAAATCAACATCTTGCAACAAAAATTTCTCGAATTTGAACCATTCTATGCGAATACATAAAAGATTGCATGCAGATATAGAAATCCAAAAAATGGCGTTTGAGCAACTTTCGAAAACTGGTGATGAGATATTGCACCAATGTGATGAAGATGGTAGTGTCATGGAGAAACTTTCAAGCTTGTCTGTTTTATGGAATGAATTGATGGAGAAAGTTCGACAAAGAGATATTGAACTGGAAGATTGTAAAGTTTTGCAAGATATCACAAGAGACTACAACCTTCTCCAATCTCATCTTCATGATAGGGTAGGCACATTTCAATTATTTGATGCTGATATATCACCAGATACTTACGAAAGCTTACTTCATGATAAACAATTTTTATGAATAATAACAAATGGAAACAATCAGCCTAAAAATTTACAAAACATTCCTGAGCTAACAACACCTAACGATTTTTCCAATCAGTCAAGCATGCAAACTAACTTGTGATTGTTTTCTGTCATACATTTGGTAACGATTTTAATTAAACGATAGCCAAGCATAGTTTTTTTAGGTAATGAGGTGTTTTATTTCTGTTGTTAAACAGTGTTTCGGGTGCATTAAAACTATTGTTTATAATATATGTAGCGGCCTTTGAGATTTTCGGCTTTTTGTGTTCTATCCATGTCTGCCTTCATGTCACCTGAATTAGACTTATTTTTCTTACATTCGTTCTAGATGATAACGATGGAAAAATGTAATGTTATTGATGAAGATGACGTACAACTATCTGTTGAAAAGAAAATGATACTACATACTGTGAGAAGGGATATGTTATGCGATGCGGAGCGGATAAAGCTGTTTGAGGAGCATGCACGAAATGTAGCAAACGGACATAACGGTATTTCGAATGAAGTGAACGAAATGATGATCAATTTGAAAAGATCTCTCAATGATCTGCATGATTTAAATCAAAAGAAATCTGTTTCCATACAAGAAGATATTGATTATAAAACATTTATTCAGAACTCAAAAAATCTTCTGGAAAAAATCAATAACATGGTAATTCTTTTGTGAGCATGAAAGTGCGTTTTCGTGGCTTGGTAACATCACAAATAACTCCACTTTTTATTTTTTGCAGATTCAGCAAAGTACAAGCAGTCTGATTGGCTCTGATTTGAAAAGTAGCAAACATTTAATGAGGGAACATGACGTCATAGCAGCTGGTGTTCTTCAACTTCGAAACACTAAAGATGATTTACATGCAGAGAGAGATCATTTGAATCCACGGTTCAAAGTTCATGTTGAAACCATATTGAAACAAACCGAAGTTTCTTTTGCAGAACTGGACAAGATGGCTAGAGAGAGGTTTGTAGCATCTGTTCTTGTACATTTCCTGAGTAACTTAGCTTTTCGTTCTGTCATCAGGATGGTCCGACATCTTGAGATTGTTTTTTCGATTGATTTATTGTTTGTTGATTTGATCGGTCGTTTGGTCCGTTATCCATTTACAGTCGGCTCTCGATATCTCGAACTTTCCACAAAACTTTTACAAATTCCGGACGTGAGTTTCGTATTTTTGAATGTTTTGATAAAATTCCATTTTTCTAAATTCGAGTTTTCGGAAAGGTTATGAATCTATTTTTTTTAAATATTAATTGATTGGCTCTACTAAAGGCGAAAACATGAAGTTCGTTAAGCGAAGATTTACAAACAAACTTGTAGTAGATCAATGTAAGGCACTTAAAGACCTGGAGAAAGGGATGTCTAAAAAAGAGGTAAAAAGAAGTATGGTGTCCCAAAAAACACAATATCAACCAGGGTTAAGAATAGAAAAAAACTATAATCGTCGCTGAAAAAAATGTCACAAAATCTAAGCAAGAGAATTTTCCTTACCCCTTTCTCGATATCTCGAACTTTTCTCCCAATTCCCCGAGAGTTCGAGATATGCAGAGTCGACTTTATATCCATCCACATCCACATCCTTGTGTTTAGAAAACAGAAATTAGAAGCTCAACATCGACTTCATGCCTTCTTCGATGACATTAAAATTATTGATGATTGGATAAAAAATACTTCAGAAGAGCTTTCCCAAAAAAGTACTTTAAACACACCTGAGGATATTGAAATGCATTATCGAAAACATTCTGCGATCGCTATAGAACTGACCCTACAACAGAAATCACACCTTCATGTCCAGAAATTTGGGGAAATTCTATTAGAAGAAGGGCGGCTAACATTCATTGAGTTGGAACCTAAATTGGAAGGATTGAAAAGGGGGTTCAAAAATCTGAAAGAATTATTGAAGAGGAAGGAAGGTTCATTGAATCAAACATCTCTTTTGAAGGTTTGTGTGGGACTCTTTTTATTTTACGAACTCTCACAATGTTTGGTGGAGGATCTAATCCTTTTTTTTTTGTCGCTGATATCTCAACTTCCCTTACAGAGTCTTGACAAAAAGTGCGATTATGCAGAAGCATGTTTACTTCGTAACGATGAGCTCCGACAATCAATTGACACATTGACCAATACGTCATTGCCAGGTGTTGTACGTCAGTTGTTGACAGAGTTGAAGAGTATGACGTGTAATCTGAAAAAACAGCAAGTCGAGGTGAATGATGTTAATGCAACCATTTCCTCGATAACCAATGATGAGATGGATTCAGAATGCATTGTGAAAAGATGTGAGAGTCTTCTAGAGAAGCTGCAGAGAGGATTGGAGACGAATCTGTTGAAGGAGAAATCACTACTTGATATGTTGAACTTGTTAGCCTTCAAAGAAAGATTAACACAGGTTTATTTTAATTCGTTATACCTGTACCGGCACCCTGTAGCGAATTTTTGGGATTTCACCAATGACCTACAGTGCTTCTATTGTATTACATACATAATAGCGTATTTATAACAATAGTTTGACGAGAAGGCATCGTCTTTTCTATAATTGAAGTTATTCTGCAAAATTGATTTCTTCGAAAAACAGTTTTCAAAATTCAACCATTTTTGACAGAATTTTAATGAAAGTTCTAGATTCAGTTCGTTTCATCTTGGTTTTAGATTTGTGAACTTTTTGATGATCATGAAACACAACTGGCCAGTTTGAAGAATTCTTCATCTGATAACTGGACGCAAAACACTTCCATGCATCTCGAAGCAAAGTTAAAAAGTTATGAGGGAATCTTTAACGAAATTAACAAGGAATTCCACAGGTTAAGTGGAGCCCAACAATCAGAATGCGTTTCGACCTTGAATAATCTGCATAAAATGCTGACCAACTTGCAAGAAAAATCGTCATCAATGAAACTTACTATCACCAATATGTTGAAGTCCGAGTGTTTGCATAAAGAAATTGGGAAGTATCAAGTAATGATTGATAAGCTGAAAAAAATCCTTGGAACTTTTGAAGTTAGCGAAGAGAAAGATGTGATCAAGAGATGGAAAAAACAACTTGTCGACATCAAAGCAGACCTTTCTTCGATTGCCGGTAAATTGGATGAAATGGAGATATCGAGTCATGATGGCAACTTAAAACAATGCCTTGACCATCTGTTGACGAGGTAGGTGTTACGGTTGAAAATATTTTCATCGATTTAAGTCTGTTTCATTTTTTTGTTTTGATCGTCTACCTTTACATCCGCGGTCTTTGTTTATTAGTTACAAAGACGTTTCTGAAATTTGTGAAGAGAAAGAAAACATCGTAAAAGAAGCCTGTGTTTTTCTGGTCTTAAAGGATGAAGCTGCTGTAACCATCCAATGGATAAAAAACCAACGTGAACATGTTCAAAGCGTCGATGTTGGTGGAAACGCCCATGGTGAGTGACTAAAGGTTATTTCCCTTGCTGAAAAAATTATAATCCGTTCTTCCAATTTTCCATTCGGATGCTGAAAAAATAATAATCCATTCTTCAAGTTGGTGGCTTATAAAATTCAAGTCGAAAGTAGGAATTTTGTTAACCGTTGTAGCGGATGGACTAAGTGAACGAAGGGAATGCCATGCTTAATGGAAAACCGATGAAAAAGATAATGCTTAGTCAGCAAGAGGTTGATGCATTGTTTATTTTGGTTTCTAGAAACGGACAATCTGTTAATGAAAATCGAAAGACTTCTTGTCGAAAATCACGAAATTCAACATTTCAAAGACGAAACGACGAAACGAAGTGACGATACTAATGGCGTTTTTGCGCGTAAAATAAAGCAGTTGCCGCGCGATGTTGAAAGTGCTCAAGATGAGTTTCGGAAGACACTAAGCGAAAAGATCGCATTTCTGAAAAGGACTCATCAGATACAAAAAGTAAAACATGATTTAAATCAATGTTTTTTTTATCTCCATCATTTGTGAATTGATATAATCCGACGACAAAACAAAATATACTATCCTGATGATGAAATAAATCGAAGATTCGTCGTAATCATAATTGCTATTCTTGCTTTGCGTTTTAAAGCTAGTTCAGATGTTATTCGGATTAGTGCTAAAATTATCAGAATTAAATTACGTGAATTGATATTTATTATTTTGTGTTCATAAACAGGTTATGGAGAATCAAACCCTTCTTTCAACCGTCATCAAAGACAAGAGTCTACGTCTCCAAGACACAGACACTGGTAATGACGAAAACAGCGCACTCAATCTGCTGAAACGTCATCAGTTCTTGTCGAATGAATTACAGCAAATTTCGAAAGATGTCCAAATACTTGATGAACAAATACTGCAATTTGGAGAATGGTCAGAATTTCAAATATATTCTACCTCTATTATGCATAACCAGGTAAGTTTTCGATAACGTTACTGTTATTTTATCGACGTTACTGTTATTTTATCGACGTTACTGTTATTTTATCGACAAGTAAAAAAAAAAACACATAGTTCGTCATGCGATGTAATGGGTTTTTAAGATGAACTTTTTTGGGTTTGCTAAAAAGAAAGCTTCCATTTGAAAATGATTGTAGGAAATTTTGAAATCAGAGTTACGAAGTGTTGAAGTATTAATTGAAAAGCGTTCCAAGATGCTCGAGGATGCTGCAAAGTTCTTTCGCTTCAAAACAGAATTGGATTCTATCAATAAGTGGATTCGAGATCAGATCGGTATGATTGAAATAGATTTCATTGGTTGTACTTCCACAGAATGTGACAACCTACTCAAAGGAACCGAAAAGCTTGTGAGAAATGTATTGGCCAATGAATACCGTGTGACCACGTTTGGAGAATTGTCACCAGAGATCTTGAGCGGAAAGCCATCCACGCCAGTTTATGAAGTAGGTTTGAACATGGAGTGGTGTGGATTAACATATTAAGGAACTTTTTGACTAATATACAATCTTCATCCATAGCAGATTTCAAGGAACGTTGAAAATGTGTTTGAGATGTGGAATGATATGAAAGAACTTCTACGAAAACGTCTTGTTAAGTTGGAAGCTGCTTTTAAAATGCATGTCCATTATGAAAGAATTTCACAAGCGTTGCAGCTATGTCGCACTTGTATGCAACACATAGGAGAGGTCGATCTAAACTTTATTCTTGGTGATTTGGAAAACGCAAAAAAGCAACATGCGAAAATACAGGTGGGTTCCACGAATAAACCTCTTCGAAGTTTCTCGCCTAAAACTCGGAAATAGTAAATAAATAGTAAATAAATTTGTTTCTTATGACCAGGTGGACTTTCTTGCGGTAAGTGCACATGTGGATGCTTTGCGGATGGAAGAAGCTGGTGTGACATCGACCTGTCAACATCTGGTGGAGTGGAGTGCTGCATCTATGATGACTTTCTCTAAAGAATATCAACAATTGGAAGAACTGTACAAAGAGTACGAAAGTATGTTGATCGATGCTGAACGTGTACAGGCCTACCTGGCTGATGCAGATCGTTTATGGTGCGAAAAGTTATTAAAACATTATGCGTTTTGTGGTTATGTTTTGAATTAATGAAGTTTTTGTATAATCTCTCTAGCGGTTGGGTCGATGGATTTATATCAAATGGAAATCAAGCTCTTGAAAGTTTACGCCAGAACAAGATCGATAGTCAATCTTCACTGATAGAGTTTCAAAAAGCATTCAGTGATTATAAGTCGTATGAAGAGAACTACGATATGCTGGTGGAGCATGCAGAGCGTCTGAAGAGATTGATGGCGAATTGCGGTGATTTATTTAAAAGCAGAGAGGCGCAAGTAAAACGTGGCTGGGAAACTTTAGCGATCTTACTGGAAAAGTGGAAAGGTTGTGTGTTGGAATGTAATAATGCAAGTGATCTGTTGAAAGATTTTGAATATATTGATAACTGGATTAGTGGACAGAGGGAATCTTCATTGGATTTCCTTGAGGATGGTTGCAACAATAACGATGATGATGTCCTTGATAAAATTGAGGAAGCTTTGAAAGATCAAATGAAATTCGAACGTATGTTGTCTGTACAAGAGGAAAATATTCAACGAGCTTGTTTGAAGTTTGAACGATTTCAAAGGATTAAAAATCCACAAGCAAATTTTGAAGTCGTTAACTCTGGCAACATAATCGGGAATTTTAGCGAAATGTCAGTTATTGGAAAATCTGACAGTGAAACGGAAAGATTACAAGATGGAAATATAGATGTCGTTAGTTCTGCGAATATAGCTGGAAATCATACCGAAATATTGTTGATCACGAGTCCTTCCAGTTCTGAAAGTGAAAAGAAAGAAGATGGTGCGTTTAGAGATCACAGTATCGAAGTATCAGAAAGTATCAAAGTAGCACAAGACAACGAGCGAAAACTGAATAGTTTGTTGAAAAAGTCACGTTCAAACATTCAAAAACATGTGGTGTTCAACACGAAACATGAAATGATGGATATATTTGGAAAGACTACAGCATTCTATCGTTTGAACGACGAACATAATTCCATGAAAGAAAGAATGAAGTCAGATGAAATCAGCCATGATGTAGACATCTGTTTCGAAGATGATCTTTCCGTTGATGACTGGTCAGATTCCGAAGATTCCGAAGATGTTTTGATTGACATGTTGCCACCTCCTCCCCAGACCTTCTCTGATGATGGATTGTTTTTGCAGATGGAAGATGAAAACTTAACAGTTTGATATGAGAAAGTTTCTTTTTCACTCAATTGCTATTTATTATTATTATGTTTATATTTCAGCATCTGCTTATCCACTGCAAGAAATGGTGCGCTAAAATTTTGAGAAATATTTTAATGATTTTCTAGCTTTAGTTTTTGTTTTCGTGTTTTTTTTAATTAGTGAACTTAAGCAATTGCGACGGCAACGTGGAGGACGACGGGAGCAAAAAAGAACAAAATAAATATTACTTGTGAATAGTATTTTAAGGACTTATTTTTATTGGAGAAATTATTCAATTGGTAAACTTATTGCAACTGGAAAGTTATCAAGTTCCTATAAAATCTACATAAGAGAAAAAGACTTATCTCTATCATCACGTCTCCGTTGTCAGTACGACTTCAAAACACGACTTTTCACGTTGTGCATAGAACGTGCAAATATATTAATGATGTAATTATCTTGTAAAACTTTCCCAATGGTCTCATAAGTAGTAGACTCCCTTTCAAAACAAATTCCACATAGAAAACAAAGCTTTTGTTTTAAACACGTCGCCGTCTTCGTTGCCGTTGCGATTGCTTAAGCTCCCTATTATTGATGAAACCGTTGACTTGTCGAATGAAATTCAACAGAACTGCCATTAGTATTTGTATGAAGGTTCGCAGGCACAGGAGGGCGTTGAATTCAATTCGACACGACAAACATCCAGTGATATCTACACCGTCATAAACAAATGGCGTTTATTTGGATTTTAATTATGTCATTAATTTTCAAGAAAACTATTTTTTCTTGATTGAGTAAAGAATTTCCTGAACCAGATACATACTCTTGAGTTAGCCTGTTGTAATTTCGTATTCTGATGTATTTTAGAAACGAACATTGAGAAATGGGTGTTGCCTAAGGTGGGTGTTTAGATGAGGGTGGACGGGCTTTGGCAAGTACTTAGATGTTCTTTAGTGATAGAGCACGGTTAACCAATAGTGAATTTTTTGAAGATAAGTGAATGTTTTGGAAGAATTTTGAATTTTTTGGAAGAATTTTGTATTTTTAAATTTGTAAAATTTATAAATAATTTTTAAAAAATTTACTTCTGTATTTTTGCATTAATTGTACTGGTGAAATATCTTTATGTAAATATTTCGGTATTTGGTCAATTTCGGTATTTGATCAACTTCTGTGTTTGGTCAATTTTGGATGATTTTAAACCCGTTTTAGCAATTGTGAACATTTTGTAAATAAAATTTCAAAAGATCGAAGTTTTACCGAAAATAAGCTCACTAGGTTACGTTCCAGATTCTTTCAGCGCTCCTCTCTAATAACCGCTCCCAAAATCCTGGAAATTTTTTTGTAAATTTAGAGAAAGTGTGGTATTGAGTTTTCTATTCTTTATTTTTCTTCTTCATATTAACATTCAAACCAATTTATTTATATGTCTTATTGGAGGAAAACACCAGCCAGGTTATTTGATCGAGGTATTTAGCATAGAATGCAGTAAGTTTCCCAACACTCTTGTTTGATCGATATATCTAAATATATCTCAAATGTATCTAAAAGCTACAAAGCACGTCGTTTGAAATTAGAGTACAATACTAGTACACGTTTTTTTTTATAAGCAACCAAGATCAGACGTAAGTAGTATAGTTGCTTAAAAAATGACCGTTTTTTAGTAGTAATGTTGCTTAATTTGTTGCTAAGTATTAATCGAAAAAATATGTATTTCCAGTCTTGAAATCGTTTGTCAAAGCTGAAGTATCTAAGTAAATAGTGTAGTACTGCAACCTAGTGTAACCACCTAGTGAAACAGTTTTAAGAAATGTGCTTTAGCTATGCTAGTGCTACATCATTTCATAATTTCATGTTGCTAATTTATCTGAGATTCTTTTAGTACTGTTGCTTAACTTTTAGAGAAAATTTACTAGTGTTGGTTATAAACGTGTTGCTTATAAAAAAAAACGTGAATCCCGTGTAAAACATTTTTACGGGTTTTAATTTCGGGAATGACGTCTCAACAAATGCAATGTAAGCTCTTGTTTGAAGTTCCCAAGGATGTTTGTTTATCAGCCTCGAAATGATGTGAGAAGGCGTGGTACTGAGCATGAGCTGCGATTGTTCATATGTCCTAAGAGACCGCCTTCCTCGCCTTCACGCTGATTTTGCAATTTGTTCACCCATAACCATGGAATTAAGTGAACTTACTGCAGTGTTTAAATAGAATTTCATTTGGAAAAATGAAAAGACATCATGCCTGCATAAGATTTGGATTTAATTATACGAGGCTTGTATTATGTTTCGATTATGACTGAAATGAAATTGACCTCAAATGAGTTTCAGAACTGAGAATGTCTGTGTGTCTGTCAGTCTGTGTGTCTTTGGGGCAGCCTGAAAAATGGTCGGATTTGGCTGAAATTTTGCACACTTATTCCTTAGGTGAATATCTGGGGGTGTTTTTTAAAAATTTTGATTTTTGGGCTTGGAACGGGGGTTTTACGCCAAAACGAGGCTAAAACTTTGGGTCAGCCTGGAGACTTCAAAAATGGTCGGATTTGACTGAACTTTGGTATATTTGAACAACTACAATTGGGCCTTCGATAAGTTAAAGATCATGATTAACTAGTTTATTTTGACTCCCTGACATTTTTCAATCCGAAATAATGGGGAGTCATTATTTACTAAGGGAGTCATTATTTCCTAGTTTATTTTAACTGGGGGAGTCATTTTTCCCAGGGAGTTAAAATAATCCGCTACACCGGAATAAATTCGTGAAAAGTTGATGTGTTACCTGATATCGAGATATTAGCGTCAAAGTATTGTGTCTCAGGTCTGTAGGGTCTGGGGTCTTACTTTTCTGCTTGAACGCTTCTTCAAATGTTGTTTTACGTAATGTTTTAAAATGGCGAAAAGTTTCGGTTTAGAATCAGAATCATCAAAAAGGTTTTGAATGTTTTAATAGGAAAATAAATTGGTAAGAAAAGCTTTCCTTGAATGATTTTCTGAAAAGATATAAGTTGATAATATACACGTTTTTTTTTTTTATAAGGAACACCTTTGTAAGGAACTTGACGCTGAAAAAGTCTCTAAAAATAAGGAATTCTTAAGGAACTAACCAGGCTGAAATAAGAGTTCAAATATAAGAAACACTAAAGAACTTTCTTTTTTATATCAATAAAACTAATAAAAACTAAACACAAGAAAATCTATACCAAAAAAGGCTGCAAACTGAAGTAGTTTGCAAGTTTATAAGTTATGTACAACGCAAATTATCAATGGTCAGTTGCAAAGAATCAATGTAAAAACAAAGAATTTTTGGTAAAAAAGATAGCTTAAAAAATAAGGAACTAATTAAGGAACTGTGAGGCTCAAACTCTTTAAAAAAATAAGGAACTTCAGCCTCAGCCCAACCACAAAGGTTCCTTATATAAAAAAAACGTGTACATCGTCTACGTTATTGAAGGATAAGAAAACATTATTTTCTTCTGAGTATGTATGTAAAAGATCATCCTGAATATATATGATCATAAAGTATTTGTTACGTTTGGAGACCCTTTTCAAATTTTATGACATTAAGTTGTCAAACAATCCTGTCCCGTTTCGAAAGTTTTCTTTTCAACTAGAAACTAAGTGCTATGTGTAAACAAAAGTATTCTTACAATATAAACATGATATGAAAAATGGTTACAGGGTGAGTAAGAAGTGAGTGTGTTTTTACCTGCCAGTTCCACCATCATTTTTCTATTTATTTCCTATTTTTCATCTTTTAGTGTTAGAAGAATATCTAAGCTTCCTAGCAAAAAGAGGAACTGTTGGTATTTACTGCATCAGCCATTTTCAATCTAAGGAAAACCAGACAGTTTAATATCATGTTGCGGTAAAAATTCCAGCGATACATGCCTTCTGAAAAAACTCGTAACAACGATCATGCCTTCTGAAAATACTCGCAGCAACATCCGTACTAATTAAAACGTACTTGTTAATATACCAGAAATAGATTACTGTTATACAAAATATTCCAGAAATTTTTGCAAAATGCATTACAGCCTTTACAGCCTTTCGCTTCACTCCTTCGGTCTGAAAGACAGCTATATAGCGTCCAGTCCCCACGTACCACGTGACTTAACATAAGTGAAATGAATGGGTGTATTCACTTGGTTTTGGTTTTTTTAGACTCACTGAACACTTTCACTCATCTTATAATCGACTGAAGATTCCAAATAGTTCCCGAATTCTCAGATGAATAGATGAACATGTGCTTCACAGATTTCGAACTTCATCTATTTGAAATTATACAAGCGCTTTCACCTTTTTCAGTTTTTCAAATTTTTTTTCAGAACAAATTATTATTAACATTGCAAAATGCTATTGTACGTAGTTGATCACATGAAAAGGAGGCTGGGTATGAT
This sequence comes from Turritopsis dohrnii, assembly GCA_027922465.2. Taxonomy (NCBI): domain Eukaryota; kingdom Metazoa; phylum Cnidaria; class Hydrozoa; order Anthoathecata; family Oceaniidae; genus Turritopsis; species Turritopsis dohrnii. Next base: position 184,070 of record BQMF02000630.1, on the reverse strand, counting down.
TGTTTCTCTAAATAACACCATATGGTGGGTACCAGCCTTAAATAACAAGCTCTCCGTATAATTGTTCATTATCCTTAACAAAATTTTAAGGAGCAGTTGGGGTTTGTAATAACTAGTTTTAAAACCAATCAAATTCGCTGATTTCCAGTAGCTTTTGTACTAATTTGTACATAATACTAAGTCAAGTAATTGCTCCTAGACAATACACTGTATTAAAATGTGGTGGGGTTGGATGGTTTGTCACAATACTAAAAAGTATAGTAAAATATTTAATATTCACTGGAATTAAAGCCACAGGTCTCCATAATACCTTAGTAGCACTTACTATTTTCTTGAGAGTTCAGCTTTATTATCTTACAGTCAACAAGCCTTTGGTGTTTTTTGGTGACGATACATAAAATTGATGTAAGAGTTGCAATGCTAGTTCGTTAGTAATTATCTTTTCTCTTTCAGGTGACTTTGTGTGTTACAACGTAAATAAGGTACACTTCTAATACTTTAGTAATACATAAAAATTTATCCTGGTCAATAAAAATGAGCCTGGAAAAGGTTAAATCCATTATTGCCTCTAAAAATATTAAGTTCGTTCGACTTGAACGCGACGACATGTGTGGAGTATCGCGTGGTTTACTTTTGGATGCTGACGTATTTGTCAATCGCAGTGAGGAAGGATTCGGTGGATGTGATCCATCATACGTGTATACAGCAAACGGTGAAATGATTCAAGGTCCTGGAGTAGCAGAACAACTTGATATCTTTAACAGTTTCATGTATCCTGATTTGGAAACATTTCGAAAACTACCTTGGACTGAAAATGAAGCAAGTGTACTGGCAGAATACCATGCAAAGAGTAGAGATCGAACAAGTAAAATATCAGATGTCAGTGCTCGACAGGCGTGTAAAAAACAGCTTGAGAAATTATCTGAATTCGGTATGACGTTTTACGGAGCATTTGAGTACGAATTTTATTTGTTAAATCCTGATACCAAAAAGCCATCGTTTAAAGACATCAATTTTGCATCGATGCATACCGCTGTAAAGCAAAAGCAGCTAATACTTGACATAATGACGTATGACATAATGACGTATTTGAAAGCTATGGAAATTTTCCCAGAAACCTTTCACTTAGAGTTTGGTCCGGCTCAACACGAAATAACTATGTGTCCAGAGTTTGGGTTAAAAGTTGCTGATAATGCATCACGGTTCAAACATGTGGTAAAGGAGGTCAGTGAAAATCGAGATTACCTTGCTACTTTTATGTCCAAACCATTTCCTAAAGTTAGTGGGTCGTCTGGTCATCTCAATCACTCGTTGTGGAGCACAGATGGAAAAAACAATTTGTTTTATGATCCTAACCGACCGCATGGTTTGTCGGAGTTATGCGAACATTGGATAGCAGGATTGAGGTTACATTCAAAGGGACTGATGGCATTAGTAAACCCAACGCCAAACTGTTATGAAAGATTATGTCCTGGTCAATTTGTGCCTCTTAACAATGCATGGGGAATCGACAACCGCACATGCGCTTTCCGAATTTAGAATTACGATGACTCTCAAACATATATAGAAAACAGAATTGGTGGTGCGGCAGGGAATCCTTACATGGTAGTGGCTGCCACAATCATTGCTGGTAAGTATGCTAGTCATTTAATAAGCCGTGACGAAAATTTTGAAAAAGTGAAATTTATAAGAAACTATTAGTAAAATTTTGCAAAATGACGAAATTCTCCCCGACGAGAAATTTTCCCCAATGAAATTATCCCCGATAAGGTAGTACCTAGTACAACTACACGTATAAGCCACCTAGTACCTAGTACAGCTACATGTAGAAGCCACCTAATACCTAGTACAGCTACATGTAGAAATCATGCGAGTTACCAGTTCTTCAAGAACACTCCTCCTTCTCCTACGAAATAAAATAACCTGTCTGTAACCAAGTATCTCTTATTGAGAATACAACTCTATTCAAGATGTTCATTTTCATTACTTCTAAGGATTGGATGGTGTGAAAAAGAAATTGAAACTTGACGTTCCACCATATAAAGGTGATGCAGGAAAGTTAGAGGATACATCTGGAACGCCTTTACCCACTAATCTGAACGAAGCGCTTGAATGTTTGGCAGCAGACGAGGTTTTCAAAGAAGAATTAGGTGATGAATTTATCAAATGGTTCACAATATTGAAAAGATTTGAAAATGAAAAAGCTGGAAAAAGAGAACTTTATGTTCAAAGAGACTATTATGCAAAATACATTTAGCTTGGGATGAAAGATGCAAAAGTACATTTTATCTAAACAAAAGTGTAACAGAGGTAATTTTATGGACTAGATCAGATCTTCCTTACAGCAGCAATCATTGATGTTATTGTTGCTAGTATTTACATCTACATATTAATAGCCGATTCTCCGTCTGTCTGTCTGTCTGTTTGTTCGCAAGTCACGCAAAATGGTAGATTGAGTTGTGAGCGAAATTATTTCTTTTTTTGTGTGCGACGTAAGTTCGAAACAAATACATTGCAACCCCAATCGAACGTGATTTTTTTTGCTGGTGAACCAATAGAGATAACGTTTTGTTTTGATTATTATTGTTAGTTTTATATTCCACGTTGACTTGGCTTTGAAAACAATACATCAACTAAATACAAAGAAACTAACTGATTAAACATTTTGGAAAAAAAGCAGCAGTGGCAGAACGTGGCAGCATGTGCAGTTTGCCAGTGTATCCTAACGCTTGCCTGACTGTCTGAGACGGATGAACTTTTTTTCGAGCAATCAAAGTGTTTAAAAACCGATAGGTAAAAAAAGAGTATCATGAAACAAAATATTTTTTTGCTTTTGTCTTAATAGTTGTCTTAATTACTTTTAATCGATTTCCTTTAATCTATTTTAATCTGATCGAACGTTTTTTATTCACTTCGTTCATTTAGCACGTGCATTTTTTTCTTCTCCCGTGCGAGAAACCATTTTTTCACCTACTTCTGATAGCACCCATGTTAGAGCGCGTAAAACAAAAGCTAATAATAAGCTGAAAAGTTTATTCTCTATGCGTTTTGAGTGTATTGTTAAACTGATATTTGATTGGTTTAAAATCGTAAAGGAAAACCACGTGAAGTTCACGTTCAGAATGCATTGTGTAAAGCAAGAAAGTCTGCTGACATTTTAAATGCGACCGCGACAATGAACGGCTGAGTTAAGAACATGCAAGATTTGAAACACCTGGAACGTATTTCTCTTCACGTGCAAACGAGCTTTATTAAGCGATAAAGCCAGCAGCAAAGGAAGTCTTATCGCTGGTTTTAAGTGCAATAATTTGGAGCAGGTGGTGACACAACGCAAGCTGAACATGGGCGGCGAGCGACGCCGCCTTGGTGGCTAGTTAATATAATTTCGCTGGTGAATAGCATTGTTTACTACTTTCAATAATTTCCTTCTTATTCATCATTTCGAATGTTCAGCTGGTTGGCAGATTCAATGATCATACCATAATACGAGAAAAATCACGTGACAAATGTTGCAGCGATTGTAGTGATTGTTAATTATCCTGAGAAAATCAGCGTCAATAATGGAAGTGATTTCTGAACTGAGAATGAAATTTGCGTATGATTTTTATCACAAAACGTTTGAACGTGGGGTTAATTATAGAATTTAACTGCAGTAAACTTCAGTGCCGTAGCCACCATGGTTTTTTTGTTGAAAAGGTGTAAATGGGAGCACAACGACATACGTGTGTGAACAAGCCATGTTTTTTCTTGTTTAAACACGTGCACCCCTGAATACTAAAGTCGCTAAAAAGTGACTCAAATAAAAACGCCCATTTAGCTTTCTTTAGAAAATAATTAAGAGCTCTACAAAATAACTTGTGACTAGAAAGCTAAATGATATAGCTAGGCAATAAAAGTAATTTTAAAGGATTTCCAATGTTGTATTTTTAAAATATATATAAAAACGAGTTATCCATTCCACCAAAAAATGGATAGACTACCAACGTGAATTGCATGGATCCAATCGTCAAACATCACAATATCGTTTGAATCGAAGAGGCAAAGAAGTAGAGCAAATGATCACTACGAATAGTGCCAAAGGAATTGAAGAGGCGTTGGCCCGATACAATGATGCACACGAAAAATTCTTGTCTGACCACAATCGATACCGTGAAGTTATCGACCCTGAAATTCTCGAAAGCGACGAAAAGTTTTTCGACGAAATCGACCAAAATGTTTTCCACATACGTCACAAGGCCGTCAGTACTCTACGAGCGTTAAGAGAAAACGTACGAAGATACCAAAAGTCGTAAATCCGATCGATCGTTTAAATCCAAAAAATCTTCGCACTCGTCGGCGTCGTGAAGATCGAGTTCGAGATCATCTGGAGAATCAGTAAAAGATAGAATAATCGAAGAGCGCCTTAAACTCGCAGAGCTTGAAGCAGAGTCAAACCTACTTGACCAAAAACACAGACTTGAGATGATCCAACAGGAAATGGATATTGTAAAGACAAAAGCTCGGCTTGCCGCACTCCAGAACTGTGAAGACGAAGAAAGAAATCATCCTGAGCAACCGAACAAACATGACACCCAAACCAGAACTTCAAGAAAGTACTGTTGTACCTGTTGACAAATCGAATCAACGTAAAGATGACGTCATTCCTTCAACTACGAATCAAGTTTCGGCAAATAACGAGCTATTGATGCAATTGGTAAAACACCAAACTGCTCCTGCAATCGACATTGAAGTATTTGACGGAGATCCTTTGAAGGTCAATTATTTCCTATCTACGTTTAAGGAAGTAGTTGAAAGAAACATCGAAGATCCAAAGGGGAGACTACTACGACCTATTGAAGTATACAAGTGGAGAAGCAAAGGAAGCAATTCGACATTGCATTCAGCTACCGACAAGATGTTGTTACGTCACAGCAATAAACATTCTTCAAAAACGTTCTGGTGACCGACATTTGATATTAGCAACGTACCGAAATGAATTACGTAGCTGGCCACCAGTTAAGTTCAACGATGTAAAGGGTTTTCGTAAATTACTGAATTTCGTTATCAAGTGCCAAACTTTTGTTTGTGACGAATCTAACATTCTCGATTCACCTGACACTATATGTTTGCTCATATCGAAACTTCCTTCGCCACTGGTCGATCGTTGGAACAGACAGGTGGTGCAATATCGCCGAAAGAAGTCCAAGGAGCCTAAGCTGAAGGAATTTGTTGCCTTCATGGAAGAAGAGACTATTCTCATGAATGACCCACTTTACTCCAGAGAAGCTGTCAAACAGGTGAATGGCAATCGAGATAAACCACCAGATAAACGGGTAAACAGGGACAGCATGAAAACGATGTTCACAAGTAACCGTCAACGTAAAGATTCCTGTCCTGTCTGTCACGGAGGTCATGACTTAAACGATTGTTCAACCTTGCTAACACAACCCGTTCAAGAACGAAGCGCAACCATCAGTAAATTGAAGCTTTGTTTTGGATGTTTGAAGCCCATGTCTCGAGATCATAACGCCTGGAGTTGTCAAAACCGTCTGATCTGCGCTACCTGCAACAATAAGCACCCGACTTGTTTACACGGATTTTCGTTTAAACCTAAAAAGCATGCTGTCGAACAAAAGGAAAGTAAACCGAACCCAGATGTAACTGAATTTGTTCCAACCTCCAATTCAACTGTAGTCACTGCTGCTACTAAGAAACCGTCGTATGGAAGTGTGATAAGTATGTGCGTGGTACCCGTTATCGTGTCGCATAGTGATTCGGAAGTTCTAACCCTTGCAATGCTCGACAGTTGTAGTCAGGCGACATTTATAGCTGACAGCTTGGTGGAAAAGCTTGGGGCTGATGGAACAAAAACGTCAATATTGATAAAAACCATCAATGGTTCAGAGAAAATGCCTTCGAAAATTATCTCAGGGCTAAACGTAAGAAGCGCATCTAATGATTTACCGACATCCAAAGTTAGCTTAGGTAAAGTCTACACGAAGAACGAATTACCGGTAGAACCAGACGAGGTTGCTACCAAATCAAAGTTAAAGCAATGGCCGTATCTCGAAACTATTATGTGTCACATTGGTGATCGAGACAATTTGCCTGTTGAGATGTTGATTGGAGCAGATTGTCTAAAAGCTTTTGAACCGTTAGAAGTCATACCAAGTCAAGGAGATGGTCCTTATGCGTACAGAACTGTGCTTGGTTGGTGTATCGTTGGACCGGTTGTTGCAAGAGGTTCAAAAAGCATTACATGTAATCGAGTTTCAGTCAGCAGTACAAATCTACAACATTTTGAAGTTGCCAGTCAAGTAAAAGAGAACGAAATCAAGGAAATGATGAGACGAATGTACGATTGGGATTTCATAGAAAATTTCCAGGGCAACTACATGGGAGTCGATGAGTCAACGTTATCAGTAGAAGAAAAACGATTTATTGAAATCATGGATCGAGAATGCAAGATGAAAAACGGGCATTACGTACTGTCATTACCGTTCAAGCAAGATGTCAAAATGCCGAATAATCGATTTGTAGCTGAAAAACGGTTCCAATACCTCAAGCGAAAACTGCAAAGAGACGAAAAGTTCTTCAACGATTATAAAGCATTCATGGACAAGCTGATCGCCAAAGGATATGCCGTCAAGTCGACATCACCTCCACCTGCTGGTCGTACATGGTACCTCCAACACCATGGAGTGTATCACCCTCGTAAGCCGGATAAAATACGAGTAGTTTTGGACTGTGGAGCAGAATTCGAAGGACATTCGTTGAACAAGAACTTTTGACGAGGTTTAGAATGGGCGATATTGGTATCATGGCTGACGTAGAAGCAATGTTTTACCAAGTCTTACTTCCAGAAAACCAGACGTCGTTCACTCGTTTTCTGTGGTGGGAGGATAAAGATATGACGAAACCACCAATTGACTTTGAAATGAAGGTTCATATTTTTGGAGCTACGTCATCTGCAAGTTGTTCTAACTACGCTCTTCGGCGAACAGCAACCGATAATGAGGATTTTGAGGAAGACGTACGACGTTCCCTATGGAGAGACTTTTACGTTGACGACATGTTGAAGGGTTAGCACAATGCATCGATAGCAGTTAAGTTTTGTAATCAAGTTCGAGAATTGTCGAAAAGAGGAGGATTCAATCTGACGCAGTTTGTTAGTAATGCACCACAGGTCATGGAATCAATTCCAAATGAACTCAAGGGAAAATCGGTTAAAGCAGCCACACTGTTAGATGGAAAGTTAGATGCTACAGACAGAGCACTTGGTGTCCTGTGGAACCTGCAAAATGATGAGTTTTCATTCAGTTTCGAACTCAAGGATAAGCCATCAACGAGAAGAGGAATCCTTTCCACCATCAGTTCCGTTTATGACCCGCTTGGTTTCGTATCGCCGTTCATACTCAAAGGACGCATTCTGCTTCAACGATTATGCAGCATAAAGTACGGATGGGACGAAAAGCTACCAAAGGAATTCGAGGAATCCTGGTGCCAATGGAAACAAAAAATCGTCAATTTGAAGAGTATCTCTATCAGAAGATGTTTCAAGCCAAAATCATTCAACGAGATTGTTGAGTATAGCTTTCACCATTTTTCCGATGCTTCAGAGGAGGGATATGGTCAAGCAAGTTATCTTCGTATTGTAGATGTCGATAACCATGTTACATGTCTTCTGATCATCGGGAAGTCACGTGTCTGTCCGATAAAGTTCGTTTCAAATCCACGTATGGAGCTTGCAGCTGCCGTACTATCAACCAAGATGGCGTCATTAATCGTCAAAGAAATGGAGCTACCAAATGTTAAGCACTATTTTTGGACAGATAGCAAAGTCGTTTTATTGTATCTCCAAAACGAAAGCAGAAGATTCAGAACGTATCTTGCCAATAGAATCCAGCAAATAAAGAACAAAACGAACATAACAGATTGGCGTTATGTGAAATCTTCAGAAAATCCTGCTGACATCGCGTCACGTGGTTTGAGTCCTGACGAATGTAACAAAATTGATTTTTGGTTCAATGGGCCAAAATTTTTGTTAGATCCTGAATCATCGTGGAATTCCACACCAACATTAGATGACGTAAACAATCAAGATCCAGAGCTGAAGAAAGTAAATATCGTCAAACCAGTCTTATCAAAACAGCCAAACAGTATATTGAAGTTAACAACAAATGTATCATGTTGGAACCGCATGAAACGAATCATTGGAAGAGTTCTGCAAGCAGTTGATAGGATGAGATCCAAAAAACCTGTCGATATCAATTTGTCAATCAATATAATTCATCTTGCTGAAATAGTTCTGATCAAAGCAGTCCAACAGTCTAATTTTGCTTCTGAAATATCTTCACTCGAATCATATTGCATCTTTGAATCCATTTCTTGACGAAAATGGATTGATCCGCGTTGGTGTGAGGTTACAAAAATCAGAACTTGAATTTGGCGTTATTCATCCCTTGCTACTTCCAAAAAACAATACTTTGGCTGATGCAATCATTTTATGGTGCCATAGACGAGTTGGTCATGGTGGTAGAGGATCTACCTTAAACGAGGTTCGTCAACAAGGATTCTGGATTATTAATGGCAACTCCAACGTTACAAGGATGATCTTCAAATACGTCACGTGCCGCTATTTAAGAGGTCGTGTTGGAGAACAAATAATGGGAAACCTTCCGAAGAAACGTTTCATGGAAGCACCGCCCTTCAGCTATTGTGGCGTAGATTTCTTTGGGCCGTTTATTGTTCGTCAAGGAAGGAAAGATCTTAAGCGTTATGGTGCAATTTTCTTGTGTTTTGTTAGTCGAGCTGTACATATAGAGGTTGCGACAAGCTTGGAAACCGATACCTTTATATTAGCATTGAGGCGTTTCATTGGTAGAAGAGGAAATGTGCGCACAATAACGTCAGGGACCAATTTTGTTGGTGCAGAGAAAGAGCTACGTAAGGCAGTTCAAGAATTCGATCACCAAAAAATTTCCCACTTTTTGAGCGAACTTGGAGCCGGTTGGAAATGGAACTTCAATCCACCTGCAGCAAGCCACATGGGAGGCGTTTGGGAGAGGCAGATTCGCTCAATTAGAAGTATTTTGTCATCTTTGTTGAAGACACATGGCCAAAGCATTGATAACGAATCGTTAAACACCCTGATGATAGAAACGGAAGCAATCGTTAATTCTCGTCCTTTGACCGTGGAAAACATCAACGATGCAAACAGATTGTCAGCTTTGTCTCCTATCAACTTACTTACCATGAAGAGTAAGGTCGTGCTTCCACCACCTGGCAACTTTGCACCTGCTGGTATCTACACGAGAAGACGTTGGCGTCGTGTGCAGCATATTGCAAATGAATTCCGGTCTCGCTGGCGCAAAGAATATCTTCACCAACTTCAAAGTCGAAACAAATGGAAATGTAAGCGTCGCAATTTTGTTGCTGGTGATATTGTTCTGTTAAAAGATAGTACTCTGTTCGAGATTCGAAATCAATGGCCGATGGCAAGAATCGTTCGGACATTTGCTGGTGATGATAATTGTGTGCGATGTGCAGACTTGCATGTTGGACGTTCGAAATCAATAATTCGAAGACCAATTTCTAAAATGGTTTTGTTGGTTGAAAACGAGTCGATTCTCGCCAAAGGGAGCCTTTGAACATTTGATTCATGAATTCTTCATGAATGGGGAGCCATTATGTTAGTGTATATCTAACTTTATTCCTTTTGTTTATTTTCTTTAGAGAATTTCTGTTAATTAATTTTCGTTTACGCTTGGCGCACATCTATTAGTTTTAATTGCCTTTCGCTTATCTATTTATTCGCTAGCGTTCTTTTCGCATTCTCTTACTCATAAAACACTGTTGAGTGTAAAACACTGTTGAGTGTAAAATTACAGTTTATATTTTGTCTATGTGCTGCCATCCTTGGTGAATTTAATTTGTATTTCAGTAAGTTATTATTTATTTCCTTTTTTCTTTAATTTATTAATACACGTTTATACGCTTTTCGTTTGGTTTATTTTGTAGCCTCAGTTGTGAGCGTTGAATACATCGAATTTGTAATTTGGCAGTAACATATGATTTCATTGACAAATGCGAAACAAGAATAAACATTTTCAGACACTTATGCGTAAAACATTTACTACCTTTTTCCATATTCTTTCGTAATACTTTTCTCATGTACTTCATTTGAACTCGAAACGATAGCCTTATTGTTTGAAAATACACTAATATTTCATGCCAAGTATAGATTTCTTATTGTTTAAAATTGATTTTCGGAAAGGCAGTTTTAGTCAATCCAGAGGGCTAAAAATCCAAAAATTTTCCTAGCCCGTCGGCCCTAACCATGGTAGGGCCTCCTTAGATACTAAAAATATGGTCCCCCCTAATATTTATTTCGTGTCTACGGCACTGAACTTTTTCAACAAATTCACAAGCTCGTAAAAATCTTATATTTCATAGCGAGTGTGTATCACACTTTTATTTTAGACAGTGATAAATTTTGTTGAATTTTACGGTCAAAATCTTCTTAATCGTGGTCATATTTTTCGTTAGACCATGCGGTTTCTTACGATTATTATATAGTAGCACGAGGTGCGACGTCAGTTTTTATGTTTTATCGTCACAGGGGAACCATTGTGATTTAATTTTTCGTCACGGGATTTGCACACGGAGAAAGCGAATATGTCACGTCCTTTTCGAAGTTACACTCGGTAAAAAATGTTTACCCGTGTTACTAGTCTTATATGAAATAGCGAGTGTGTGTCACACTTTTATTTTAGACAGTGATAAATTTTGTTGAATTTTACGGGCAAAATCTTCTTAATCACGGTCATATTCTTCGTGAAGCCGACGCGCTTTTTTGCGATTATTACATAGTAGCACGTGCACGTTTTTTTATCGTTACGAGAGAACCATTGCATTGCATCCCCAGGTGATTCATCACGGGGTTTGCACACCTTGATTATATTTTTCGTCACCTTTTTTCAACACGGGATTTGCATACATCATTTTCGAAGTTAGGTGTGGTACAAATGTTTTTCCCGGGTTACTAGTATTTTTATAATAATTTCCCAGCCGGCACATTTGCTTAAAAATCTCTGCGAAGGAGTGCATTTCTATAGAAATATACGCACAATTTTAATAAAAATGCTATTCGTCGCAGTGACTGTTTGACGATTTTGCCGACTGGGTTGCTGTCAAACCAAGTTAGGTTAGTTCACGCTTCAGATATTGATGGATACTTGTTTAAAACCTATTTATGTTGAACCAAGCAATTATGACCTGGTTTTCATTGTGAACCGATATAGCGTAGACATGACATGTGTCAAAGTAGGAAAAAACGAAAAGGTTTTATACACATTTGTGAACGTGAACGAAAGTCTGAAGACGCGAGAACTAACTAACTGTAACAATCTGTATGAAACATATGAAAACATGTGTAATCTATCGTAATGAACAACGGTCAGTCGATTTCATCAGCTACTATTATAAAGAAAGGTAACAATGGAAATACTTTCAGCACCAACAGCGAAAATCTCGAAATATTTACTCGATAATGAATTCATGATTTTCCAACCAAGCTGATGAAATGTTTTGACGAAATTTTTTTCTAGCTTTACATGAAGATGGAAAATTGAGAAGTAAATCGAATATGTGACTACTGCGAGTAAACGACACCAAGATGGCAGACGTAACGGTCGCAAATCGTCACTCTCGTAAATGCGGAAACGGAAAATCTTGATGAAATAACTTTGAAGCGAGTTTATACAAACATTTTTCGATTTTTTAAGGATATACAATCGAGATTGGTTAACCGTGGATGTTTTAAATTTTTTACAGAGTCGATTTCGTTAGAATTTTGCTACTTATAAATTTGGAAATTCGTAATCGTCAATTAAAGATACATTTTGCCGTGATTTATCGACTTACAAACGCAACGATCAACTAACTAAATACTGCAGGGGATTGAGGAGTAGGAGAAGATTGGGCTCTGATTGATCCTGCATATTTAGAAAAATGTCAAGAGATCAAACGACGTCATCTTCCCACAACAACAACGGGAGATTAAACGATCAAAATAACTTGCAATGTATCGACTGTACACGTATATTTAGAAGCTTTTCCGGTCTACAAAATCAGCAGAGAGCATGTAAATCAAGAGATGACAACATCAATATTGTAAACAGAACAACTTGCAATTGATGTAAGTAGACATGCTGATGATTTCTTTAAGAAGAGTATAAATGATGCGTACTATAGCCAAATATCTATAACCAAAGGGTAAACTGTATTGACCAAGGAAGCTTCACACCACTAGTCTTCGCTTGCTGCAGAGATGATTGCGGATAAAAGAAATGAACCGATCCACATTATTAAAAATTGGATAAGATGTAGAATAAACTTTAGCCTTCTCAGATGCCAGCTCCTATGTCTCAGAGGATCTAGAGGATCAAAAAGGCTGTTCGCATAACATGATGACATAAATTTGATCACCATCGAATGTCAAATACAACCCTGGCATCATAACGTTTTTCTATTTCTATTTCTATATATAATTACGGTAGCAGCGTAAGCGAATACCGTATTAAAACACCCTTGGACTACTACTACTCCTCCTCCGGCCGAAACGGCAGTTTTTAGCCTACGCTTAACAGTCCATCAGATTTCGTTCAGAAATTCATATGAAATCTCACAAAGGAACGCAGTCTAAAAATATTCGAAGGTTATATCCAGCAAACATTCTAAAATAAATTTTTCTAATATTTCATCGCTTAATAATACATGAAGAAAGAGATATTTTTTTAGTAAGGCTTTAAGTTAAAAGTAGTAAGTAGTTACTTTTACTAAAAATGCTTAACATTTGGATGTAAGGTACGATTTTATCGTCGGTTAGTTCAACCTTAACAACGAACTTTTCAATTAATCTAAAGTTTGTCAGCTATCTAAACCGTCATTTTGCATTAAATATTTCAAAGATCACAGTTTTTGGGAAGGTTAGTCCATGGAATCTTTGTTATTGTTTTTAATTTTTTTCGAAGCAGACGCGTTTTTTTACTCATAAGTTCTTATAATTTTTTTCTTGAAAAAATTCGACTCATGTATGTACATTTCTTTGTTTTAAAAATTATTTGCTGGTGGCGTTTCTTAATAAGACCCCATTTACATTCGATAAGACCTCTTTACACCAACTATTTTTTTATGGCAATTTTTGGTCGTGCTTCGAAAGTATGCTGCTTGCTGCTTTGCGCCAACTGGCTCTTGTTATAATATTGTTTATGCTGTGTGGGAAGAAGTCATTTTTGTAAAAAAAAAAAAAAAAAATAAAAAAAATAATAATAATAAAAAATATATATATATATATAAAAAAAAGAAAAATTACGGTAGCAGCAAACCTGAAGATCGTAACAAAAACGCTTGGACTCCTCCTACTCCGGTCGAAATGGAAGTTTAGTCTACGTTTCACAGTCACTAAAAGTCACTTTTGAAATTATGCAAATAAAATTGAAAGAATGGAGGCTCTTAATTTTATTTTCTGCTACTGAATTTGGTGTCAGTATAGCTTAAGCTAGTAAAGTTCAGATAAACAAAATTATATCTTCTTGGTTAGTATATTTCCAGTTAGTTTTGAAGTGCTGCTTCCGTTTTGTACTATAATTGTTCTTGTTGAAGTTAAAATTAGGAAGTTTACGCAATTACAGCACAAAATATATTTGAAGCAAATATAGTGTATCAAATATTCAGGGTATTAGCAAATGATATTCAAGATTATTGAATCATGGAGAGAAAAGCTGTCAAAAGTAAGAGAGTAAACAAAAACACATGACTAACAAAATTTATAAACAATACATCACTTGCTCAACAACGTGACTTTTATCCCGTGTTCATACGATAATTTTTCATCCCACTCAACCGGGCTGCGATGGGAAGTTCACGTTTTGGGATATCATTGGTAGATAGGAAGTTCACGATTTGAGATATCATTGGTAGCTTCGCTGGTTTTATTCTTTTGGACTTTCAATAACAAAATCTTCAAAAATAACATTCTGTTATGTTTATTTTCAAACTACGCATGTATTAACTTTCCAGCCACTCCTCCCCAGAATAGCGTGTTCAGATGTAAAATTTTCATCCCCCTAGCCTATCCTGACAAAACAAGGAAGATCTCGGCAAGGTGTGCAGGCTGGGTTGTCACATGAACAAATTTTGAAATTATCTATTCGTTTCGTAATAATAATGAGATCTCACTTAGCCGAACCAGTCCGTTCAGAAAGCCATATGAATAGATCCTTAGTCATCTATGGAACATGCCAATCTGCTGAAAAACTTTGAATAGTGATACCACCCTTGTTGTCGTTGTGATTGCCGCCCTTGTTGTCGCTGCAATTGCCGCCCTCGTTGTCGTTGCGATTGCGCAGACTTTTTAGTAATACATGACACTCATACACAAAACACTTGAAGGATATTCGAACAGGTAAGAATACACGTCATAATTCGAAGAAGTGCTTACTACAAAAAATGGTTAATCTCTTTATCAGTCATTATTAGTAAGTGCAAATATTGAATTAATTTAAGAGCAGATTTACAGTTTTTGGCTTTTGTCATTTCCACGGAAATAAGTTCAAATTTTCTGTTTTGTGGAATGTTTCCCATGTAACCAATCAGATAATGTTATTTGTGCGGGATATTCTATCTTGTGTGAACATAGCTTAACGTTCTTGTAATCTCGAAAAAATGTTTTTTCTCCATCGTTTGAGATATTTTGGTTTCTCTCCATCGTTTGTACTTCATGATTCTCTTAACGATCTTCGTTTTCTCTGCGGTCAAGATTAATTATCGTCTATCAATCGTGATGGTCCAATCTGTATTCTATATAATAAGAGTGCGTTTATCTAACAATTTCAGACCACCAAACTTTTCGGTAAAAACACTCATAAAAGCATTTGAAAAAACAAGGCAAGAGTTGTTCATAAACTCGGCTATCCAAACAAATCTTATAAGGTTTACACCAAAATAGTTTAGTGGTCTGAAATTGTTAGATAAACTGTATGATAAGGTCATTTGTTAATATTTGTAAAATTACACCGATTTAGTGATGAACAACGATTAAGACACGTATTAACTCCTTCGCCGTCTTGTTTGTTTTTTTTAAGTGAAAAAAGTAAAAGAGATTGTTTGCAAAATTATTTCCTGAAGTAGAAATACTTTCGAAGGAATCGAACCGTGTGTTTTTGCATAATCAATAATGATGGAGAAGGTCAAATCTGTCATTGCTTCCGAAAATATTAAATTTATTCGACTTGAATGTGACGACATGAATGGAGTGTCACGTGGTTTGGTTTTGGATGCCGATGTGTTTGTCGAACGTTGTGAAGAAGGATTTGGAATGTATGATCCTGCATATTTATTTACCACAAACGGTGAAATGATTCAAGGCCCTGGAGTAGCGGAACAACTTGATATCTTTAACAGTTTCATGTATCCTGATTTGGAAACATTTCGAAAACTACCTTGGACTGAAAATGAAGCGAGTGTGTTGGTGGATTATCATTTAAAGAGTGGAGATAGAACAAGTAAAGTATCAGATGTCAGTGCTCGACAGGCGTGCAAAAAACAGCTTGAGAAACTTTCTGAACTCGGTATAACATTTTATGGGGCATTTGAGTATGAATTCTATTTGTTAGAACCTAATTCTAAAAGATCATTGTGTAATGAAAGCAATTTTGTTTCGATTCAAACCGCTATGAAAGAGAAGAAGTTGATATATGACACAATGACGTACTTGAAAGCTATGGATATCTTTCCGGAAACATTTCGAGCAGAATATGGACCCGCGCAGCATGAAATAACTATGTGTCCAGAATTTGGGTTAAAAGTTGCTGATAATGCATCACGGTTCAAACATGTGGTAAAGGAGGTCAGTGAAAATCGAGATTACCTTGCTACTTTTATGTCCAAACCATTTCCTAAAGTTAGTGGGTCGTCTGGTCATTTCAATCACTCGTTGTGGAGCACAGATGGAAAAAACAATTTGTTTTATGATCCTAACCGACCGCATGGTTTGTCAGAGTTATGCGAACATTGGATAGCAGGATTGAGGTTACATGCAAAAGGATTGATGGCATTAGTAAACCCAACGCCAAACTGTTATGAAAGAACGCATCCTGGTACATTCGCACCTGTCAATAACACGTGGGGAATTGACAACCGAACATGTGCTTTTCGAATAAAGAATTACGATGCTTCTCAAACGTATGTGGAAAATAGAATTGGTGGTGCTGCTGGCAATTCTTATATGGTAATGGCTGCCACAATCATTGCTGGTAAGTACCTTCTAGTACTCTCACAGTTCAACAGTGTAAATTATGTAGTAATTTTTCAGTTCTGTTGTGTGTCAACAGCCATACCCTTAGCTTCATGAAATAAAATATTTGTGTCATATGAAGGATTTAAGTACTTACGGAATTGATTTTCTATTAATCTATTAGGATTGGATGGTGTGAAAAAGGAATTGAAACTTGACGTTCCGCCATATAAAGGTGATGCTGGAAAGTTAGAGGATACATCTGGAACGCCTTTACCCACTAATCTGAACGAAGCGCTTGAGTGTTTGGCAGCAGATGAAGTTTTCAAAGAAGAATTAGGTGATGAATTTATCAAATGGTTTACAATATTGAAAAGATTTGAAAATGAAAGAGCTGGAGGACCTGGTTGTCAAAGAGAATATTATGCAAAATATATTTAGTTCGAATATTTCTTCATATGGTGTATTGTGTATGTGTAAAAAAGTCAAAGATAGGAACGTACGTCAGATAACCATCTTTTCCTCCGAATTGTTTTCCGTTCTTCATTTAAAATTACATTTATATATTTATCTATTTTCAAATATTTCGATTTATGTGAAAATAAAAATCAAGGTAAACCACAAAAGTATAATGTGAATGAGGTAGATACATACAGGACCACTATACGCAGGATACACCCACGTGACTCTTGACAGGAAACAACTCTGAAAGACATGGTTAATAGTTTGTTATATCATTAAAAGTCCATGCTGCTAATTCTTTGCTGTTATGTTTCCATGCAAAAAATAACAATGCAAAATATCAGCAGGAATGAACAAATGAAAGGTTTGTACAAATCGGAGAAACCAGTGACTGTTGCTTTTCCTTCAACAAGGACGTTACAGTCTGCAACAGCAATAACCAAAATAACTCGATCCGTCAAATACTTCTTTGAAAGTAGAAATGACTTCAAATCTCGACCATCGATTTTCAAGACCGCAAGAGTAATTATAGAAAACCCCAACAACTTGCGAGGATCTGTTTGCTTTTAGCATCCCCCCATGAATCGAGAGTTGTGCGTCACAATGCGTATGGCCAGTTCTTTTACACAGTTCGTTGCAGGATTTCCCCTGTTCCCCTGATATAATGATGTTTGCATGCGGACCTGATCCTCCAGTGGCAGTGCTACCCCTACATGCTGCAGCAGCAGCCATATGCAAAGATTGCCATTGCAGATCAGAGGCTTTGTATTGTCCATATCCACCAGGAAGAAGAGACTGTTTTATTTTTTGGTCGTTTTGTAGGGTTACATACTTCTTTTCTCGAATTTTTATGTTTTCAAGCTCTTTATTAAGCTAAAAGAAAACCGGAGTTTTAGCTTCCTATAGTCAAAAAGGTTAATTTGCTGCAAAAATAACGAAGGTATTACCGTATTGAATTTCGATTGCAGATTGGTCACTTGTTGTTGTAACTTAGTCACCAATGCTGAGAATGTTTTATGAATTTCATTTAAAGTCTAAAAAAAAGATTTAATTTTACAGTACATTAGGGGGATTCGTATGTCAAGGAGCCTGTTACACGAAAAAAATCAATTACTTGTGATAGTGCTTTTAAAACTGTCCAGCTATAAAGATACTTCAGAGATTAAAGCCTTTTGTTGTATCAAAAGAAACACCATTATTTTGCACACTTATTTTAAGTGTTGATGTGAAGTTTCCAATGATTTTGTAGGGAAACATTCACGAACAACTCTACTAAGTTGTTTGGCGAAAGACGTTCATTTAAGGCATAAAATCTAAGTGATTTTTAAAATTCTTTCTTAACATTTACGATAAAACATATAATATCAACATAAGGTTCTTTACATCTACTGATCAAGATTTTCCTCAGTGATCCCATCCACATTTCAACTGTTCAAGATCACCTCCTTTCCCTTGCAAACACAGTTTTTGATGTCAAAAATGGACCATATCAGTGTCAGTTAAAAGAATTCCAAAGTTTCGATTTTTCCAAAAATAAGGTTTTTTAAATTAACGTGTCATGAAATTGATGTACATAAAATTAACGCCACATAAACTTAATGCAAATTTTAAAAATTCACTTTAATTTGCTACGATAAGAGGTAACCTTTGAGAAGCGTGCATGATGGTAAAACAACTGATATTGCCACTGATTCGTGAAAACCTTCAGTGTGACAGCAACGACACAGTTATATGATAAATTGTTCAATGAACGATAATGTAAAACAGATGACACAGATGAAAGTAATGGAGCTGTATTTTATTTTGCACATGCCTATTTCATGGTCATACGCATACTTGAATAGTCAAATAAACGTCACAGATAAATATAATGCAACTAATACTTTTACTTTAAAAAAGTGATGAAGTATGGAAAACATATAACAAAATAAACACCTGATTATCACAGCTGCCAGGCATCCCCTGTACCCCTGTGTCACCTTTCGGACCGGCAGGACCAACGGCACCACGATCTCCATTGATACCAGGTAATCCACGAGGGCCAATTAAACCAGTTTTGCCCATTTTGCCAGGTGGTCCCTGAAAAAACATATCAGTTTTTAAGTTTTTCCATGTCTTCTTAAAATGCAGTTAATCGCACGGTAAAGCTTCGCATAAAAATGTATAAGAAAGTCAATGATCAGAAAACGTACTCTAGGTCCTCTGACACACTCGACACAATCTTTCCCATCCTTGCCTTTTATGCCATCTCTACCATCACGACCCGGCAAACCATCTCTTCCATCTCTACATGAGCATGAGTTGTAAGTTCCAGTGCAAGATTTACCATCCTTTGAGAAAACAAAGTTAAAGTGTTGAATAAACCTTAATGAAACAACAACCGTGTGTATCTACTGATAGGATGCAAAAGCACACTTTCATTTCTTTTTCTTTCGATTGAAAAAGGTGCTTTGTACGAAAACAACGCTATTGGAAAATTCTCTTTAACGACTGCTTTTTTCAATTAATTTTATTTCACAATATCTTGAATTACTGTTTTGTAATTAAGAAACAGAAGATGCGAGTGAATAAGTTAGTAACTGCGAATTTTTAGTCCTTGGGTTTTTATCTGTAATGTCTGGCTATTTCGCTCGCCGACTTTCAACTTACCGCTACGTATTGCATTGCTCAAACTTGTATGAAAAACAGTGTAGAGTCAGTCGATGGATAGAATCAGGAATATATGTCAGAATTGAATCCTTTATAACGTTTACCATTTGAACATTATTCAAATATCCTGCCTATTACATAAAGAGCGTTTTTTCGAGTTTTGCTTTTAACAGGTACTTTTAATTTCAGGCTAACTTACTAATTACTAATTATCGTTAATTACAGGAATATGTGTGTCAAATAAACAAATGTATGTGTCAAATAAACAAATCCGATAAGCATCAAATTGGAAATTTCGAGAATGAAGTTCCATTGTGAAGTTGGATTGAATTTTGACAGTTAAATTCAACTTGAATTTCTATCAGTCTGTATGTAATACGTTTTTGGATTCTTATGCTTGCTTATATTCTTTATATGAGAAAATTGAGTTAACTAAGAGTTCGTATTAGCCATAACATGCATTTTTAGCCCCATAATAGAGTTACTTACATTATTTGAGGTGCTCGAGCTTGCACTTCCAATGTTTGCAAAATCTACCAAAACAAAAAATAAAAACAAGTTCTTCATTGTGTGTTCGTCTTCTGAACAAAAATATAGCTATATACAGTGAATGAACATTGGGTACATCTGTTTGGTCAGGTGAGACAACCTGTTTGTGAAGCTGCGCAAATTTTGTACAAATTCTGTCACGGTATTGAATACGTCGAAGATACTACAAAGTGTCATAAAAGCAATAAGTTGAAGAGGGCCTAGTTCTCCTCCATAACCTGATGAATATTTACTGGAATAAGAATTTGATACTTATATTAATACCACAAATTAAATATAAGGCTTCTAAACATTAATAATGATGTGCAACAATGTGTAAGTGTTTTCATGTTTTAACACCAAGATGACGTCATTGGAAAATACATTTGTGTTACACGTAACTGAGTGAATAAGGCTACCATATTAGCCTTAATAATTTGTTTGTCCATGTACATCCGTAACGATCCACTGTGAAACAGTTGTTATCACATTTCCATGAAGACAGCAGTCGCTTTTGAGCATACAACAAGTCATGAATTTCATGGGTTTTTTTTAGGAAAAAACCAAAAAAATAAACCAAATTTAAAAAAGTACGTTGAGGTGTGAAAATGTAACCAAGAAGCTTCATTTTTGTATTAAAATTAAAGTATATTTGAAACATCCAGCAGTCATCATCAGTCAATAAAGATATCTCACGAGGTTGCAACATACTGTATCCACAAAATTTGAAGCCTATGTAACTTTTTAAAATTTGATTGTATTTGAGACATTTATTTTTTAGGGAAGAATATTTCGGAAGCTATCATTTTTCAGTTAAGCATCAATTAATAATTTAAATTATTGAAGCATGAACAAGCTATGTGTAAAAAAGTTAAAGCTAGTGTTGCATCTGTATCTATATATTAATAGCCGATTCTCTGTCTGTTTGTTTGTTTGTTTGTAAGTCACGCAAAATGGTAGATTGAGTTGTGAGCGAAATTATTTCTTTTTTGGTGTGCGACGTGAGTTCGAAGCAAATACATTGCAACCCCAATCGAACGTGACATTTCTTGGCTGATGAACTAATAGGAATAACGTTTTGTTTTTGGATTTCTGCGTAAGCAAGAAATACTTTACGATCGTCCGTGTTTTTCTTCGTTTTTTTCATCTACTGTCCAAACCTACGCATATTTGTTTCTCAAATTTCATTGGTTCATAAAAAAGCCGTCTCAATCGTGATTGGTGCATAATGCCCGATTTCTACGAAAGGGTGCTAATATAGCCACCTTAACTTCAATAGCGACAGTTTATTGGCTTGATTTCCGCCATGTGATCA
Organism: Turritopsis dohrnii; assembly: GCA_027922465.2. Taxonomy (NCBI): domain Eukaryota; kingdom Metazoa; phylum Cnidaria; class Hydrozoa; order Anthoathecata; family Oceaniidae; genus Turritopsis; species Turritopsis dohrnii. The sequence continues at coordinate 162,840 of BQMF02000630.1, read as the reverse complement.
TCCGGGTATTTTTCGACTTCACGTTTGCACGCCGTTTGCATAATGGCAGAAGAAACCGAAGAAACCCACATAGACTTCCACATTGATTGATCAATACTGAATAGATTTAAAAGAAGATTTACACTTTCAAAACCAAAAGTTAAGGGTAGAAATTTATAATTATCTTACAATGACTCTACTGCGTTCATTCCTTTCTAAAAACAAGTTCTCAATGTTTTGTAAAAACAGTGTGTGCAACTTTTATTTTTTGGAAAATGTCTGGGATTCTTTTAAGCCTTTCTAGATACAAAATACCGTTTGTTTCATGTGTGGGCTGTAGTGCTTTTTAAGCTCTGGATACATACAGCTCAGCTCAGTTTCCTCTTCAGCTCCAACAACATACAAGAAATGTCTTGTCTACTCTCTGCCTGTGGTGCATCTCATTTTATGTTTGATGTTTCTCTAGCTATTTCAGCTTATGTACTTGTATAGTTCTTGGCTGTATTATCAATGTCCTGAGTTAAGAATGGGGACTTACTATTTATGATAGTAAATTGAAACTTACCTTGATTGTCTGTAAATTCTAAATACTGGACATCTTTTAACGCAAATTTCTGTTTTCAGTTATATTATAGTTTAGGTCATATTTTTCATAATCCTAATCTTTGTTTACTTTTTGTGTTTGGGAAGTCTTTTCATAATTAGGAAGATTGACCGTACATACATAATCACAGTGATATCTGAAAGCATATAAATTTGATGTTATTTTGTTTATTAAGTTTATTTGGAGTTAATGTAAGGTTCGTATTGTGTCAGTTATGCTTTCATAATGCCCTGGCGTGTATACGTAATTAAAAATTTATTGCTTTTTAAGTTTCTGAATCAATTTTTATAATCTTTTCATGAAATTTAGTTCAGATAATGCATGTGTTTAAATTAAAAAGATGGCAATGACATATTGTTACTCGAATTAAAGCACAAATTTCTGTTTTCAGTTATGTATGTTGATTTTGTATGCATATATAGATGTATTTAGTATCATTAAAATCTACGCTTTCCTTTTTGTCCTTGTGAATTAGGAATTCTGTTAGGAAGATTGACAAGACATTAAATTCATAACATTTACATTGACTTACATGCATACTCATTGTCTTATCTGAATTGATCACTGAATCCTTAATATCATTTCGTACCAACAAAGTAAAGAACATTATGTCATTAAGATATAATCAAGTTTATTGGTTAATCAAGTTTTGCATAGTGACAATTATGTTTTTTTCCAGATTTTTGGAGAGTGCATGATCAGAAATTTAATAAATATATATTGCGGATTAAACTTTCTTAAATTTCAAGAATGTCATAATCTTTCTTTTTTGTAATGACAGCTATATATTTTTCAGTAATAATCATTCAACTTGATTGTACAAACAGTTTTTATGAAAAGCTAAAGAATGACATAAAGAAAAGCTCATTTTCCTCTTCGATTTTGCAGAAATCCTTCTGCCCGATAGGGCATCTTGTTATCATTATTGTTAGTTTTATATTCCACGTTGACTTGGCTTTGAAAGCAGTACATCAACTAAATACAAAGAAACTAACTGATTAAACATTTTGGACAAAAAGCAGCAGTGGCAGAACGTGGCAGCATGTTCGGTTTCCCACTAACTCTTGCCTGACTGTCTTTTTGTTTAAAACAAAAAGTTGAAGTTTTTTCTCCATACGTTTTGAGTGTATTGTTACACTGATAAATGATTGGTTTTACCAGAGGTTGTGACTTCTAATCTGCTTCTGGTTGAACACAAGTTGTACGAGCCGTTTATAAGGAAATTTGACGTTTATTGATACAGTGATACAGAGCAGGTAGACATGGGCGGCGAGCGACGCTAGTCTATATATTAATAGCCGATTCTCTGTTTGTTTGTTTGTCTGTCACGCAAATTGTTAGGTGAGCTGTGAGAGAAATCATTTCTTATTTTATACACGATGTGTGAAGCCATTCCATTGAGACCCAAATAGAACGCGACGTTTAGGGAAAATTATCTCAGTAATCAATAGGGATAACTGACGTTTTTTTTGGGTCCGCGATACAGGCGATGGGGTGACTATTTTTTTCTTCTTTTTTTTTACAAAATGTGTATAGTATATTTAACCTAAAATGAAAATTTTTCCAAGAAAAAGATAATATTGAATATTCATTGATTAGTTCAAGTTATGTGCCATTTCGGCGAAGTCTATATCGGAGAGTTCAATGGGGTTTATATTTGTTCTTGTTCCCCTTATGCATAACAAACATGAGCGTAGTAGTGAAAAGTTCAATTTTGCTCGAAGAGAATTGACCACGATGGATTTTGCAACGTTTCGTTTTTCGGCAATTCGAGTTGCTGCGTGAGAGAAGAAACGATCGCACTCACGACTCATTCCTGCGAAGCACGTAAAGACGAGGGGTGTAAAGGAACCAGCCTCAATTGTTTGGATTGGTTCGTTGTAGGCTCTCTTCTTCTCGTTTTCATTTTTCTTGTGTGCAGCTTGAAGGCTCTGGTTCAGCTAACTTTTAGCTAATGGGTTAAAAACCCTTATGTCGACGTATGCTAATTGTCCCCTGACCCAAGAGTCTCTTGCTGCCACATCGGTTCTGGATCCTTCGCTTTTGATGGCTGACTTGTGCACCAGTTGTTCGCCCGTTAGTGGAGTGAGCGTTGGTTCGACGATAACGTGGTTGCTGACTTCTCTTGCGATTTCGGCCGTAAGGTTTCGTAGTTCATTATGTCTTGAGATGATGAAGCCACCACGGGGGGCAGTTCATCGCGTGTTGGATATCGAATGGTGCACCACAAACACAAGTTGTCGGTAAACGCTTTAACGGGATGCTGTACCGGATGAAAATTGCATCCCAGAATGCTTGTTTCTCGATATGGAAATTGTTTGATTTGATCTGATAATTTGATTTGATGGGGTGACTATAAATTTGGGTCTAATTTTTTTGGGGACGGCATTGTGACGTCATCAAAACTTTTGATCGACGATATCTCCGAAACGGTTGGTCGTAGCAAAACGATCCCATACATTTTCCCGATCAGTCTTTCGAGCTCTACAGCATGGGCACACTTACACTTGACAATTCCTTAATTTTATTTTTCGTGAACTCAATGCAAGCTGAAGCGGCGAGCGACGCCGCCTTGGCGCCTAATCTATATATTAATAGCCGATTCTCTGTTTGTTTGTTTGTCTGTTTGTCTGTCACGCAAAATAGTAGATTGAGTTGTGAGAGAGATTAATTCTTTTCTTCTGTCCGACGTCAGTTCGAAACCTATGCATTGCATCCCCAATCGAACGTGACGTTTAGGGAAAATTATCTCAGTAACCAAGAGATAACTGGCGAAAAAAATTGGGCAAAAGCTTTGGGGACGGGGCTCTATGATGTCATCAAAACTTTTGATCGACGATATCTCCAAAACGGTGCGTCATAGACAGATACATTTTCCTATACATTTTCTTGCTCAGAATTTCGAGCTCTACAAGATGGTAACATTTTCTATTGTCAATTCCTTAATTCCATTTTTCGTGAACGCTTTGGGAGGTGACACAACGCAGGTTGAACATATAGGCCTATTTCACTACTATCCAAAAGTGATAAAGTTTATCAGAAACTCATGCAAAAGAGGCTTGTTTAATTTTTTGAAAAAAGCGATTGTCTTTATCCTCTACAGTTTGGATTTAGATCTAAGCACTCAACATCGTCTGCCTTGATAAATTGCACAGAGAAAAATAAGAAAAGCTCTCGATTCTGGTGAGTATGCTTGCTCTGTTCTGATAGATTTACAAAAAGTGTTCGATACGGTCGACCATATTATTTTATTTTCAAAGCTATATTGCTATGGTATTCGAGGAGTAGCTCCTAATTGGTTCAAGTCGTTTTTATCAAATAGATCGCAATTTGTATCTGTTTCTGGATCGAAATCGTCCATTAAGATAATTTTGCATGGTGTACCTCAAGGATCAGTGTTAGGCCCACTTTTATTTTTAATCTATATTAACGACCTACGCCATGCTGTCCCTTTTTCTGTGGTAAATTTATTTGCTGATGACACTATGCTTTTAGATCGGCAAAGCTCATTAAAGTCTCTTGCAAAGAGAATGAATATTGACTTGAAATGTTTAGTTAACTGGTTGAACGCCAATAAGATTTCACTAAATTCAAAAAAGTCTGAACTACTTTTATTTTCACCAACACGTACACCACCTTTTTTTGATTTCAAGGTTAAAATCAATGGTACTAGACTTTATCCTAGTATCTCTGCAAAGTATCTAGGTGTGATCATTGACTCGAATTTAAACTGGAGTGATCACATAAGATTTGTTTGCAAAAAGTTAGTTAGAGAGAATAGTGCACTAAGTAAGCTGCTATATTTTGTGTCGAGAGGTATATTATGCATTATTTCATTTTCATTTGTCTTACTCAGCTAATGTATGGGCTTTAAATCAAAATTCAACGAAACGCATTATGACTCTTCACAAAAATTCTGTTAGAATTATGACATTTTCAGATTTTAATGCTCATTCTCTTCCCCTATTTACTCAACTTAGAATTCTTTATTTTCATGATTTTATCAAGTTTTGTAACATTGTCTGATATTACTCGTGATTATTCTCGTCCTCGAAGAGCGAAATCTGGTATTTTGCGTCTTCCGAAAGTTTCCACCGTTAGGTTTGGAGATTAATCTTTAACATACCAATCAGTGGCCTCTTGGAATCTTCTTCAAAACTACCTTGATTTTGATGATTTGTCAACTTTATCACTTAACAGGTTGAAAGACCTAGTCAAATTATATTTTTTGTCTTCTTACGTTTAGTTGGTACTAAAATTTTTCTGTTGCATGTACAGTATTGATAGATGTTGAATGTTTTCTCATATTTTTAAAATAAGTAAAAAATTAAAAAAAAAAAAAACTAGTTATTTTAAATTTTACTTTTATTTTAGTTGTCACACAATGTGTTTTGTAGCATTTTTTTTTATTTTTCATTTTTTTTTAGCTTTTTACTTTTTATTTGTTTGCTTGTTTGTTAAATTTTGTAACATTTTGATGTTTGAAACTTTTTGATGTGGTGGCCCTTCCTTCGTTTAGATTAATTCTATTGAAGTGCTCTTCACTTATCGGTATTGAAATAAATTGATACTTACTTACTTTCTAAAAGTGGACACCATTGGGACCTGAAAAAAGTGTCCGGTTTAGGGAGATGTCCGGTTTATAGAGATTGCATATAAAAATTAATATTTAGCAAAAACAAATCGAGAATGGGTCTCTAATATGGTTTGTAAAGTTTCATAGGGCAAAGAAGGACATTTTTAATGCAATGAAAAACGTTTTTAATCCAAAGATAAAAAATCAAATGCTACTATACTTGAAACCAAAAAAATCATTGCGCTGGCTACAGACTCAAGATTCATGTGAATTTCAAATTTCTTGGACCTGCCAAAACCATTCAGTGGGCAGAAAATGCTGTGAAAAAACTACAGGAGAGTAAAACATTGTAAAAAGTAAATATTCCAGAAAATATAAGTTATTTTACTTGCAAAATTGTTTTTGTATCTGTGTCCGCTTTAGAGAGATTGGCAAAAAGTTCATTTGGGACCTGAACAAGGTTTCCGCTTTATGGAGTGTCCGCTTTATAATTGTCCACTTTATAGAGACTTTCTCAGAAGAGCTTGACTGTAAATCCATCCGTTCCTAGATAAACTGTCCGTCTTAAAGAGGTGTCCACTTTATATAGTGTCCGCTTTATAGAGAGTCTATTGTACTGATGGCGGCAATAAATTGTAATATTTTAACTAAGATATATGTAAATGAGTAATATACAAGAATTGCTAAATTGATATTTCCACAATACTTAAGAATGAGCTTGAATGAATCCACTTTAAGGTTTTGTAACCCCTGTGTATAAAAATGGTAGCCGAATTTCAGTAATGGAAAACAGAGAGAAGAAGAAGAAAGCGTTACATTTATTAAGTACGTGTTTATGGTAGGAAATTGTGCTGGAAAGTAAAGAAAGTTTACTTATATACAGGTTAGACTTTAGAAGTTGTTTGAAGATAGTTTGAATGATTACAGAATGATCGATGTTGTTTCCTTATGGTGTGAGTTGGTATCGAATGGTATCCTTTTTGTTTGTAGTCAAAACTACCCAGCGGGCACCTTCGAAGTCATTATAAACAAGTCCCGGTGCCCGTCCCAACCAAGTAAGAAAAAAGACGAAATCAGTGAATGGTCAAAACAGTTGATAGTTACTTTCTACTGACTGGAATAGCAAATTTTTCTTTCAGTATTTATGCATGCCTTATGGACTAAAATAAAACAAATATAAGTGAAAGCTTTAAACGAATGCTTGTGGTTTCAGCAAATTGCAATAAGTGAAAATCAATGGAAATTCATGCTAGAACAGATATCTATTTTCCAGCTGAGATATGTCCATAGAACAGACATTTTGTGCTTTTGCCTCGGCGGCTGCTTTCATATGTTAACAAAGCAAAACACTCTGTCTGACTTACGTTAACGTAACATTATTTATTTAACGTTAAAAGTTAACTTTGGAATAACGTTGATTTTACGTTGGTAACGTTAAACCTAGTATCTAGTTAGGCTAACGTTAAATAAACGTTGGGTGCCTGCTGGGATTTGATAAATTGAAATTCCTTCGCAATGAAGCTCTTCAAAAACCCTAATGTTGCTATCAAATAGGCATGCAAGACTAATATTTGTGGGAACTATTATATATTCCTAGGAATCCTTCTAAAGAGACTTCATCTTCGTTTTTCATTTGTGTTTTGGCTAAAAGGATAACTTGACTTCTCATAAAACGTACATCTGCTTTTATGTCATGAGGATGTTTGTTCAGAGATCTTACATTACAAATAATCATGGAGAATGTATCATCGTCAATACTTCTGGTTTCGGATTCAAGGTGTATGTTCTCCCTCAAGTATTCATACTCATTCTTTGTTCTAGGGTTAACTGAAATTGCTTTTTTGTTTGTTTACTTAATATTTAAACAGGATAAATCCTCAGTTGTACAAAACACTGCTATCATGGATGTCCTGCAAAAATTAAAATATGATATACCGTAAATCCTCTAATAAACGCCCGGGGCTTTTATTTTATTTTTCAGATCTGAAGGGGGTTTCTTTTAGAGGGAGGCGTTAATAAGAGGGAGGCGTTTAATATAAAATTTCAATGTGATATTCTTTTCTGAATTTAATCTTTTTTATAATGAGAAAATTACAAATCAACGTCAACAAAATCGTCATCTTCAGCGTCCTCATCAAGAAGATTAAAACAAACATTGGCATCTTCAATATCGGAATCGGTAGGATCTTCGAATGGGTTTGCATCCATTTCGTTGAGAGGATCGTTTAGCAACATTGTTTGGTCCTTTAAAAGCTCTGCGCCTGCTTCACATGGCTTCTTCTCTTTGAAGCAATGAATTTTGCCGTCCTCGCTGTCGTCTGTTTTGAGGTTAAGTGCACAATCCTTAAATGAATCAATTATGAGATCCTTTGAAAGTTTTTGCCATGCATTTATAATCCATTCGACTACCATGCGTCGCGGAGCAGGTTTCATATTCCCTGCCTCAGTAAACTGGTGGACCCCATTTGCAAGCCATTCATCATACATCTCGGTGACATAGCCTTTGAAGGATTTGTTCCAATAAACATCTGGAGCCTGGATGTATTTAGTACACCCTACAGGTACCAGGGCATTTTCAACTTTCATTTCTTTTAATGACAGTTTGACCTTATCCGTCATGTGGGCTTCAAATGTGTCCCATACAAGAAGCCGTTTCCGGAACGCAAATGAACCAACTATTTCTTGACACCACTGAATAGTTAGCTGCTCATTCATCCAGCCATTTGCAGATGATGCTACAACACATTTGGTTTTGTATTCCTTATTTAAAGCTGCAGACTCACGCTTAGCGCCACGAAAAACAATGTATGGTCTCAGCTTTGTACCATCTGCTTTGGCGGCAAGACACACGCTGACTCGAACCTTCTCGTGGCCGGTAGTTTTAAGTGTGACATCTTTCTGACCAGTTTTACTCACCGTAGTGTTGCTCACCATGTCAGCCTAAACCGGCGTTTCGTCCATGACAATGATATCAGAAGGGTCGAAATAAATAATAACAAATGCCACCAATTTGTTAATGAGTTGAGCCGGATTCTTCTGAGCTGTTGTTGTACGCCGTCTGAAGATAAAATGGACAATACACGTTCAGATATACACTACTCTCGAAACCACGGAACCGTAGAAATAGGTTCCACTTATCGAATGTTCCACTTATCGAGGGTTTCAATTATCTTAAGGAACTGATGATCACCTAAAATGGACAAAGATTTATCTAAATTTAGAAATTGTGCTTACCTGCATGAGAGACAATTTCTCTTCATAAATTTCTGCAGCCAACCACGACTTGCCACAAAAGAATCTTTCTTTGTGCTATCTTCGCCACACACTTTGTCAAACATTGACCTGGCTTTAAACATGATCAACTTCCGCGAGACACGAAGCATGTGTCTTTCTAAGATCCACTTTAACAAGTCTTCTTCCAGCTGTTCAACCGTCAATTTTTTCCCTGCTCCATCCAGTCTCTTGCGCTTAGATTTCATTGTCACAATCTTATCCTTTTTCTGCCTCCATTCTCTAACTCTCTTCACATCTATGTGGAACTTTACAGCAGCACCTCGCTTTGAATTTTCTTCTGCAAAGCATATAACCTGCTTTTTAAATTCCATAGAATAAGCAGAGCGTTTTTCTCCCTTGTGGGACGTTTCTTGAGATTCCGCCATGTTTTTAACTTGAGAAACAAATGTGTTTGTTTTAGTTAGCAGGTGAAAATCTGTACTGTTCGAATTTCAATATTCGAATTTGAACGTTCGAATTTGAACGTTCAAATTTGACCATTTGAAAGTAAGATTTCGAATGTTTACATTTTTAAACAAACTCCCAGTCAAAACTCGCCCTGATAAAAACAAACGATATACTCAGCTCTGTCTTCATCCAGATAGATATGGCAAGGGTAGCTGAGACTCGCGAAAAGTTCCAGCTTCTGCACAGAATCAAATTTAGAAGTGTCGTGCGAGGTCACCATGTTTACAAAAGTAATTGGACACCAGTTTTCAACGAAAAATTATCAGCAAAACCAGATTCTAGAGAAGAAGCAAGGGGATATGACTATTTGCAATTGGAATTTATAAGGAAATGGAAGATGGAGAAAATGAGTTGGTTGGCCATGTACCCTCTAGTTTACTTTATCATTTCCTAAATGCTGACACAGTTAACTTCATAAATTTCACTGTCATTGGAAAGTGAAAAAGGGAGATCGGGTTAGTAGTTTCCGCAAAATTTGACTGCTACACTTCCAACAAAAAAATTTCAACGGTATTGGACGAGCAGCTAAGCAAGAGAAAGGACAAATTTAAGACTCTTGAAGTTCATCACAAGAAAAAAAAACATTTATCGCAAATTTCCATACTTTGTATGATGACAAAATATTTGAAAAAACGATATATATGTTATATGTGATATGTTATTTCTAAATCGTTTTTTTCTTCCTTGTTCCTTGTTCCCTTTCTGCTGAAAATGTAATATTTCTAATAAATGCCCCTTCTTAGAGGGGGCGTTATATAGAGGGGGGCCTCTATTTATTATTTTGCTTTAAAAGGGGGGCGTTTATTAGAAGGGGCGTTAAAAGAAGGGGCGTTTATTGGAGGATTTACGGTTACTAGTCAGTAGCTAAAGCTAAAATGCCCCGCCTCAAGCTTCAGCCTGTCTCCAAAAAATCATAATTTCCAAGGATTAGACAATAGAGCTCTTCTGTTTCATTTAACAAAGGATTTTGACGTTTGAAGTGTGTTTTAAATAGTAACTAGACGCCTCTCATGGCTTGAATAATTTCCTCTTCAGCCATAGAAGAAACTGCTCCACGCTAATTTTCAAAATATCTGAATGAATTTATCCATTGTTTTCTTGTTTGAAATGCTTATACAGAATAGGTCCAACAATTTGCAAAATATAAATTTAAAATATAATATTTGGTAGAAGTGAACTAAAATCAATGTTTTCACAAGCATTGAAGCTACAGTTTTAATTAAGTGTGATTTACCAGTCCCAGCTTCACCAGTTATAAACATTTGTAAAGGTTCTAGAAAAACTACTTGCTACTTTCCTTCTAGCCCATGAGTTAATAAGATTAAGTACGTCTCTCTTCTAACAGTGGAGAGTTGAAATCAAATAATTGATTTCATCATCCGTTGTTGTTTCAAGTCCAGTGCTAATTTGAGTTCAATTGCAATATTTTCATGTTCGTCTACCATGGATATTCAGCTGAAAGATTATCTTTTTCCTGTTGTGCAAAGTCATCAATTATTGGTCTTAAAGTATGATTCATTAACACTGAATCAACGTCACCCCATGGTTCATATCGAAGTTTATTTTCATTAACTATCTGCAAAACTTGTGGCTGATTAACACTCACAAGCTCGAACAACTTAGGTTCACCGACTTCGTCAGGTAAATCGGCTCTAACAATAGAATCAATGAATTCTAAATACGCATCTTTTGTTTCAAGTGTAAGTACAGGCAGATCTTTAATCCAAACAAATGAATGAACATGTGTGAAGCCTCGAAATTGAAATTCCAATTTAAGGACATAAAATTCTACTTTCTCTAATGGGCCGTTTTTATGCAGAACAATTTCTTTGAAAAAAGTTTCAACCCTGAATTGGAAATGCTAGGCAGTAAGAACAGGGTTCGCATTTAATCTTCTGCATTTTTCAAAGTACTTTAATTCCCCTCGAGCTTCAAAACAATTCAATTTATCCATAATTGATATCAGTTCAGCCCATTTTAAAAAAATTCAGGTGTTTTGTTTTCCCCTGGTGCATTATGCAAGTGGGTTGAAATTGGAATAACTACCATTTATCACCATTTAATCTATCATAATCAAGGGGATTTTCCTCTTCCAAATTTTCAATATCAAGAGGAAATTCATCTTGCTCTACAATTGCATCAACATTACTTAAAGACAGTAATTCCCTGTTTATGTTATCAAGTTTTATCAGAATATCTGAGTAAAATGGATTATTCATCCTTAAATACTCTAAAGCATTTTTTGTACGCTCGGGGTCTACATGCTCAAAATAAACATGACCTTTGAATGCCAGTTTACGCTTTTTACTGGTACTGCGCCGTTGATGTTTTCTGGGAGCGGAAGAAAATGAGAAACTGCATCAGCACGTATGGGTACATTACAAATGGCACCTCTGATCTTAGGTTGCTCACCTTTACCATGTATTGTTGTAATTTTTTTAAACAACATGCGTTTCCCAATCAAGATCTTTTCAAAATGATTAAGACGCATAATTTCTGCAGGTATTTCATCAAACTCTAACTTATTGCGCACATCCTGGCATGGAACTTGTTTTGATTTTAAGTATTTTTCACATGTCAAACAAATATACTGGTTGCCATCAAAACTATCAACATAAGTAAATAAATACTGTAACTGTATTGCATACAAGTTTTTATCCAAGCTTTTGACAGTTTTTTTTTATAAGCGGCGATTGCAAACGACACAAATAAAATAAGGCCCTTCTGTTATTGCTGCTTTAAAGGAGGAAATACAATTAGGTAGCTCTTTGCAGTTTTTTTTCAAAGTTTCCTTTCACGACTTTTGGCAGTTGCATTGCACATACGACACTACTCTCTTTAGTTTTGGTTGCATCGCCTCTACAACACATTTCCTTGCAGTTTCACTTGTATTGTGCTTACGACACTTTGCTTTTTGAATTTCAGTAGCATTACGTTTATGACATTTTTTTTTCAACATCAGTTGCCTTTCGCTTACAACGCTTTTCTTTTTCAACATTAGCTGCCTTTGGCTTTCGACATTTTTCTTTTTCAACAATAGCTGTCTTTGGCTTTCGACATTTTTCTTTTTCAACATTAGCTGCCTTTGGCTTTCGACATTTTTCCCTTTCAACATCGGTTGCTTTTCGTATACGACATTTTTCTTCTTCAATATCAGTTGACTTTCTTATACGACAACTTTCTTTTTCAATTGTATTCTTCCTTAACTTGCGATAATTCAAATGCAGGTCCCAGATGTATCACTTTAGTGATAGTAAGGTAATGAATTTCAAATAGCACAAATTGCACGACTTTCCTTGAGCATCCTTACTGTGAGAATCAATTAAGAAAAAGTATTTTTGATTCCATAACACGCTAAAGCAAATAACTTTCATAAGAATCAGTAAACCGTTGTATTTTGAAGTACGTATGTTTGCCTCAAAAAGCACGCCTACACATTATAACCATGTACAGTTCCCATTTTTTCAGGGGCATAAAAAGCGTTAATCGAGGCTTCAAGCAATGATAAAGTTTTCGGTAATTCAGAAATCATTAAATAATTTTTATTTAAGGATTTGTATATTTTATCTCCATTTTCAATAATGTAATCCAAGTCATAGCATGTCCAATGCCCTGGACTTTTCACTTGAGTAAATACAACTGACATTAGAGCACAATATGTACATTGTAGGCCAGCAGATTCACCGAACATTTCAGGTTTCTGATGAAAGAACCCTTGTATGATTTTAAAGAAGACATATTAGAATTAAAAATAGCAAGTAGCTTTAGCTAAAAATGCCCCCGCGCTCAAGCATTCCAATTTGTACACACAGCAAGCTATACATTATAAGCCTATACAACAGAAACAAAAACAAACACAACTTTGTTACTTTTTGTTATCTCTATGTCAGACCTATGTCACACTGATGCTAATATACCTTTCAAAAAGGGTAAATAAGGCTTAACAAGTAATATCAGAAAGTATTTGCTACAAACAAAAGAAATGTGTGAACTGAAACCATGGATACGTATTTTATAATCAAAATAAGATTAAGATTTGTTAAAGAAATTCTGTAAGAGCCAAAAGAAAGAAAAACTTTTTCAAAAAAAAAATTAAAGCGAAAAATCCATTAGAAATCTGCGTTTCAAACTTTGATTCGAAACAAAAAATAGCCAAAGTTTACATAAAAAAAACAAGAAAAAATATAAAAAGGAAAAGATCCGCCAAAAAACAGTGCATTGAATAAAATTTATTGAATGAAAGATTTAGAGCTAAAACATATACAAAAATAAAATGTATTGTTGGCAAAATTTCAGATTTCAAGCTGTGCTTCAAAATCCTAGTCGTTCACTTCACTAAAACAACACAAACCTAATATGAAAAAGTCTAAGCAATTTTAGCATACAAACTTCCTAAATAACATAGTATAATAGTATAGTAATAGTATAATAATAAATTTGGAAAAAAACATTCTGTCTCCCACCTACGGTACCATGCTTTGACATGGGAAAAAAGCAAAGTCAGGTAATAATTGTATACCACCGTGTAACGTCAACACGAAAGTTGGAGGATGATGAAGATGAAGAACAAAATCGGAAAACCGACTTCGCCTATCTCGTGAAACCACTATGCCTCCTCGCTCGCTTACGCTCGCTGCGGGGGCAACAATGCTTATTTACACAGTATCGAGAATAGATTATTATTATCGTAACCGATATCAATAATGTTTTTTTCAATGGTGCTTTATTGTGGTGCAAGGACCAAGCAGTACAACGACTGCCTTCCGCAGTCCCTATCAGTGACACGAGGGTTTGATAGAGAAGGGAACCTGAAATCCTTTTCAAGAATTAAAAGAAATAGAATTAAAACAGCTTAAAAATACAGGGTACCTGAGGAATACCAAAAACCTTTGATCGGAGCACGCCATAAACAGAAGTTCTGCGAATGAACTGACTACATACGGGTCTTTTGCAACATGAGGTAACAAAGTACTGACTTTCTTTTTTTTCTTTTTCTTTAAAAATAAAAACACATTTTTTTAAGGACATGTTTCGACATTCTTATGTCATCATCAGCTATAAAATATTTACAAAAAATTTTTCTACATACATAAAATAATGATTACAAAAGGTGTTACAAAAAAGCTATACATCAAAATCTCCAATTAAAATTAATGAGTTAGACTAGAAGTGTGAAAAGATGACAGAGTTAGAAAGACAATAGAAAGTGTGAAGAGTAAATGTAAAGTATGAATAAGGGAAAGATGAAAGAAAGATGAAAGAAAGATAAAAGAAACGAAAAAAGAAAGAAAAGAAAATTACACCGACAATGTTTTCCCTATGTACTTTACTTGAGTGTTAAGATTAGGATTTTCCCACCCAATATGAAGTCCCTCCTTAAGTTTAAGTTGCCATTTAGTTTGTGCATTATCGATGATTTTAAAACAATTAGGACTTACTTTATCAAAACAATCTTCCTTTTCCCTGATATGTTTAAAAATATGAGAGTTCTTATCTGTTTTTAAATGTTCATTAATCCGTTGTCCAAAATGTCTGGTGGTTTCACCAATATAACAAGCGTTACAGCTTGTACAGTTAAATTTATAGACAACATTAGATTTAAGATTTAAAGGAACTTTGTCTTTAGTTGAAAACAGACTACCAATTTTAAAGGATGTGAAAATTATTTTTACGGATTGTGTTTTACAGTATTTTTTAACGATGTTGTTAATTTTTAATTTAAAGATGTCAGAATGTTTGCCTATGTAAGGTAATTTAAAGAAACGAGCTTCGTTTAATGTTTCTTTAGGTTCGTCTGCTTTGTACGTTTTATTCAAATACTGTTCTATTAATTTATCAGTTAATTTGACAGGATAAAGATTTTGTCTTAGTATATCTTTAACTTTATTGAGATCGTTATGAAAACCTAGCCAAGTGTTGTTAATTTTGTAAGCCCGGTCAATTAAGCAGTTAATTAATCCACGTTTATATGTAAAAGACGTGAAACTGAAATAATTAGTTAGGAGTCCAGTGAATGTTTTCTTACGATATACAGAGGTTACAGTTGAAGGTTTAGAGTTATTTATGAAAATATCCAAGAATGGGATAGTGTGATTATTTTCCTTCTCCATAGTAAATTTTATGTTAGGATGTTTAGAATTTATGTAGTTAAAGAAATCTTCTGCGTCAGCAAGATTTTTAAAAACAGCAAAAATATCATCCACATAGCGTTTATAAAGCATAGGTTTATTCTTATTATAATCAACCAGCCATTGTCTTTCATGGTAGCCCATGAAGATGTTGGCTAAGACAGGAGCTAACGGTGAACCCATAGCAACCCCATCTATTTGATCATAAAATTTACCGTTAAAAAGAAAGTGAGTTTTAGCTGTAGCAAAGAGAAAAAGCTTGGTTAAATCTTCCTTAGTAACATTTAGATTCGGATGATTATCTATGATTATGTCAACAGCGATGGTTATAGTTTCGTTTAGAGGTATGTTAGTAAAAAGACTTTGAACATCATAAGATACCAAATATGTGTCTTTTAAGTTAACTTCATTTAGTTCTTTAACAAAAGTAAAAGTATCTTTAGTGCAATGTTCTCTAGGTATAAAAGGAGTTAACAAATTACAAAGATGTTTAGCTAAGTTATAATTATAAGTACCGATAGATGAAACAATAGGCCGGAAAGGAATAGAATGAGCAGAAGTAGAAGATAAATTCGAAACAGAAACTTTGTGAAGTTTAGGAAGTCCGTATATACGAGCAGGAGAAGAGCCATTAGGATAAATATTATCATATTCAGAGTCTGTAAAAAGTCCTTTAGATTTTAACTTTCTTACCAATCTTTGTAGCTGACCTTCTCTTAATGATGTCACATCTTTCTCCAATCTTTTAAATTTTGCTTCGTCCGAAATCAAATTCAATATAGCAGCATCATAAATGTCTCTATCCATTATAACTACTCCTGATCCTTTGTCCGGTTTTGTGATGATAATGTTACTGTTATTTTTAAGACGATTTAGTATGCGGTGTTTACGTAATGTTTCTTGTGATGGCGAATAGTTGTAATAAAAAGAGTTTGCAATATAAGATTTTATTACAACTATTCGCCATCACAAGAAACATTACGTAAATACCGCATACTAAATCGTCTTAAAAATAACAGTAACATTATCATCACAAAACCGGACAAAGGATCAGGAGTAGTTATAATGGATAGAGACATTTATGATGCTGCTATATTGAATTTGATTTCGGACGAAGCAAAATTTAAAAGATTGGAGAAAGATGTGACATCATTAAGAG
The DNA here is from genome assembly GCA_027922465.2 of Turritopsis dohrnii. NCBI lineage: Eukaryota > Metazoa > Cnidaria > Hydrozoa > Anthoathecata > Oceaniidae > Turritopsis > Turritopsis dohrnii. The sequence continues at coordinate 146,653 of BQMF02000630.1, read as the reverse complement.
AAGGTCAGCTACAAAGATTGGTAAGAAAGTTAAAATCTAAAGGACTTTTTACAGACTCTGAATATGATAATATTTATCCTAATGGCTCTTCTCCTGCTCGTATATACGGACTTCCTAAACTTCACAAAGTTTCTGTTTCGAATTTATCTTCTACTTCTGCTCATTCTATTCCTTTCCGGCCTATTGTTTCATCTATCGGTACTTATAATTATAACTTAGCTAAACATCTTTGTAATTTGTTAACTCCTTTTATACCTAGAGAACATTGCACTAAAGATACTTTTACTTTTGTTAAAGAACTAAATGAAGTTAACTTAAAAGACACATATTTGGTATCTTATGATGTTCAAAGTCTTTTTACTAACATACCTCTAAACGAAACTATAACCATCGCTGTTGACATAATCATAGATAATCATCCGAATCTAAATGTTACTAAGGAAGATTTAACCAAGCTTTTTCTCTTTGCTACAGCTAAAACTCACTTTCTTTTTAACGGTAAATTTTATGATCAAATAGATGGGGTTGCTATGGGTTCACCGTTAGCTCCTGTCTTAGCCAACATCTTCATGGGCTACCATGAAAGACAATGGCTGGTTGATTATAATAAGAATAAACCTATGCTTTATAAACGCTATGTGGATGATATTTTTGCTGTTTTTAAAAATCTTGCTGACGCAGAAGATTTCTTTAACTACATAAATTCTAAACATCCTAACATAAAATTTACTATGGAGAAGGAAAATAATCACACTATCCCATTCTTGGATATTTTCATAAATAACTCTAAACCTTCAACTGTAACCTCTGTATATCGTAAGAAAACATTCACTGGACTCCTAACTAATTATTTCAGTTTCACGTCTTTTACATATAAACGTGGATTAATTAACTGCTTAATTGACCGGGCTTACAAAATTAACAACACTTGGCTAGGTTTTCATAACGATCTCAATAAAGTTAAAGATATACTAAGACAAAATCTTTATCCTGTCAAATTAACTGATAAATTAATAGAACAGTATTTGAATAAAACGTACAAAGCAGACGAACCTAAAGAAACATTAAACGAAGCTCGTTTCTTTAAATTACCTTACATAGGCAAACATTCTGACATCTTTAAATTAAAAATTAACAACATCGTTAAAAAATACTGTAAAACACAATCCGTAAAAATAATTTTCACATCCTTTAAAATTGGTAGTCTGTTTTCAACTAAAGACAAAGTTCCTTTAAATCTTAAATCTAATGTTGTCTATAAATTTAACTGTACAAGCTGTAACGCTTGTTATATTGGTGAAACCACCAGACATTTTGGACAACGGATTAATGAACATTTAAAAACAGATAAGAACTCTCATATTTTTAAACATATCAGGGAAAAGGAAGATTGTTTTGATAAAGTAAGTCCTAATTGTTTTAAAATCATCGATAATGCACAAACTAAATGGCAACTTAAACTTAAGGAGGGACTTCATATTGGGTGGGAAAATCCTAATCTTAACACTCAAGTAAAGTACATAGGGAAAACATTGTCGGTGTAATTTTCTTTTCTTTCTTTTTTCGTTTCTTTTATCTTTCTTTCATCTTTCTTTCATCTTTCCCTTATTCATACTTTACATTTACTCTTCACACTTTCTATTGTCTTTCTAACTCTGTCATCTTTTCACACTTCTAGTCTAACTCATTAATTTTAATTGGAGATTTTGATGTATAGCTTTTTTGTAACACCTTTTGTAATCATTATTTTATGTATGTAGAAAAATTTTTTGTAAATATTTTATAGCTGATGATGACATAAGAATGTCGAAACATGTCCTTAAAAAAATGTGTTTTTATTTTAAAAATTATTATACACTTTGTGCTTCTACGTAATTTTCTTTTTCTACAGTCACATTACTTATAACGTGTAGGCAGGTCAAAATGTTATACAATGTGTTTCATAATGTTGGAAGCGGAAATTTTAAAGCTGTTTTTTTAAATGAATATACCGAATTTCAAAATAATTTTTACATCGATGGAAAGCCGTTTTCAAGTTCTTTCGGCTAATATATTTTTGTGAAAAATGAAAAAGTGGCTTTTGTATAAATAAGGAAAATGTCTTGGGAAAATGTAATTAAATTTTTAATGGAATTATTATTAAATATTATTAAATATTAACGGAAATTAAATTAAAAAAAGATAATATGCTATCCAAAACTTTAATTGTTTAATGACTTTGATGTTTGTCTTCTCAGTCCTCGAAATTAAGCTATGAAAATTGCTAGGCTGGAATTGGACAAAATTCATAAGCACAGGCTTATTTCGGCCGGAGAAGGAGGAAGAGTAGTAGTAATAGTAGTAGTCCAAGGGTGTCTTAATTAGGTATTCGCTTTCGCTGCTACCGTAAAAAGTTGGAAAAAAAGAATTTTATGTTCTTAGAGACTATCATGCAAAATAAAGTTAGTTCGAATAGTTCTTCATATTATATGAGTAAAAAAGTCAAAGAGAGAAACGCACGTCAGATAACCATCATTATTTCTGATTCTGTTTATTTTTTCTCTGAATTATTTTCTCTGTTCTTCGTTTAAAATTTCATTTATGTATTTATTTATTTTAATGTGACATTAAAATCTTTTGATTTATGTGAAAATAAAATTCAACGTAAACCACAAAAGTATAAATGAAGTACATACATGCAGGATACACTTAAGTGACTCTAGAAGGGACAAAACTCTGAAAGACATGGCAAATAGTTTGTTATATCGTTAAACTTCTATGTTGTTTGTTCTTTGCTGTGATATTTTCATTCAGAAAATAACAAAGAAAAATATCAGTAGGAATGAACAAATGAAAAAGGTTGTACAAATTAGAGAAATCAGTGACTGTTGTTTTTTCTTCAATAAGAATGTTACATTCTGCAACAGCAGAAACCAAAATAACTAGATGCATCAAATACTCCTTTGAAAGTAGAGGTGACTTCAAATCTCGACCATCGATTTTCAAGACCGCAAGAGTAATTATAGAAAACCCCAACAACTTGCGAGGATCTGTTTGCTTTTAGCATCCCCCCATGAATCGAGAGTTGTGCGTCACAATGCGTATGGCCAGTTCTTTTACACAGTTCGTTGCAGGATTTACCCTGTTCCCCTGATATAATGATGTTTGCATGCGGACCTGATCCTCCAGTGGCAGTGCTACCCCTACATGCTGCAGCAGCAGCCATATGCAAAGATTGCCATTGCAGATCAGATGCTTTGTATTGTCCATATCCACCAGGAAGAAGAGACTGTTTTATTTTTTGGTCGTTTTGTAGGGTTACATACTTCTTTTCTCGAATTTTTATGTTTTCAAGCTCTTTATTAAGCTAAAAGAAAACCGGAGTTTTAGCTTCCTATAGTCAAAAAGGTGATTTTGCTGCAAAAATAACGAAGGTATTACCGTATTGACTTTCGATTGCAGATTGGTCACTTGTTGTTGCAACTTACTCACCAATGCTGAGAATGTTTTATGAATTTCATTTAAGGTCTAAAAGAAAGATGTTTAATTTTACACTACATTAGGGAGATGCGTATAATCAGCGAGCCTGTTGTTTCCCAGACACATTTCAACTGTTAAGGATCACCTCCTGTCCCTTGCAAGCTTTTGATGTAAAAAATGGACTATATCGGTGTAAGTTAAAAGAATTCCAAAGTTACGATTTCTCCAAAAATGACGTATTTTAAATTGACGTCTCATGAAATTGATATACATGATGTTAACGCCACATAAAATTAACGCAAATTTTGAATTCGTTTTAATTTTCTGTGGTTTTAATTTTCTGGAATAGGTAGCTTGTGTGCAAGATGGTAAGACAACTGATATAGCCACTGATTCGTGAAAACCTTCAGTGTGACATTAACGACACAGTTGTATGATAGATTGTTTTACAGACGATGATGTAAAACAGATGACACAAATGTACGTGAAAGTATGGAGCTGTATTTTATTTTGTGCATGCTTATTTTATGGTCATTTTTGTCTTGTTATGCATGCTTAAATAGTCAAATAAACGTCACAAATAAATATAATGCAACTAATACTTTTACTTTAAAAAAAAGGATGAAGTATGGAAAACATATAACAAAATAAACACCTGATTATCACAGCTGCCAGGCATCCCCTGCACCCCTGTGTCACCTTTCGGTCCGGCAGGACCAACGGCACCAGGATCTCCATTGGCACCAGGTAATCCACGAGGACCAATTAAACCAGTTTTGCCCATTTTTCCAGGTGGTCCCTGAAAAATTATATCAGTTTTCAAGTTTTGATTTGTCTACTTAAAACAGGTTTAATCGTACGGGTAAGGCTTAGCATGAAAATGAATGTAAGAAATTCGATGATATCAGAATTCGTACTGTAGGTCCTCTGGCACACTCAACACAATCTTTCCCATTCTTGCCACTTATACCATCTCTACCATCGCGACCCGGCAAACCATCTCTTCCATCTCTACATGAACATGAGTTGTAGGTTCCAGTGCAAGATTTACCATCCTTTGAGAAAACAAAGTTACAGTGTTAAATAAAACTTAATGAAACAACAACCTTATGTATCTACTGATAGGATGCTACGTATTGCATTGCTCTAACTTGTCCGGAGACCAGTGTAAAGTCAGTCGATGGATAGAAGCAGAATTATATGTCAGAATCGAAACCATTATAACATTTTTCCATGTGAACAGAACACTATTCAAATATCCTACCTATTCAATTGTAACAGTGTTTTCTCGAGTTTTGCTTAAAAGGTACTTCCAATTTCAGGCTAACTTACTTTATGTGCGTGTTAATTATTAGAAAGTGTGTGTCAAATAAACAAATCCGATAAGCATCAAATTGGAAATTTCAAGAATGAAGTTCCATTGTGTAGTTAGATTGAATTTTGACAGTTAAATTCAACTTCAATTTCTATCAGTCTGTATGTAATACGTTTTTGGATTCTTATGCTTGCCTACATTCTTTATAGGAGAAAGTTGAGTTAATTAAGAGTTCGTATTAGCCATAACATGCATTTTTAGCCCTTTCATAGGCAAGTAGATAATATATTTGCTTGCTTACTTTATTTGAGGTGCTCGAGCTTGCACTTCCAATGTTTGCAAAATCTACCAAAACAAAAAATAAAAACAAGTTCTTCATTGTGTGTTCGTCCTCTGAACAAAAATATAGCTATGTACAGTGAATGGAGATTGGGTACATCTGTCTGGTCAGGTGAGACAACGTGTTTGTGAAGCTGTGCAAATCTTGTTACAAATCCTGTTACGACATTGAATACATTGAAAATACTACAAGGTCTCATAAAAACATTCATGTGAAAAGTTCCTCGTTATCTTCCATAACTTGATGAATATTTACTGGAATAAGAACCTAATACTTACGTAAATACCCCAAACTAAATTAAAGACTTTCTCAACATAGATAATGATGAGCATTAATGTAAGTGCTTTCATGTTTTAATAACGCCACGATGACGTCATTGGAAGGTGCACTTGTGTTACACGTCACTGAATGAATAGGACCACCATAATTAGCTTCAATAATTTGAACTCCCTCAACAATCCACCGTGAAACAGTTGCTATCACAACTCCATGGAGACAACAGTCGGTTTTGGACATACAACAGGTCATGAGTTTCAAATACCAAATAAAGAAATACATCTTCCTTATCGGGGGAAAAAAGTCGGGGAAAAGTGACCAATTTTTTTTCCGGGGTGACTAAAATTTTCCCCGACCAAATTTTTCCCCGACTTTTCTGCACCCGACCAAAAATTTTCCCTGACTTTACTTTCCCCGATAAGGTCTACGATAACTCAGGCGTTATTGTAATATTTGTTTAATTAAGTAAATATGAAAAAACAAATGGTTAAACAAGCAGTGGAGGCATTGCGGTGGCGTTTTCGGCTGGCACGCCAGGGGTTCCGGGTTTCAAGGTTATAGGGTTAGGGTTAGGGTTAGGGTTAAATAGGTAAAACTGACGTATAATGGGGTTTACAATACAAAATATCTCATCGAATATATCTCTGTAATGGTTCATTGTAGCTAAACGATCCCATACATTTATTGGATCAAGTTTTCGAGCTCTACATCATAACCACACTTATCATTGCTAATTCCTTTCTTTTCTTCGTGAACTCTTTGAGGGGTGACACAAAGCATGTGGACATGGGCGGCGAGCGACGCCGCCTTGTCGGCTACTCTATATGTTAATACCCGACTCTCTGTTTGCCTTGTCACGCAAGATGGAGGGAGGTGTGAGCTTTGAAAGAAATCGGAGTTCTGCAGCGGAGAGATCGCGGAGAATTTAAGCAAGTTTAGAATGACCTTGAATGAACTTTTTAGCATTTGCAACTCTCTGTTCAATGTTAGCTGATAAATCCACCTTTGACGCGACTCTGTTCCTTCCTCGCACGAAGATAGGAAACTTCAGAAAAGTTGAACAGGAAGCTATCATTTTGTTTGCCAAAAGAAAACAAAGGAAAGTATTGATTACTTTTTTTTAGATGTTGTCTTTTTAGATTGGTAAAATGACAAAAAAGGTTTGTGTTATAAGTTTAATATAAGTTTATATCTATTTGGTTTGTATATTTCCAATTAGTTTTGAAATGCTGCTTCAGTTAAAATTAGGAAGTTTACGCAATTACTGCGGCATATATATTTAAAGCAAACATAGTGCCAACCCCGAACCCAGCGCTGATCACAAAATCTGTGTAATTTTTATAGAAGGTGGCTGAAAGAAATTTTGTCTTGTGTTTTTAATGTAGTCACATTATAACCAATATAGAGACCAAATATAATATATGTTATTTAGGAAGGTCGTATACTAAAATTGCATAGACATTTTTCATATTACTTTTGTGTTGTTTTAGTGAAGGGAACGACAAGGATTTTGAAACACAGCTTGAAATCTGAAACTGTGCCAACAATGCATTTTAGTTTTGTTATGATGTTTTATCTCTATATTTTGGCTATTTTTTATTTTGAATCAAAGCTTGAAGGACTTTCTAGTTTTTAATTTTTTTTCGAAAAAGTTTTTTATATTTTCTTTTGGCTCTTACGTAATTTCTTTAATAAATCTAATTTTAAAAATAAAATACGTATCCATGGTTGCAGTTCACACATTTCTTTTGTTTGTAGCAATACTTTCTGATATTACTTGTTAAGCCTTATTCACACTTTTTAAAAGGTATATTAGCATTAGTGTGACTTAGTGAGAGATAGCAAAAAGTAACAAAAAAGTTTTATGGGGATTTTCAGCTGCGTAAGTAGATCTATTTGGTTTGCATATTCCAAGTTAGTGTAGCCACCGCTACATTATGCCTCAAGATTACACTACTCATTAAACAATTCTTTGTATTGTGATTTTCGGCACCCTTTTTGTTCACTGCATACAGACACTTTGATCACGATTTGTATTTGAAATATTGTGTATCTTGCCATACGTAAAGGACTGGCTTTGTCGAAATATTTAGAGTATGCCACTTATCATGCCCTAAATCAATCAAAAACACTTTTACAAAAATCCTTAAATTACAAAATGTTTGGGTGGAAAGTTTTCTTTTCTAATGTATAGCTTGCTGTGTGTACAAATTGGAAAGCTTGAGCACGGGGGCATTTTTAGCTAAAGCTACATGCTAGTATAATAATAAATTGGAAAAAGATACAAAAAAACATTCTCCCACCTACAGTTACCATGCTTTGAAACGGGAAAAAAGCAAAGTCAGCTAATAATTGTATACCACCGTGTAACTGCAACACGAAAAGTTGGAAGATGATGATGAACAAAATCTAAAACTGACTTTCGTCTATCTCCCTTACGCTCGCTGCGGGGGCAATAACAGTGAGAGAAGATTCTCATGAAATAATGTTTGGGATGAAGAACTTATTCAAATATATGAAATGATTCAACATTGTTATTTATACCAAAACTAGCCGCCAAGGCGGCGTCGTTCGCCGCCCATGTTCAGCATGCGTTGACTTCACGAAAAATAAAATTAAGGAATTGGTAACCGAAAGTGTTCCCATGTTGTAGAGCTCGAAAAACTGATCAAAAAAATGTATGGGATCGTTCCGCTACGATCAACCGTTACAGAGATATCATCGTTCAAAGATTTTGATGACGTCACAGACCCCTCCCCAAAAAAAATTAGACCCAAATTTTTCGTCACCCCATCGCCTGTATCGCGGACCCCAAAAAACGTCAGTAATCCCTATTGGTTATCGAGATAATTTTCCCTAAACGTCGCATTCGATTAGGGTCTCAATACAATGGTTTCACACTGACGTCGCGCACAAGAAAAGAAATAATTTATGTGTGATCTTACATTGCTGACTCTCTTTAGCAGTTCACATCTACCATTTTGCGTAACAGACAAACGGACAGAGAATCGGCTATTAATATATAGACTAGCCGCCAAGGCGGCGTCGCTCGCCGCCGATGTTCACATGCTCTGTATCACTGTATCAATAAACGTCAAATTTCCTTATAAACGGCTCGTACAACTTGTGTTAACCAGAAGCATATTCGAAGTCACAACCTCTGATAAAACCAATCTTTTATCAGTGTAACAATACACTCAAAATGTAGAGAGAGAAAACTTCAACTTTTTATTAGCTTTTGTTTTAAAAAAGTTACCCACTCTAACATGGGTGCTATCAAACGTAAGGAAGAAATAGTTTCTCTTCTTAAAAACATCACGACGGAGGAGAGAAAAAAGGCACGTGCTAATTGAATAAATAGAATAAAAAACGTTCGATCAGAACGCTTAACAATTAAAAGAAGAAATTAATTTGTTAAAAGAAAAGCAAAAAAAAAAAAAACACATTTTGTTTTGATATAATACTCTTTTTTTACCTATCGGTTTTTAAACATTTTGATTGCTCAAAAAAAAAGTTCACCCGTCTCAGACAGTCAGGCAAGAGATAGTGGCAAATCGCACATGCTGCCACGTTCTGCCACTGCTGCTTTTTGTCCAAAATGTTTAATCAGTTAGTTTCTTTGTATTTAGTTGATGTACTGTTTTCAAAGCCAAGTCAACGTGGAATATAAAACTAACAATAATGATAAAAACAAAACGTTATTCCTATTAGTTCATCAGCCAAAAAAAGTCACGTTCGATTGGGGTTGCAATGTATTTGCTTCGAACTCACGTCGCACACAAAAAAAGAAATAATTTCGCTCACAACTCAATCTACCATTTTGCGTGACTTACAAACAAACAAACAAACAAACAAACAAACAGACAGAGAATCGGCTATTAATATATAGATTTGCTTAGTTCACTGGTCTGTAGATGTATGTCAATTTCAAAAGCTCTAGAACCTCTTCTTGTAAGTGTTTAAGTATTATTGAGTTAGTATACACTTTTGTCACAAATGAAGACAGAAAAATACAAATTTTAAAACTTTCACAATTCTTTAACCTATGAAGTCTTTCTCAAATGCCAAGTCTCAATATATACTTGTTAATACCCTGTTATATTGAAAAAAAAATTCTTTTTATTATGAGTCTTTGTAGGATCCTGTCAGGATTTTAACCAGGGAATTTGTAACATATGACATATATGTTGAGTGAAATTTGTTGTGTTAGTTTCAAGGTTACTATGTGATCGAAAACAGGATGCTATTCTGTATGAACTCTGATATTTCAAATTTCAGGGAAATTGCTTTTTAGATTTTTATCTTCCCTTGAATCGTCTCAGATCTTCTTGTCAGCCCATTCTTCTCTTCCTGAAGGTATAATACATGAAAATTTGCAGGATTTTTATAGCAACCAATCTACGTAACATATATACTTTTAAATCATTACACGGGATCTAGATTCCATAATGGCAGTTTAGTTTTGAATAAACGCTGTATTGTTATTAAGCTCTAAGTTTAAAGTTTACCTTTATCCTTTTATGTATTTTGGTAAACGATATAGAGATTGGGATATAAAATTCTTAAGTCAATGTATATCTTGTTATGAAGATTGTCGTGTGTGTGTAACATCCCCAGTTATACGCCCGTTGTTATTAACTTTAATTTTTTCAGTTCAAAATCAGACAGTTTAAAGCACAACGCTGATTTTTGGAAAATACAACATTTGTGTCTGACGAAATAAATATATTTACATTACAAAAAGAGTTCTCTTCATTCGAATGAATAAATAAATTATTTATTCTATCTCGCCCTCTCCCCACCATTTATTTTAACGTAGTGCTGCTAAAAGTTATCAACAAGAATCAAAGAAGTATATACCTTATTTTGGTTCCTCTAACAGTCGAATTAGGTTTTACAGATGCGATAATACAACAGTATAAACTTACATTGAAGTGTATTGAACCAAGACATTAACAACCATGTATCCTAATTGCATGGGATAAAAATTTAGGAGGGAGAAAAAGTTAGGCAAGTTGCATGGATTATTTACCTCATGGCACTCAAAATTATGTTGTTTTTTTTCTTCAAAACATTTTTACATGCCTTAAGACTAGGTGATTCTAAAGCCTGGGTTTCACTGATCGTTTTAACGCTTAAAACGCAGCGATCTTGAGCCTTATCAGTTATAAAGCTTACGACAAATATCAAAACTTTTACTATTTTAAGATTTTTGTTGCTCATGTAAGAACATAAAATGAACAGTCTTAAGGCTTAAAATATGTTTTCTCCACTAAATTAGTGAGGAAGTTGTCGAGGAAGATTTTAATGCTCAGCAAGTAAACATTGCGTTTGAGGTCGAATTATTTTTAGAGGAAGTCCGTAAATTCCCTTGTTTATGAGACACGAATAGTCCAAATTACAAAGATCGCAATATCAAAACAAATGCTTGGATAAAAATTGGTGCTGTATTTAACAGAGAATGTATAGTTATAAATCTTATTAAAAAGTAAGCAAGATTTATGAGAGAAGTTTTGTTTTGTTAAACTTTTCTTTTTTGTATTCTTTCATTTAGTTGAATTCTTACAAAGAAAATTAAAAAACCTCAAAGATCACTTGAAAAAGTGCTTAGATAAGAGGAATTCTATGACTCGATCAGGAGCAGGTGCTGAAAGTCTACCTAAATGCAAATACTTCGAACAGATGCGTTTTTTGCACGATAAGACAAAAAACAAACCTACAGTGAGCAATGTTGATGTAGCTCTGCCTGTGGAAATAGGCAGTTCTGAAACTTTGGGACAAAGCTTTAAGCGAAAAAATGATGAAACTGAGACGGCTTCAAAAAGTTGACGCAACAGCAATGAATCAACGGTAGACATGGCGATTTTAAAACAAATACAAGTAAATGATAACATTATCACTAAAGCTACAACAACTGAAAAACCTGCTGATGATGAATCAACACTTTATAGTAAGAGCCTTGTGCCAATCTTACAGTCACTTCCTTTACGTAAAAGGAGAATGTCACAAACAAAAATTCATCAGTTGCTTTTTGACCTGGAATTTGAAGATGAATAGGACCCTTCAACGGTGTTACGATATCACATATGTACATATATATAGCATACAGATTATTATCTCTTCTCTGAAAGTGCTCGACAGCCAGGAGCAATTTTACTTGTAAAAGGATGAAAAGAAGAAAACTTTTTTTTTTACATGTATATATATATATATATTATGTTTTATGCAGTTTTCATTATATGCTTAGCTATTTAGTTTTTATGTCCTTAATTTGTATGATCTACTAGATTCCATTGCCATTCAACAGCTTCTTCATTGTTGAAATAATCCATGAAATCTTGCCTAACAACAGAGGCATCTTTACTGTAGTTATGTGAACCAACACTGTTAATTGATTGGAAACCTTGAACATCTGTGGTGCTTTTTCTCCACTCCCCTTCTAGAATACCATTTGGGCTATCTCGGTCAGTAAGTTCTTTGGGCAATACATGTAGCCATTTACTTCATTTTTCATCATTAAGAAATTGTGAAGCATTACAACTGCCTTAGTAACTGATATAACTTTGGTGACACTTGCTATTAATGGACGACGAAATATTCTGAAGCGACTAGCCAAAATGCCAAAGCAGTTTTCTATTACTCTTTTAGCTCGAGATAATTAAAAACTCTTTGACGGAGTGTCAGACCTGTTGAAGGAAATGGTTTCATCATATGCATTTTCAACCCAAAAGCATCATCTCCTATAAAAGCATATGGCAATTTCTTTGTTGAGTTTGGTACTTGTGCAGGCTTTGGTAGATTCAGCATGTTATTTTCAATTGCATGGCCTAGATGACTGTTTGTGTAAACACTACCATCACTTTGTCTGCCGCTGTCTCCAATATCAACTAATGTAAATTTGTATTTGGCGTCACATATTCTCATCAAAACAATGTTGTGTGTTTTCTTGTAATTAAAGTTTGATGACCCTGAATTAGCTGGTGCTTGAATAACTATATGTTTTCCTTCAATCGCATCAACTGCATTTGGAAAATTCCAAAGCTCAAAAAATTCTTTGGAAATATTTTCCCATTCTCATTCATTTGATGGGTGTTTTAAATATCCCTTTTCAATTAAAACTTGCCATAAAATATCACAGGTTTCATTAATTATGCGGCCTACAACAGCTGGGCTCATTCTATAACTTGCAGATATTGCTACCTGGGCGTCTCCAGTAGCCAAGTACCGTAAACAAACACATAACCTTTCACTTGGTCCAATGGGCTCTCGCATTCTTGTAGTTTCTTTCTTTACTAATGGGCCTACAAGGGAGAGCAACTCCTCGAAGATTCCTGGAGACATACGAAAGCAACGAAAAAAGTATCCTTTGTCAAAAAGTTGTAGGTCCTTCACTAGAAGATGGTACTCGCCTTTTTTCTGCCTATCCATATAAATTTTACGAATCCAAAATGACTTCTTATATTTCTTTAATCTTCTTCGACGTCTTAAAAGTAACAGATACAATAAATTGGTATTTGTTTGCAGTAAGTTTCTTGCTATGTCTTCATGCATGGTTATTTGTTTACATTTGATTTTTCGCGCGTTTTGAATTTCCATGTGGAAAATAAGAAGCGGTTCTTCGCGCGAATTTAGCGACGAAAAGCGTAACGTTCGCGCGAACTTTTCGTCTAGTGGAAAACCGGCTTAACAGTTCTAGTTCCTTTGTCAGTACGTGAAAAAATCTTGAGCTGTTTCTTTCTTGATACAACTTTCTCAACCAGAACCGTTTGGATTCTCTTTTCTTTTTTCTCTTCTTTTCTTTTCTTTCTTTCTTTTTTTTTTTTTTTTTGTAAAATCGTCATACAAAATTGCTAAGCCTGGTTTTCACTGATCGTTGTAATGCTTTTTAACGCATTTTTATTATGATGTTTTTTGATATCTGTATTAAAACAGTTTTGATCAATGATTTTTGATATTTATTTTATTGGTTAAATCACTGTTTTAAGCCCTAAGATCAATGATTGTTTTAAGGTTGTTTTCACTACAAAATAGAAAAACATGTTTTAAGGCTTAAGATCGCTGCGTTTTAAGCGTTAAAACGATCAATGAAAACCAGGCTTTACTGAATCTATTTTGTGTTCTTGTACTGTTAAACACCTCAAATTTGTAGCTTGAAATTTTGAATGAACAAAAAAAAGTTACCAAAAGATGGCACAAGTTTAGTATATAATCATATATTTCCCCATAGGGCGAAATATATGTTAAAACCGGCATTTCCTTCTCCTCCTCGTTCACTTTTATAGCCGCAGTTCAGTATTGAATTTTCGCCTAGCCAAAGTAGATAAGAATAGAGGCTAGTCTACAGCACGCCATTTTTTTTCAGTCAGTGCAGATGAGCAGTGGAAGATTTTTGCTTTTATTTCTGCTAGCTTTTAAAATGATTCAATAGATGAAACGTTAAATGATGGAAATGAATCGTTTTAGTTCAGTGTTGCCTTAAAAAGCTTTGTAAAAACTTTTGAATGAACGTGTAAAAACCAGAAAACATTGATACCGTATTTCCTCTAATAAACGCCGCGGCGTTTATTACAAATTCAAGTTTTTGGATGCGGCGTTTAATAGAGGGAGGCGTTCTTTAGAGGGCGGCGTTTATTACAAAATGAAAAATTGGACCGAAGCAAACTTAAATAATAATGCTTTCTTATCCTTAAAAAAGTTACAAAAGGTTGTGTGAAAATGTTTTACACAAAAGATATGTTTACGAAAATGTCCAAGAAGAGCAATGTTCTCTTGTATGACATGAAAACTTTTTTATAATTCTTGTTTAACCTGTTTTCTAATAAACACCGATTTTCAAGATGCAGCGTTTAATAGAGGGAGGCGTTTATTAGAGGGCGGCGTTTACGACAAACGTTCGGCTATAAGTGCGGCGTTTAATAGAGTGCGGCGTTTATCAGAGGGCGGCGTTTATTAAAGGAAATACGGTATATCAATCAATGATATTGTTGGTAACAATGTTATGATGATTGGTAATTAATTTGCTTCGAACAGCAAACCATTGAAGCTGTGGTTTCAGTGCAAAGGTGAAAATTCATTATCAATAGCCAGGCTGAAGATTTATTGTTATTTTACATCCTGGTGATATAATGTAATGTATCCCAACTGAAATGAAAGCACGATGATGTACTAGCCATAAAGGAAACCCTTTTCATGTGGAGAACAACCAGTTCAACCAGTTTGTTAATTCAAAAAGTACATACAAAAACAGCAAGTAAAAACATGATGTCGTATATGCAATAAGAAGTTCAGAAAACCAATTACGTATAATATTCTAAAACACAGGATTGAGACACATAATAACTTGAAAGAATCTGGTCGAGTGTGTTTCCCTGGATAGTCATTTAATCCAACAACAGAAACATAGTTTACTATGGATGAATTCCATGATCACGTATACTGTTTTGATACTGTATATGATATTTTATTTTGCAAAATTTAATATAATGTACTGTTAATTTTCCTGTACGAACAACGAACGTAATTCAAAACACAACACAAATGACAGTCTGTAAACTAAATCAAGCCGGAACACGAACTTCAACTTTCAGCTATGTAGTGATTTGGTTATGAATATGTATTTTCACTACCAAAGTTTGTTTTTTTTCCATTTGGGATTTATAATAATGAAGGTCATTTTTACCACAAAATAAACAATGAGTGTGAACATATTTTTTTGAACAGAGATGTTTATTCTGAATACTTGAATTTCGTTTTAAATAACTATTCTGTCCTAATTTGAAATGTTGCGCGTAATATTTGTCAGTAGAGATTTTGATTATATACTTTTGATAGTTACTTGCTTATATGTCTACCCGAAAGTATACTGTGGTATCAAAATTAGGTTTAACAATTTTCTTTTCTTCTTTTGTACAGAAAACCTATATACAAATTTGATTGTATAATGTTGTAAGATAGTTTTATTCGAGTTACAAATGGTATAAAGGATAGGAAAGTTGTCAAGCTTCTGCAACAATAAAGATCATACATATTATATTATGATGAAATTGTCTTACACATTGATGGGTTTGTTGATATGCAGTTGTTTAAGGGAAAATATTAGTCGCATTTAGGACTTAGGACTTCTCGGTCACTTTTTAACTCCTCAGCAAAAAACTCCTCTTTTGACCGTGAACAACTTCATTTCATAATAAGTTCAAAGTAAGTTTCTTTGTGGTATTAAATTCAATCTGAGTATCAGGTTGATGGTAGTTATACTGTAATTATTTAATCATACATTTTTCTCATGGTTATCAATGTACACACAATAATTGATAAAATGTTTGCAACTTTGGGGAAATATATAGTTGCATTTTTGCGAATCTTGTTATTTTTACGAACAATACAACTTTTCTTAAAAAATTTTTCGACATTTTCGTTGTGATCATTAGTAGTAAAATTAAGTTACAAGCTGAATCGTAAGTATATTATATATAATACAAGAAGTTAATTTATAGTAAAGATTTATACTACAAAGGTAAAATAATGTTAGAAGTTATTAATTAGAGAAAGTGTTAAAAATATGAAAGGTAAATGTAAATGCTAGGTAAATCTAAACATAATTACAGTAGCAATAACACACATCAGCTCATAAGAAGACAAAAATGAAGAAAATAACATTAAAACACAAAAAAAATTATACTACCTTATTCGTACTTATAAATGCTAGGAGAATTTCTTGTAGCACTATTAATTGCGGGATTTATTTTTGTAATTTTGCAATTAATAAGCTGTCTCTCATTTTTAGAGCAATTTTTTTTCAAAAATATACACGTAAAGGGGAAGTGGATCGTACTGCACACCACAGAATGATGAAATATATGGAAATAATGGACCCCGAAACAAGAAAACATAATATTTTACTTTTCAATCTATCTCTATTACATCATCAGTATTCAGAACTTTTTTTCTTGATGGTGTACAGGTAACATTGAGGGAGATTCTTAAAATTGAACAGATAGGAATACTTTGATATTCTCGATAATGGAAATGATGATGAGTAAAAGGATAAAAAAATTGATTTTTTCAAGTTTGTCTTTGAGTCGCTCAAGTTTGTCCCGCAAATTCCGAGATTTTTGGCAAATTAGCAAAAATAAATCCCGCTAATCCGATTTCTTTTTAGGTTCAATTTGCAAAAATTTTTCATGTAATTAATTCTCCAGCAAACAATTTATACGAATAAGGTAACATATTTTACTTGCGTTCTTAAATAAGGATAAATATTAATATTGATATTTTCATTATCAGTATGGAAAGAAGTATTCACAAGGGATCCCTTGTGACAAATTGCTTCCCCATCTAGGTGTCTCTCTTATCAAGACAGGTTGCTTTATTCGGCCTTGTGGAATTTGATTTGAGGGATCATTTACATACTGTGAAAACTTTTGTGTGACAAGCTGGAATTGTTTGTATACTTATGGATGCCTCTGCCTAAAATCTTGCAATTTAGCGAGCTTGTTATCAGAGCAACCTCGTACCCAGGGTTTCTTGCGTTTTCGATATACGGCCGCCGTCCGTATATCGAAAAGGCAAGAAACCCTGGGTACGAGGTTGGTTATCAGAGATATTTTAAATGTTGGTCTTTTGTTGGTAAATTGGATTCAGGCTTTTTTAAAAAAAAGTCATTCAGGCAGCGATGATGCCTGATCACCAACGATGACCAGCAATTTTCCCAATTCGGAACCCGGAAAGATTCCGGTCAATGAGCAGATGCATCCATGCTCATTTGCAGAAATGTCTTTTAGTTTGATTAACAGTATGGGAGGTGCAGTGTTTTTAATTTACGACAGTTGGATTTGATTTGTGTTCAGAATTAGGAAAATTGACAAATATCAAAAGCAAATATTTAGTCGTCATTTTCTACAATTTTGTGCCATTATGAAAAATATTTGAAAGTCAAACAAAGTTCAATACAAATTATTTCAGATTTCTTTTGTAACTGGAGAAAAAGAAAAATTTATATGAATTTCCATGAACTGAATTTTTCCTTATTTGGGATGATAAATTTAAAGCTTTAATGACCAATATTGTCTCACCCGCTACTACGAAATTGAGAGATTCAGTAACTATTTTCCCTTCAGGTATAAAATGACAGTTAAAATTACGATGCTGTAATTCAAGTTTCTATAAGGCCTGAATTATTTTAAATGTAATTAATTAGAACTTTTTATACTTTTATTTTTAGTAATCAGCAACTGCTTGGCATAAGATCTACATGTAACCTTATCGAAAGTTGACCTGCGTGATTAACCAAACACGTAAGCCTGTGAGAACGTAAAGCTGGAAAAAGTAAAGCTGGTAAAGTTGGACTAACTTGTAAAACCGGAATTTGAAGCTCAAATAAAACCGATCAAAGTAGTTGTTGTAGTGTTGTTATGCCCGTATGATTTCTGTTGAAATTCTGTTGTATTACTGTATGCAGTTTATATACTGCCACCAAAATCACCCAACCATTAAGGAAAAGGTAACAAGAACCATACGGTGCGAAACTGTAGCAGTGTTATAACACTAACTCCCGGTATGAATAAACTACATCCGAAATAGAGCTTTAATTTTATTTTTAGCCTGAATTACACTGGCCCCATTTCATGTTTTAAAATTATTTGTAAGAGTGTAAACGTAGCTTAATTGATAAACAACAGTTGTAATTGAAACAAAGGAATTATACTTCATGAGCTGTAACCATGGATACATATAATGTTGTATTCCCTTAGTCACCCTAGTTACAACTCAGAAATTGCTGTTTTGACGTTTCTGGAGCAAATATTTTTTTGTTTTGATTCACAGTCCGTCGTTTTTCAACTTTGTTGAAAGCGCTGACCTTAAGGCCTCAGGGTCTCTTGTTTTAGTTTTGGATTCCACTTCTGGATTGCAATGCTTTGCTTAGACCCAAATATTGAACAATTTTCCTTCAAAAACGTGATCTATATTTATCAACTGAAGCCACTAAATTCTAATGTAAGGAATCTGAGTGAATGTAAATTATATAAATTTAATGATTTTATGATATTTAAACATAGTTACTCGGAATAAACCCTGGTTAGGAAACTCCCGTGGCTTTCGCCCTGTTCGGCAAAATATGTTTTGATCTTATTTTGTTGCAATCACGTGACATTGATGGTGCACTTAAAAATTTTCTAACGTGATGGCTGGTGCTGTGGTGAATGATTATCTTTTTGGTGATGACTTAGAGGCAGTTATGAACGCATTAGAGGAGGATGTAGGTTTACAAGAGGAATTTTTAAATACAGCAAACAATGTAAGTGATTAGTTGTACCTAAGATGATGGAACTCAACTTAAACTGGCTCAAAAATTATCTCCTGCATTCTTTTATATTATTATTTTTCTGACTTTGTTTTAGATTGAAGATGGAAAGTTTGTGTGTAATATTTGTGAAAAAGTATGTAAAAGCAAAGGATGGCTTACTCGGCATATGAAAAAACATTCAGCTACAGTGAAAAATGAAAGAGTCGTACAATGTTTAACACAAGAACATATTTTTAATATATTATCAGAAGAAAAGGTGAAAGTCGAAAATAACAGCTGCTATAATACTGATTTATGTACGAAACTTAAAGAAACGAAAATTGAAGGAGATGACATGTGGTTAATAGCATTAGACTTGTGGTCTGCATTCCAAAAACCGTATGAAAAATTGTTAAAAAACAAAGATGCGGAAAACTTTTATAGCTTTTGCTATTCAAACATTGTTGCTAAAGCACAAGAATTTTTATCCGTCTACCCAGATCATGTGGCAACAATTTTGCTTTGTAAACTAACGGACAGATTGTTGCATCAATCAAAAGAAGATACAGAATGTAAGACATCTGAATCAACAACCGATTTATCTGAAAAAGAGACACATGGCTTGTATTACATCACAGGATATGTAATGCATAAACTTTATAAAAAAATGAAAAACTCCCCCAAATGGAATACTAGCACAAATCAACAAATAATGTCACTATTAAATGCAACCAAATTACATCCTGAGGAAACAAAAGAAAACTTTACTTTTATGTCTAATCTTGACAGAGGTGGACCTTGGTTTATAACTGAAGATTTGCAAAAACTAATGCACTTGGCAGAAAACTATTTCCGTAAAAATACAACCTCTCTCATAGATCATGTAATTGATTACAGAAGTATTTGTAAAAGCATTACTGATGATTCTTTTATTCAGAAGAAATGGGAAGATATATGCACAAAATCTGAAGTTGAAATAGCAAAACATATCTCAAAAGATGTACTTTATAGTGTTATCAATTTATTTGTCAGGATACGCTCATTTACACATGCCAAAAACATCGTACAAAAGTTTAAAAGAACACAACAAACTGCAAAGGACAAAGCTCTCAGGAAAAACATTAAACGTTCATGTGTTGAAGAAAAATAACAAATTTTGATAATGATATGTAATGTTATAATCTATTTACCAATTTCAGATCACCCACATATTACAGTGAAAATCTTGCAAAATTTGTTTGGATTTTTCCTCATTTTTCAATGTTTTTATCTTTCATTTCTGAGAAGTTTGGTTATCTGGAATAGGTATAAGTAAAAGTAAAGATTATACAGTAATGGATTTTGTTCATATTTTATTCAACGAGCTTTACGCTTTGGTAATATTGTATTATCAATCTCAACCCAACTTTTTCGTTTATCATATCTTCCTCTTGTATTACCACTGCTGCACGAAATACTTTTTTGTATGCGAATTGAGTTATCATTATATCCAAACATCTGTAAGTCTCGATTATCTGAACGTCGGCCTATTTGTCGCTGATTGCCAAAATACTCCTCGACTGGATCCTGGCAAAATCTCTCAGTGAGGACAAATTCCACACCATTACTCAACATGAATTTTATCATTTCAATGATTGCATGTGTTGTAATTTTGAAACCTTCAAAGGTTTGCCATGATAAGAACATCTTACTTTGATCATTCAATGTGAAATCACCAGGACGGTTATCAATATTTTGCTTCCAAGTATAAAGATAATTAAGGAAAACATTGCGTAACCATTCAAAACGTTCATCATTCAATGATGAAAATGGGGCTAACATGGGCTTACGCTTTCGAATGTGTTCATTCATTCCCCGCACATTCATGCAATCAAAAAAATTATCAATCATTTGACAATATCTTGCGGTTTCCACTGAATCATCTCCTCCATAATGGTTTAATGCTTTAGCCATTGTAGTACTCAAAACTGTGAATGTGAGTTTCAGGAAGAAACCAAGCAAACATTGAAATTGTAAATCCCATACTATCATCTACAACTACTTCAAACTGTGGCAAACTCAAAGAATCAGAAGAATACAATTGAATTAAAATTCTATCTTCTAATCTAGTTAATTTCCATGCCTGTAGTGTTTTCAATTTCTGAACCCTAGTACAAAATTCTCCAAAATCAAAATATACAAGTGATTCCTTGACAACATCAACATGAAGTTTATCATTAACAATACTTCTGTATGGTCTGTTAGGTCTAGGCTTTGTGGTAATACTTTTCTCATACATGTTCAAAGAAGGCAATGCTCCAAAAACTGGTTTCTTTTTCACCGTTTTCTCTGAATAAACTAAATGTAAAACTACATACAAAAACTGGTTTCTTTTTCACCGTTTTCTCTGAATAAACTAAATGTAAAACTACATACAATATACTGGGAAATGGGGTCAACTGCTTAACAATAATGACTGCATTTGTTTACTTTCACCTTATGTATATATAATGTGAAATTTATAAGCAAAGCAATATACATTCTAATTAATCTGAAATACCTACATGACTCTATATCTTTTGCAAAAAAATGTTTTTCGCAGGTATAAACAGAATCATTTTTCAATTTGCTTCTTGAAGGCTTTATCCACAGTTCGTGTCTTTGTAATTACAGACAACCATGGCTCTCTCCATTTTTTGTATTCTTCGTTCTTAGCTGCAGGTAATTTAAAAATACCAATTCCTTTTGTTCTTCTGCAGCTCCCACAACCAAACACAGAACAATTCTTTCCTGGCATGTTTGTTTAGTGTGTATGGGAACCATTTTCTTTTCTGTGTGCACCGTTAATATCACGTGATCATAAATAATGCGGATCAAAACATTGAACGATAGTGGCGCGAGTTTCCTAACCAGGGTTTATTCCGAGTAACTATGCTGTGTTGTTGGTGTTTGTAACAAAGACAAACGATATCCTGAGCGGATGGAAGTTCACAGTTAATGTTACGTGGAAAAATTGTGATGCATAACATAGAGCTGGAGCTAGAGCTGCTGCCTGGATTCATCAAGTCTCAACTCACCTAAATATTTTTATGTGCGCTCCAATCACTTTGTTGATGGTAAACCTACGAAAGAACACCCAGACCCAACGCTTTTTTAAAGGGAAATTAAGCCTTTATCAAAAACCTTTTATATTAGCTGCAGAAAGGTCTCATTAATCTTCTGTGACCATTAAAAATTATTTTAAATGATAACTATACTCAGTTTTTCGTTATTTAGTATCTAACAACGGACGCCATTGCAGTGCTCTGCGATGAAATTTTGACACCACAGCGCGATCGTTCTTTTTGTAAGGATTACATAAACTGTAATATTTTGTTTTTGTTGATGAAAGTTCTTGTGTGCTTTGTGATATAAAACCTTTATTAAAAAGTATTTCGTTTTAGATTTATAGCAGGTATATGTGCGTAAGTGAGTTTTTGAACAAATGTGTATATTTTAGATGTATAAAAAATGAAATCTTCAGTATGACTGTTTTTGTTTTTCTTGAATCGCTAACGATAAATTTATTTTACATTTGGCTGTTTCTTGATGTTTAAGATTGTTATGTTATGTTCGTGTTTTCTTTGTTGTTTTTCTACCGTTTCTCGTATCTTTAGAACATAGACGTAAAAACATGTCATCATGTGCTGCCTACGTCTGATGTTTCTGCAAATGAAATTCGCTCTGTGACGTCATGATATTTATAACGAAAGCTGTAATGGCGATTTAACTAAGTTGTTTTTTTAGCAGTTTTTTTCATTTAGAATACCTTTTATACATAAAAAGGTGTTCCTCTAGGATAAATGAAGTATTTCATGCTCAAATTCAGAAAAGAAATTTTAAGGCTTAATTTCCCTTTAACAGCCACCTGCGAGAATGTGGGTCGCAAGCCTCGTATAAGCAACAACCATGCATGAACACCATGCGGATACTATTTCTGTGTTTTCGTTAGTTGTAGAATTTGTTATTATCCACAAGGTTTTATTTTCGTGAATAGCCTGTAAAGCTCTGACGTCACAGTAAATATATGTCATTTTTTCTTGGAAGATACTTCGTAAGTTTTTATCTCTCCGACGAAACCACTATCAAAAAAAGAGTAAGCCTTTTGGTCTTTATATTTTCCAATGTAATCTGCATTGAAATCTTTCTTCTTCAAAATATAGGAAAAAATGTTACCAAGAGTTATTGATGGCCATTGTGTCACATCACCACTTAGATTTTCTAATGGAATTGACTTGGGATCTGGAACATTAAGAGCAGATATTTTTTTGCATAATTTTTCTCCAACATTTTTTTCTGTTCTTCAGATGACTGTATGATTCCTTTACCCAGTTTATTAGCGCAAAAAGCACGAGCTACGAGTTCTACTTTTCGCCCTGTTGCATTTAATCCACGTACACTTAGGTAATCTGACAGTTGCTTTGAACTAAGTTCCAAAAAATCTTCGTATTTTGTTAACGGCATTCTAATGATTACTGAATCACGCTATACTGACTATACTGACTTTTTTAACACGTGCACTGAAGCTTATACTTTTTTCCAAACTTGCGAAGATAGTTTTTTATCACCCTCCACACAGTAACAAAGAATTCTATGCGATGGATTGCAGTCCAACAAAGACTGCTCACCAGCTGCATATTCTATACTTTCTAAGGAAATCAAAAAAAAAACTTTTCTTTCACTCGCAAGGTCGTTTGCACAGTGCAATCCTTTATGTTTTGCTTAATTTGATCGGAGGTTAAAGTCCAACTTGCCCCACCGCGAAAAAATATTCATAATGGCGTCCTATCTCCGAAATCGTCTATTGTTATCAAAATTGCCAATATCGGGATATCGATTGATCGATGACGATGTTTCCATTTTTAGCAAATGTTTTTTGTTCGCTTTGCTGTCCTGAATGTAAAGATGTGAAATCCCTTGAACTCAGTGACATTGATGTAAAAAAGAAGGTTTAGCAAGATTCTTACAACTGAAATGTAGAACTTGTGCATACACAAAATCATTTTTCACCTCAAAGCAACTTGGATTATCAGAAAAGAAACACAAAGATGGTCGAAAATTTTATGACGTAAACGTCATAACTGTTTATGCACGTAGACAAACTGGAGTTGGACATGAACATTGAAGCTTTGTTGCTTCTTAAACATGCCATCACCCATACTCCCTAACAGTTATGAAAAGATTTCTAATAGATTCAAGGAATCTGCCAAAATGGTACCAGAAAGTATGTCCACAACAGCTTCATCTATACGTGGAGACACTTTGACTGATGTGGGTGTGTCAGTAGAGGTTTCACCTCTATATGAATGGTGCAGTTACTGCTGTTTACATTGATAGTGGCAAGGTTCTAGATACAGCAATTAATGATGGAGCAATAGCAGAATACAATATTTTGAAGGGAATAGGGATTGAGCCTGGTGAACACATGACGAAAGGTTTGCATTTTCAAGATAATCTAAAAAAGCGACACTCGGCTTACCGTATGCCTGCAACGCAGCTGAAAAAGCGAAAAATTTTAAGAAATTTAAGAAAGACAACTCAACATAAGAACATTGATATGGAAAGATCTACATATGAATCTGGAGGATTCTAGATGAAGTATTATTGATAGTTTTTAATATTTTTCATATATTTAGATCTTATATTGATTTTTACGTTTTTTTTATGTTTTTCCTCATTTCATCTGAGCCGGTTGGCTCATAATTTTTGAACGGCTGGTCCAATTTGCTTTTTTTTTCAGGAAATGTTTTTAAAACACTAAAGCATGTTCTAAAACTCAAGTTAAACAATTATCTTAATTTACTTCTGCTCTGTAACACATTTTGTTCACTGTTTTCATCCAAAAATTTAAGTTAACCGAGAGACAGCCATTTAACCGCTATAGTTCAAATATCTCAACTGTTTGAAGTTTTAGAACATTGTCCCACCCAAATAAGTATTCCTAAAAGTTTGAAATCAGAGCCATTTATACTTTTGAAAATATGAGCCGACCAGCTATAGTTGTATTTTATTATTTATCAGGTCGCAGCCAAGGCCGCCATTATGAATTTTAAGAAATTTTTACAATTTTTGCTTTAATTTTATTAGTATGTTGAAAAAACATTAAAACTGACTTGAAATCATTTTGTTTCTTTAAAAATGTCCAGGTTAGGATGAATTCACCTTAACAAGAAAGAATTCACAGTTCTCCGACCGAGCTACAATTGTATAAGAAGGGAAAGGATCTGAATACGGTGTCCCAAATATGGGACAAATATGGTCTTGGGTCCCACCTGTTGTATGTAGGGTTGGGAGTCCCGATTCCCGGATCTCACTTTTCCGGTATACCACGTTACAAAAAATCACCCACACGAATAAATAAATTTTAATACTTCACAATATCACATGTTTAGACTGGTGCCTAGGAAATTACTGCACTTTCAAATAGATCCACTTTGCAAAGCTGAAAAACTACATTGCAATACATTATTATTACGCAACTCGACACAATCAAGAGAATTGTTTGTTTAGAGAATTTTTGTGCACACTTTCGGCACCCAGATCCCGGGTCTGACTTTTGATTTGAGAGTCCTGGGTCCTGGTCCCACCTTTGATGTTAAGATCCCCGGTCCCACCCTTGATTTTAGGGTCTCGGGTCCCACTTTTGATTTTAGTGTCGTGGGTTGCGGGTCACACTTTTGATTTTATGGTCCTGGGTCCCGTTTGCAGGATCCGTATTGGTATGCCTCTGCTGAGTTGGTAGGTTCTTGGTGGGTTCCTGCTGGGTTCTGGTGGGTTCCTGCTGGGTTCTGGTCGGTTCATGTTTTAAAAAGTACGGTGTTTAATCTTTTTAATCTTTCGAAATGGCTAAAACTCTCAACTTCCTCGAAATTTTCTATATTAAACATTAACATTCGAAGCATACGCAAGAACTTTGATAACTTGAAGTCAATGCTGAATACTCTTGATTATAACTTTAAAATTATCTCTATCACGGAAACTTGGTGCAAAGGGGAAGAGCTACAACGTGATTCTAATTTTCAAATCCCTAACTACTCTGTAGTTCATCAGGCACGAGCTGGTGAGAGCCAACAGGGAGGTCTCTGTGTATTTATTCATGATTTCATTTCTTTTAAGATTCGGAAGGATCTAACAATAAACAATTCTGATTGTGAGTCTCTAAGTGTCGAAATCATAAATCGCGGCGGTAAAAATACAATTATTACTACCATGTATAGACAACCTGCTGGTAACTTTAAACTTTTCAAAGATCACTTAAAATCTCATATTTCTCACGTAAGTCGCTCAAACAAGCATATTTTCATTTCTGGTGACCTAAACCTAAAGAGTTAAGGAACTATTCGAGTCAGGAGTTCAGTGAGTTGCCAGTCGTGAGTTAGTAAATTTGTGAGTTGAAAATATTTACGGCAACGATTTATTTTTCCGGCAAAGGGGCCATATTTTTTATTATGGTGCCGAACCGAAGACAACTGGATCGATGTAAGAACTTATCTGTTTAACCTACTTCATAACTTTTATTTCTCACTCAGTCTGGGTGTTTGGTAGACTTTATGCAAACTATGTTTTTCTTCAATTGTATTGAGACGAATAGCAAGCTCACACGTGCGTGATGGTAAAAAGTTTAAAGAAAGAGCATCACACAAGGCTCTGTGGTGGAACTTCAAGAACTTTTTCTTCAAATATTTAAACTCAAGTTTTCTTTTTTTCAAGTAAATGAACACTATATACAATAAATATCAGAAGAGGGCAAAAAATCAAGTAAAAATAAGAGCCGAGTTGGATTTTTCCGTTGTGGACTCTCCTTAAAAGTGTATCGTATGAGTGATGATTGAGCATCATTCTATTGTTAAAGTTTTGATGAACTTTGACTTCTGTTTTTCATTTTTCTTCTAAGAAAAAATCGTCAGATTTTTCCGTTAATAGCTGATGCGGGGAGTTCGAAAAACGAAACGTTTGATTAATGGCGTGTTATGAATGACTTGCACGGAATAACATATTTTCGCTTCTCATCTGCTTGATGGAATATTGGTATTGAATAATAAATTTTAATTTGAATAATAAGTTTTCTTTCCCTATTCGTCCGTGAAATTTTCCGGCATCGGCTACCGTACTTTTAAGCAACTCTTGAATTTAGCAACTCGCAACTCATAACTCACGCAACTCACGACTTGAAGTTTACCCGGACTCAAACCTAAATTTGTTAGATTATACAAATAAAAAAGTTAAAGATTTTTTGAACTTGATCCTTCAGCATAACATAATTCCCACAATAAATAACCGTAAAAGAGTAAAGAGTTACTAGGAACACATCAACTTTGTTTGATAATATTTTTACGAATAATCATTATAATCAAAACGGTTTATTTTTTGGTGTAATACAGACTGATCTGACTGATCATTTTCCAACCTTTTTGGTAATCAACGACATCATTACCGACGCATCGAATTCAAATACAACTGTTTTTAAACGTTCTATCACAAAAAGATCAATATCCTATTTCCGTGATCTTCTCCTTGAGATGAACTGGGAATTAATTCAGGAATCTAGTGACGTTGATTGTGCATATGACTTGTTTTTAAAGCTATTTTCTATGCAGTATGACAAAGTTTTTTCAGTAAAAGAGTTCAACCTAAAGCCGAAAAGACGAAAAATTTCAGAAGAGCAAAACATACAGAAATGAAATCAATTACAGCAAGATGCCCTTACGGGCAGAAAGATTTCTGCAAAATCAGTTGGAAACTGAAAAAATAACCTTAACGTCACCAAGAATTTTTGGTGTAGAGATAGGTACCATGAAATTTCGTGACCTGTGTATTCTAAACAACATTAATCGAGAGTCATTTATTTGAAATCCGGCGATATAGTGTTCCGCACCTATGATGTGCGACTGTGAGGCACATTTTTCATATAAAATGTATATGAAGATAAAGGATCTTTCAAATCAATTCTTAAAAACAAGCACATATAAATCAAAGAAAAGAAATCGTTCATAGTTCTGTTATATCTTCACCCATGGTTATCCTTGCGCTTTTTGGTAAACGGGTAAATTTATATAAATATGACAAACTTTTATTTTCGTGTAAGAGTTTATATGGACTTAGAGAAACTGGTAATGAGGTTGCACCACTGCCTCGATTTCTAAACCGACTAAACATCGCGCCGCGCATTACGCAACATCTAGCGACCCCATCTTCTAAAATGCCTCTGATTGGAAGATCGAGTGTTCAAGTGGTGGACAGTTCGGTCGTTTGTTTCCATCTTGAATCGTCTTAAATAGTTAGCAGAAAATAAAAATCTTCCACTTATGCTATAAACTGACACACTGGCAAAACTGCTGCAGCTACAATTATTGTAAGAATATCAGACAAATATATTTAAGCAGAAGCTTTTTGATTTATTCAATCATCATCAGTGCTACAAGTAGAAACTCGTTTCTAAAAAATGCAGCAGCTACGTGACTGAAGACCTATGTTCAAATCTTCCTTCTCTTATATAGAAATGCAGCTGTAATGGGGTGTATAGCTCACTTGGTAAAACGGTGGATTTGTAATACAAGGGTGATAGTTGGTAGTGGTTCAAACCCCGGCACTGTAAAATGCTAATGTGATATCATCACTTAAAAATGATAACACATGCAGTAGAAAGCTGTATGAAACTGTGTATGATATGAATGAAAGGAGTGCCAAAAAATTCATAAGACCACAATCACCTATCAGTCTAGTATGTGCAAGTTCTCTGCCTTAAAATCTGAAGTATGCATTTCCGGTGGAGGCCCACATCAGTGAGTTCACTGCAATTCTAGCCTCGGTAAAATAAATTCAAAAAAAAAAGAAAAAGAGAACGATGAAGAAAACACTGGTATTAACATTTGACTGTGATAATTTGGCAAATTACGAGATCAAATTTCCGGTCACTATGTTGACAATTTATCTGCCATCTTGAGCAATGTTTAAGAGTATTATTAATGTTATACAGTTGACTCTTGTTATCTCGAACAAGCGTTACCACGAACTTCGCGATTTCTAAAACAAATACGTTGATTCCATTGACAGCATTTACAGACCGCTATAAATCTCGAACTTTTTATCCGCTCCATTGAGAGTTCAAGATAGCAAAATTCGACTATAGGAAGACTTTGCAAAATCCTAACGTGGTGCAAAATTTCACACATTTTACACAAAGCCAACATCTCAACAAATAAAAGGTTTATCGTCTGGTCAGTAGATCATTTGGTCTGCATTTTCTAATAATTTCAATTATGTGTTGCTAAGAAACGACAAATTTTCATTATATTAGTGGTCTTGTATTTTCTGTTCCGATTGCATTCTTCTTTCGATTGATACTAAACACTTTGTACAAGTGATTTAAGTGAGGTAATTTTTTGACGATTATGTTATTTATGTTACCCAAGAAAAACAATCTAATGGAAGTGTATTTTAAGACAATTCATTCCTCACAATTGTGGAAAAGGGTAAAATTTCACTCCTTGAAAAATCTGAAGTTTATCTTCCCGATAAAGACACAGTTGATCTAGAGCTTGCTTATAAGTCTCATTGAGCAGGGACATGCGCAGTGAATCCTCAAATTCATCAACACTTAGAAAAATATATACAGCAATTTCATAAACTCACAACTTGAATATATAATATATAAATCCGCACATGCGCATAACACCTTTAAATAGTGCTTGGAAAGATACCACTACGTCGGAGATCATCAATAAAACTGCACTCCACTGCTGTTTTGTGATAATCATTACGTCATAATTAACTATTCTTGTGAAGTTCGTAAATTACGTTTTGGCGTCTAACTGAAAGGTCCAGTCCATAATAGTTAAGTAAAGCTTGATAAGATGATGAATCATACGCATTGTCTCTATTTATGTAATTGTGGTGGAACAGCCGCCCTCCAGTACGCATCTAAACACTCGGCTAGATGTTCACAAGCATCCTCAAGGATATTTTCGTCCAAGATAACGTCAAACATATCCTACGAAATTGAAGAAACACCATGTGAACGATAAATAGCAATAAGGCTAGAGAAACGATTGAAAGGTGAAAAAGATGAAGTGTGAATACCTCGGAGCATTGCGCCAGTTTTTCAGCGGCGACTAACTGACCATTTAGATGCTTCTTTTGTGATTTCCCACGTTTATTGATTAATTCAGTTAAAACCTAATGAAAAAAACCTGGCTATTTACCCAAAGTTAACATTTAGGAGATGTCTCTTCGCTTTCACCTGCCAAACGTCTCCAAACGTTCGGATTAGGAATCGTTTTCATATTCTTTCAAAATACAATAAGGCCAAGTAAATTCGATTATGAGGATAGCGTCGCCTTGCCAAAAATTCAACGCGGAACGCGGAAAATCCATGATATTTTACTAAAAAATAGATGAATGCGGGTTTTGGTTTAATGTATTTTTTCCTTGTCAAGTTCGATTCTCGGCAGCGGGCATAAAGTCTCAGACATTATCTTTGACTTCAAATATTCCCTAGTTTAAGATATGGTAAGATAAAAGGAACATGGCAATGTAATAACCTAACATATTTTGCACAAAAAACGCGTAGAAAATATTTTTTTCTTGCAGAAGTTGATAAAATGATGAATCCGGTAAATTGAAGATAAAATACACGAACGCGCGGGAAAAAAATGAATGCGCGCGGGCGACGCTATCCTCATAATCAAATTAACTTGGCCTAACTCAGCGATAATAAAATCTATGCATGTTTATTGGTTGTTGGTAAAGTGAGCGGATAATTTTTGAACTTTTAAAGCAATGTGTACAACGAAAAAGAGGCACATTTGCACGTTCAGAGTTCTAAGAAGTGCTGACGTTTGTTATGAGCTGACCTGTCGCGTAAATAAAGGAAAAATGTCGGAAATGCACGATTTTTTTCGTACCTTAGGAGAAGCAATCCTGATCAATACAATGATGGGGGCAAGAGAAACAATTGTTTTTTCGATTTGAGATGGTTGATTAATCGCTGGACATTCTAACACGACCAGCTGCTTGCTGCGACATAATTCGAAAATGTGTTCGATTTCGCGTTCGATTTCTTGTTGAACTTCAGGTTTGAACAACAACAGCAAAACATGAAATAAAAAATTGAAAATAAAACAAAAAAATTCGTTGTGAATAATTCAATAATTAATTCAATAATTTAATAATTCATAATTACGTCATGATAACGTATAATTGCAGTTTCAAGAGCTTTACCTAATCCAGCTTTCTTTTGGGGAACGCCCTGTTTTTCTGCATGTTGTAATGCAGACCGCTTTGCCAGACTAATGTCAGACTTGACGCGAGTAATCGCGATACTAAAGGAGAAGAATAAAATAAAGTTCCGAAAAACTACCTTAAGAAAAACACTACGCCAAAAAGACAAAAAGACAACATGAAAAACTATCCATCATAATCGGATTTTGAATCATACTTTCCTTGAAACCGATGTTTGACGTAATCAACTAGTGCAGCTTGCATCAGGTCGGTAACCTTGGAAACAAATCATAGATGTACAGCTGTTCTTGCACTTTAGCAAAAATGATATTTTCAGGTTATAAATTACCTCATAACCTTTGAGAGAAGGACCAACGAATATAATTGGTCTCATTGCTGGAATATCGTCGTATGCCGGCAGATTTTCATTCTAAATAAACATATAATTAACAAAACGAAAGTGTGGTAAATGTATTAATTGAAAAATGAAAGACTTCCACTGCATACAACCTTTTTGAAAATGCCCTTCTTTCCGTTGTTGCTAATTTTGTTTACATTGCTGTTGTTGGATAAATTCAATCCAGACATGTTCCTTGCAGACGATGTTGGTCCATTATCCTCATCAAAGATATTACTCCGGTCATCACCTGAATAAGGGAATGATGTTGCTAGTTTAATAAAAGAAACGACGATGAATGATGGTTCCTTATAACCGCCACTGTAACTAATGTTGCTGCTTTACTTTTGACTTTAGGAATTCGTTTACAGGACCTGCATTGATAAAAGTTCGAGCAAAACTGAAGAGACTTGAGCTCACATTAAATAACTACAATAAATAGTGATTCATCAATGCTGGAGAACATTTGGTCGATGACGTCACACTTTTTATGTCTTGTTGAAAAAGAGGGACCAAGTAAAAAGAATTCATTTCACTTCGATTTGTTTACACTTAAACTCCTTTTAAAAAATTTGTGTCTTTTTTTACGACATCTTACTTGAAATGGCGATATATTGTTTTGTTTTATATGTTGTCTGAACAGTTGTCCCACAAAAAAAAAAATTATCAATGAATGTTTCCTTTCCCAAAAGGAACTGTCGAGTATTGTTTGCGTAGTAAGGATTAAGCAATACAATTTCCGTTCCGCAAATTAAAGTTTTCCCCGATTAAGGTATAAGGGGCTGATTACATGATCCCGGTTAGCCGGGATGAAATTTCAATGAAAATTTTGCATGTAACACCGAGTTGAAATTCATCTCGGCAAGGCGGGATGAAATTTCATCCAGGCTAAGCGAGATCATGTAATCAGCCCCTAAGGATGTTTATTTGATTAAAATGTTTAATTAAATTATTAAATTAAAATGTTTGATTAAAATGCATGAAGGAGTAGTTTCAACGAATTTCTGGTCATGCGACACAGGCATCAATCATACGCATTTACAACAAAATTCATTTAGTGTCTCAGTATCTACTTAAATTCTAGAACAAGTTTTGAAACATCTGACCATCAACTTAAGCTCTGCTCTCACTGTGCAGTAAAAACGTGTCCCTTTCTTTTAGAACAAGATCTAAAAAAATTATCGCTTTTCCAAAAGACAGGCGTTTTGAACATATTGGGCGTAAGAAGAGATATCGTCTTACAATAAGAAGCAATTCGTAGAATTAAGATATAAGTTATTGGCTTACTTGGCAAACCCATGGTGCTCAACCTAGCTGCCGACTGAAGATGGTTTTCCAATTTCATATTGCTACTTGCACCTGATTGACGAAGTTTGCTTTTTCCAGAAAAGCCTGACTGCCGGATACTTTCAAATTTACTCAGACTTGGTATAAAACCAATACGATGTCCTCGTTTCACTACTCTCCCTATCCACCAATCGTCGTTGAATTTCTTTAAAAGACAAAAACATTAGTTAAATTTAAAATTGAAGTTGGTTTTCAACATTTCAGGCTAACATAACATTTTTGAAATTTTAATGATATATACTGAATAAATGACGTTCTAATTCTTACTTCGTTAATATGCAGGCAATCTTTGGCTTCGAATGAAACAGTCATGCCATGCATAGGCGAGCCATCGTCTTTGGATACAGTGTACCCATAATTAGCACGCACAGCGAATTCAACAGGTTTCGACTACAAAAAAACAAAAGTATCGGCACAAAAAATCACACATTTGCAGTTTACAGCGTGTCTCTAAAAAAATACTTTAAATGTGAATAGCCTTTTATTTGGTTTCGTAAAGGCTGTTTTCCACTTAGCTGGATCAGACCGAGATCAGATCAGATCGGATCAAAATCCAATCCCGTCCGAAGACGAAACCATTTCCACTGAAGACAGAATCTGAAAAACTGCCAAACTATTTTTATCCGAAAATAAACAAATATGGCAGTCAATGTAAGTGCGATTCTGCTGTTTTTATTTCTCAGAAGACGAATTCGACGAAGAAAGTTTAAAAACAAGTATAAAAAAAGAATGTGGGTTCGAAAAATATTTCAAGATCGGAAAATAAAAGGAGAATATCATCTTCTTATTCATGATTTACGTCTTTTCGATCACCAGTACTTTTTTAGACAATTTCGCACGTTACTGGTTCGCATTAATTACAAAATCATCGTTACGCCGTGAAAGTATATCTGCAGATCAGCGTCTATGTATCACTTTGCGATATTTGGTAACAGGAGATGCTAAAACAACCATATCAAGTAGTTATCGTGTTAGTCCAACAACAGTTTGTAGGATTATCAGTGAAACATGCAATGCCATTTGGGAAAAGCTATTAAAAGCTGGGTATTTGAAATGCCCAGCAACTCAAGACGAATGGAAAAGGGTAGCTGCTAAGTTTGAAAAACATTGGCAGTTTCCAAACTGCGTGGGAGCTATCGACGGGAAACGTATTGTGATGCAAGCGCCTGCACGCGGAGGCTCGGCATTCTTTAATTACAAAAAAACGCATAGCATCGTCCTGATGGCGGTTTGTGATGCCTGCTATAGCTTTTTGTTGGTTGATATTGGTGACAGTGGTCGCCAAAGTGATGCTGGCGTATTTTCAAATGGAAACATAGGATACGCAATCAATGAGAATCTATTTCAGCTTCCTCAACCAAGAGCTTTCCGTGGCTATGACAAGATAACTAGGTTTCCTTTCGTTTTCGTTGGAGACGAAGCCTTTCCTTTGAAGACAAATTTAATGAAACCTTACCCTCGCAACGTACTCAATGATGAAAAACGCATTTTCAATTACAGATTATCAAGGGCTAGACGAGTCATTGAAAATACGTTTGGGATCTGTGCTTCACGATTCCGAATACTTAGAAGATCAATTATTGGAAATGTAGAACATGTCAAAGAGGCCACAAAAGCAGTGGTGGCTTTACATAATTATTTGATGGATGACAAAAAAATGTATTGCCCACATGAATTTGGTGACTATGTCACAAATGGAATACTCAAAGAAGGAAGTTGGAGAAGCGAAGATCACTTTCAAGGTGCTTTATGTGACATTACCAAATTTTCATCAAATAATTTCTCAGTAAAGGCAAAAGAAGTTCGTGATCATTTTTGGCAATACTTCAATTCAGAAAATGGTTCTGTACCCTGGCAACAAAACGTTGTGACATCTACTTTAGATACATTTGACATGGAGTCTTGAGGAATGACCTATATAACATTGTTTTAAAAACAGTTGTTGAAACAATATATTTTCTTTACCAAGCATCAGTTATAAGTTTTCATTTGTTTTTTGCAAAGAAAAATAAACAAGATTAGCAACTAACAACAAGGCTTTGTGTGAACAATTTTGTGAAGAATTTCCTTTTGAATATAAGTTCACAGCACAAAAAAAAGATCTGATAACTTTTTCACTTTTAATGAAAAACTAGTTAATGCAAAAAAAACAAACTGTATATAAAGCGAGCAACAACAAAGAAATATAAACGAACTATTATGATATATAAATATTATATCACACTATAATATAATATATTATATTACTCAATCTCAAGATGACATATACAGCTAATATTCCTCCCTTTGTTTATATTATTATGTATAACTTTTTATCAATTCTCATAACACAGAAAAATCTTCTGCAAAATAAACAAAAGGAGGATATCAAATACTGAGGTTTAATGTATATTGTGGTTAAAAAGGATGTAAATTCATCAACAGAAGACTTTCAGTTTTTCTTTAAAAAACTATTTGATATTATCATGTAATACGCAATAATTATGAATTTCCATACTTTATTTCATATAAGACTTGCTGAATCTGTAATCGAGCAAGTACATTTTGTTGTCCATTCAAGCCTTTCAACGTTGGCACTAAACTTAAGCAAAAAAGACGATTATCATCTTCTGGTTCTTTCTGTACTGGTTCTTTTACAGGTTGTTGTAAATGTTTATCAAGTGTTTTGATAAGCAGGATATCTGCATTTTCCTCAGATGACTCTCTTTTTCTTCTTACTTTTGCAGGAGTTTCATTCAACATATTTTTACTCACAGGTACTTGTTTGGGATATGATAAACTGGCTGAATTTATTTCATCGTCGTCATTACATGTACTCTTTAATAACTCTGGATTAGACAGTGTTGCCACAGTTATGTTTGAGTCACAAGTTCTATTGCAAATGCTATCCCGCAAAAATGAAAGTTCTTCAAAGTAGTTGCATGACGGCAAAGGTTTCTTGTTACCTGCACCTGATCGTGTAGCTTTTTCTCTCTTTGATAAGGTGTTTCTGTGATTGTCCCTTAACTTATCCCACTCTTTCTTCAGTATGTCCACTATAAATCAAGAAAGAAAGAAAAAGATTGAAACAAAGATCCAATTTTTGAAGCAAACCAAAAATTTGTTTGAATGATATGCTGCCAACCAACGTATAATGGCATGCACAAGAAATCATCTTACCAGATACATTCAACTGACTACTGATTTCTCTCCAAGCGGCATCCTTTTTATTCAGATCTTTATAGGACCTGAAGCTTGTATTCCATAACACTCGATAATTAGGCATAATATCGATCAAATCGTGCCTCGTTGAACTAATATCAATATCAGTAATTTCTTGTTGTGGTTGTTTTTGACTTTCATCATCATCATCATGATCATCTTCAACAAGATTTGATTGCAAGATTTGTTCCATGTTATTTTTTGCCAATGTTTACAATAAAGCCAGCAGCTACGGCTATACTTTTGAATTTCCAAGTCATCGCATGGCAAAAATAGTTAATGTTCATTGGCTGAAAATATTGATCCGCTCTTGATCCAGCCAAGGATCAGAAAAAAGTTAAAATTTTTTAACTTTTTCAAAATCCCATCTGGACTAGTTTAGATCGACAAAGTGAAGCTTCTGCGCAGGCGCGGATCGATATCCGATCAAATACCGGACCGATGCCGGTCCGATCCAGCTAAGTGGAAAACAGCTTTAATAAAAAATTGCTATTTAACTGTTTTTGTTTTTGCAAATTGATCTAATTGTTGAACATCTTAGTTGATGGTTAAAAAAAATAATGAGTTTTTCCAAACTTGTTTTTTGGAATTTTCTCTTCTTCTTCTTTTCCAAAGAAAAATACTTCATCATGGGAAAGGTTAAAAGATTCCATTGATATAAAATTTATAATTATAAATTGGATATCTACTTAAAAATTAAACTTTTCGTGAAACTGAATCACCAATTCTATCAGTAGCTATGGAATCGTACAATAAGAATTTCCGATTCACAAAGGAAGAAAGAGAAAAAACAAAGATAATTTGTTCCTGCTTCATCCATTCAAAATAATTTAAGTTTTACCCTAGCAGATGCTAAGTGGTGCAAAGCTTGCAAACGAAGATCATCTGTGTCTTCTTCTCCATATTCTGAGGAAGTACCAGGCCTTTCACGACTTTCGAATTCCTCACTCTACATATGACAAATCAGACAAGTCAAACAAATACAAATAAAAAGAATTTCAAATTCAAATTTTAAATCGAACGTATTAAGTGAAAATTGTTCATCAAATATCAAGGAAAAATATTTCAAATTTTATAATTTTGCGAGAAAATTTGAATCCTGGTACAATTAAGTAAGAAAGTGTATGTAAAATTAAAGGATTTGTTTTTTAAAAATAGATATAAATAAATACAAAATTCTTGTAAAACTGGTGTATACATATTGAATCCCAAACTATTTAGTCGTGGTAATAATTATAACCATTCATACGCGTTCTGATGTCAAACTCCCTTTTTCTTATGTACAAGCAAAGGAAACATTGCCGAAATAAAACGATTGAAATGAAATGGCTAAAGGTACTATAAATTACTCACGCTAAAATTAAATGCATTACATAATGTACAGATTTCTCCTTAAGTTAAAGTCGAGATGGTTTGCGCTGGACTTCTGATAAGAATCGACCAGAAAATCTACTTTTAGCGTTTTAGTCTTTTTTTGAGAGCCGCATAAACTATTCAAAATTCGTGTTTAACAAACCCTTCTATAAATTGAAACTTCATGTCGTCAGCAGCGGCTCAAAAGATTTCGAATTTAACACTTTCTTGGACGCAATTTATCGAACAGCGAATGTTATGATTACACGGATTAAAAATAACAATTAAACGGATTGGAAACGAAGTTGAACCAAATAGAAACTAATGCACGGACAATTAATTGGACTGTAAATACTACATGTTGTTACCATGGAAATCACGGAGTTCAAAACATTCTGCAGGCAAATTTCATCAGGTAGCAAAGGACGAGGTCTGATGGAATTATGATATCATACTAGCTCAACACATAAAGATTTTTGAAAGTAGAAAATCCGCTCAATGTAGTAGTTTTCCTATACTCCAAACATAGTTTAGTTGCGCAATGAAGTGGATGAGCCCATATCGAGCTTGCCACTCATTCAATAACAAAAAACAATACTAATTTCCATTATAACGAACTTTCGTTATAACGAACCTTCGAACAGGATTCATTCAATACAAACGCTGAATTTATGGCAACAACCCAGGGCTTTTATCAGATCTTTTTAAATTGAGTTTACAGTATTTTGTTAGAATGTGTTGGCTGTAATGAAATGACCATTTCATGTCAAGTTTAAAACGAGTATCTTCCATGTAAAGAAACTTTGATTCCAGCAATAAAAAACAAGGTGCAAGTATGTAAATAAAAACATGATCTTTTGAATGAAACAAAACCTCTCAACAACGAAAAATCTAGCATGTCTAAGAAACTTCGTGAGTCTGATGTTTCAGATCATTGTTACGGATTATGAAGTTTGTTTTCTCGGATAAAATCCCAATAAATCCAGAACGATAAGATGCCTTTTCTGGTAAATTTTCAGCTAAATAGATGAGAGACTGGCAACAACACGTAAGAAGCTTAGTATCGTCTATACTAAACAAAGAAAGAAAGAAAGAAAGAAAGAAAGAAAGAAAGAATCGTACCACTGTAAGGTTTTTGCGATATCCAGGCAAGTTTAAAACTTTCACATTCATCATGTAAGTCCTTACAACAAACAAAGAAACTCAATCCAGTTGTAACTATATCTCTTTTGTTTATGGATTTAATAAAGAAAGGACATCACCGCGAAGACCTAAGCGTTTGGTTTAAATACTTTCATTATCGTTTATTCAACAAAAGAAAACTGAAGAGAGGATAATTAAATGGACTGAAAACGAAGTTAAGCCAAAGAGAAACTAATGTATTGATAATTAAATGGACGGGAAACGAAGTTAGCCAAAACCCAGTAAACACCAAAACGTCTCCAACTCGTCTTCAAGACGTCTTTCAAGATACCAAAAGGACGTCTTTAATACGTCTCCATTTGATTGAAATCTGCAGCGCTTTGAGACAAGTCTCAAAGACGTCTGGCAGACAATTATTAGTTGCTTATTTTATTCTGCAACAATGTTTTCAAAAAATATTTACACAAAACTTTAACCTTCCGCTGTTCATGGTGTTGTGGGTCTATTCTATAACTACAGACGAGTTTGTAGACGAGTCACAGACGAGTGTAGACGACTACAGACGAGTCACAGACGAGCCACAGACGAGTCACAGACGAGTGTGGACGAGTCACAGACGAGTGTAGACGAGTCAAAAATGATTGTAGACGAGTAGCAAATAAGTTTAAACAAATTAAGAATGCGTAGAAGCACAAAGTGTATAATAATTTTTAAAATAAAAACACATTTTTTTAAGGACATGTTTCGACATTCTTATGTCATCATCAGCTATAAAAATTTTATCATCATCAGCTATAAAATATTTTATAGCTGATGATGACATAAGAATGTCGAAACATGTCCTTAAAAAAATGTGTTTTTATTTTAAAAATTAAGAATGACTTTGAGGTTTGATTTACCAAATAATTTTGTTGCAAATTATATAAAGCAGAGGAAATAATTTTTTGGGTTGTAAAGTACATAAAGGAAAGACAACTATTGACTTGGGTAATAATGAAAACGATTGCTTTGTACTATGTAACACAACTTCTATTATGAGAATAAACACAACTTTTCAAGAAAAAGAAAAATTAAAACTTCATTGCTCTTCAAATATTCAACATGTCTATGAAGTTATTGCACACTGGAACAACCTAAGAACAGGCTAGAACAAACTAAGAACAGTCAAGAGCAAAAAAAAAGAACGTTAACTAGCATGGAAGAAGAGTTTGGTACAATTAGTTCTGAAATGCTTGCTGCGTAGAACCCAGGTTTATCCATCCCATCCTGAAAAAGAGGATTTACAGTATGCATGAAAAATATTTGAAGATCTGCTTCTTAACTCTGAATGGTGTGAAATGGTTATAGTACTCATAACATACTATAATAACAATGTCTCCTCAAGCAACCTCGAACCCAGGACTTCTTCTCATTTCTGACAGGAAGACAGCTCATTCTCAACGCTCCCCGCTCATCTAGGCTGTCAGAAAATGAATAGAGGCGCTGAAATTGAGGCTACTCAGCAGGATCAGTATTTAAAAGAGAAAGGACGTGATTCGCTTGTCCCCAGTGCCCTGTTTTCGTTACACATTTTTTTCATAAGCAATATTGTTGTAAAGTAACACAGGTGTAAAACTCGGATAAGCACCCTGGGTGCTTATCAAACTTTTGATTTTCACCCTGGGCGCTTATTCGAATCATTATGGTATGCAAAAAAGGCAGTGAATTTACCTCCTGCTATCACACAATCATCGTCGTCGCTACTGATTTCACTACCAAAACCTAATTAAGTGAGAAGGGGGTGTAGTGTTAGGAATTATAGTTTTTTGTCTCGTCACCAGAAACATGATTCATTTACACGAATCTTTTCCCAAAATGCTGGAAGGCAAAATAAACTTTCCAACAGAAAAAAATTAACAACATATAGATAAATAAAAAATAAGCATACCCTGAAATTTAACTTTTGTGGCAACCCTTTTTTTGGGGCCTTCGTCCATCTTTTTCGGGGTTATATACTGTCGTTTTTTCTCCATTATTTTATCGTTTATTTTGTTTGCAAGCTAGACTTCTTTCACAAATCGTGTTACACCTTACAACATTTTGTTAACACATTCGAAAGTGAAAGATCAGCTAGCTCTCCTTCGCTTTTGAAGAGACAGAGAGTATGTCGACATGAACCAAAAACGGTTTGTCGGTTAAAATCATTTCATTGGTAGGAAAATTTACGAGTAAATATAAAATAAAATAAAATATGTACGTGTGCGTAACATCTTCTTCATGTTTCGGTTAAGAGGGAGCGGTAAAGAAGTTTATTTGAGAAAAAGGATCGTGAAATAAGTTGTGTGGAGGAGTGCAGTGTATGTCTATATATATATAATAATGGAATATATGGAACAATGAAAACAGCATAAAAGAATAATGCTCAGGCTTTAAAAAGTTATGCTCACATTCGTGTTGAGAAAATCTATATCGTGGAATGACTGTTACCACCAGCGGACCACACATGAAATGCTAGCATGTAATGATGTAACAATCGTATTTCATACGACGTCATCCATTCCTTCATTTTTATACGTTTGTATCTGGCCTACATTAATCTCTGACTCGTCTACGATCATTTTTGACTGGCCTACAATCATTTTTGACTCGTCTACACTCGTCTGTGACTCGTCTACACTTGTCTGTGACTCGTCTGTGACTCGTCTGTGGCTCGTCTGTGACTCTTCTGTGGCTCGTCTACACTCGTCTGTGACTCGTCTGTAGTCGTCTACACTCGTCTGTGACTCGTCTGTAGTCGTCTACACTCGTCTGTGTCTCGTCTACAAACTCGTCTGTAGTTATAGAATAGATCGGTGTTGTGATAAGTTTGTCATCAAATATTTTGAATAGGCACAATTTCTTTTCATCGTGGAAACTTAATTTAAGTTTTTTCTTATGATTTAACAACTTTGTGTTCCCAACGTCTTGCCAAAAACTTTATAAGCAAAAAAAAAACATTTTAAAAAGTTTTTTTAAGTCTTCGTAAAAGATTTTTAGAAATGAAACTTTTATGTTTCAAGTTTGCAAAAAAAAGTATGTGTTTTCCAAGTATAAAGTTGCATTTATACTTGGAAAACACATACTTTTTTATCACAATATTTTAATTTTTCATAACTTTCCATATTACTCGAACCATTAACTCCTATTCAAACAAGCGTTAATTGATCATTATCGATTTAAT
The DNA here is from genome assembly GCA_027922465.2 of Turritopsis dohrnii. Taxonomy (NCBI): domain Eukaryota; kingdom Metazoa; phylum Cnidaria; class Hydrozoa; order Anthoathecata; family Oceaniidae; genus Turritopsis; species Turritopsis dohrnii. Next base: position 105,104 of record BQMF02000630.1, on the reverse strand, counting down.
CACGTGATTTCATGGTAAAATCGATTATAATTCCCCCAAAATTATTTGAAAGGTCGTGTATTTAGAGAGAACAAAAATTTTTCTTTCTTTTGGTATAAAAACAGAAAAAAGAAACAAGCACGAAAAACATAAGATATGTACGATGGCCCTGAAGGCTCACTGCAACACGCAAAAAAACTTGTCACGCGCACAAATTTTTTTTCACGCAACCTATTTTTTTTACACGCAACTTTTAATTTTTTTTACACGCACACATTTTTTTGCACGCACAACTTTTTTTTACGCGCACACAAGAATTTTACTGCACGCACCGGAAAAACTGATATGCTGCGCACGCTTAAAAAGAAATCCAGTCCTGTTTTTATGTAGTATTTTGTGTATCAGTAACATCAAACTACCACAAATCTTTCCCACGAGGAGAGACTCACTCAACTGAACTCACTGAAGTTTTTAAGGTTGACAGACTAATAAAGACACTGTGTTGAACAGCCAAGAAGGATAAGATCTCTAAGTTGCTGAACCCTTGGCCAAAATAGCTAGAAATCAAAGAATCTCTGCTAAAAGACCTAGCCGATAAAGGTAAGCGACTGTCCGCCATATTGCTTTAGACTACCGCCAAGTGCTAGCGTGGTGAAAACAAGTCACGAAATTGCCTAAAATCCATACCAGACCATCAGCAAGAATGTTCCTTTTTATGGGGATTAAGATAATAAAAAAAATGCGTGCGTAAGAAAAAAAAAATGCACGTGAAAAAAAATTGCGTGCGTAACAAAAATAACTGTGTGAAAATTTTTTTAAAAAGTTGCGTGCATAAAAAAAGTTGCGCACATGAAAAAAAAGTCGCGTGAAAAAAAATTTGTGCGCGTGACAAGTTTTTATGTGCGTGCTACAGTGAGCCTTCAGGGCCATCGTAGATATGCTTCTTGAAAGTTAAGTGCCCACTTTCTCGTGGACACACCGTAGTTAAAATAAAAATGTGTACACTTTCTTAAAAAGATCTTTTTATACAGTGTGTTTCAAAACGTTGGTTTCAAAAATTTCCATCGCATTTTTGAAGAGATATCCAATTAATTTTTATAAATTTTATATCGATTGAATCCTTATTTTTCGGTCTTTCTCGGGATTTAGTTTTTGTAGGAAATGGAAAAGTAGAAGAAGAGAAAATCAAAAAATAAGTTTGGAAAAACTCATTGATTTCTTAACGATCAACAAGAGGCAAGGAGGCCTGAAGGTCAGCGCTTTCACCAAAGTTGAAAAATGTTTGACTGTGAAGCAAAATGGAGAAATCACGTTTTTATTCCAGGAAGGTCAAAATAGAAATTCATGAGTGATAAATGAAGTAATAGTGAAGCAATAGTGGTAATAAGACAATCAATGTTAAAACCAAACAGGTCTCGTCTCAAAATTGTGTTCATATTTATTCAATAAAATGTTTAAATGTTTTCGAAATGTTTTCGAAATGTTCTCCTTCAAAGATACAAATGATATCAAACACTTATCAATGTTTCATTTGACTTTTGTGTACAGTTTTATCTATGTTATCTAAGGACATCTTTACAAATGAAACAAATACGATTGTCTTTGAAGTGAACTCAATAAAATTTGATTGTGATTGAATACAGGTTTGCATTAAAATCATAAGAAGTTACCAATTCCTTAAAAAAGCTTAGAGTATGCTTCACAAAATTCCATACAGACATTTATTCTAATGATTACTAAAAGTTGAAAAAGCAAACTTCTCACATACATTACAAAGATGAATTTTGCAAAGGAATGACTAAAAAAAACCAATGATATTTAAAAAAATACCATGTGCTTGTAGGAGTGGTAATGCACCATTCATACATTTTTCACTGAAAATAAAAAAAGCATGCAAATCAACTGCCGATTATTTAAGAGCCACTTTTTGTAAGAGGCTGACATCAGTGATAGTGACCACCTCAAAATTATCTTATTTTGAGATATTTTCTTGCCTATGCTTTGAATGGTAACTGTGTCAAATATTTTGCACTAAATTCGTCTTGGCTCTGAGTTACAGTCTCATGAAATTGGAGCAACAGGACCAGTAAACCATGAAAACCAAATTTGGGCAGTTTTCGAAGGTCGTTAATTTTAAAACGAAACACATGTACAAAATTTTTGCAATGAATATTACTTCAAAACCAAATGGGGAACAAAAATATATGACAAAACGATGTACCAAAATTGTCAGCCTCTTACCAAAAGTGGCTCTTAAGATTAAGAAAACAAGAGACTGCTGGTCATGCAGAGACACAGAGTAAAAACCAATTTATGATTCAAAAAATATATAAGTGACGAAATTTAAAAAAAAAATGACAAGATTATAAGTAAGTGAAGAGACTTATAATGACTCCACATAGGTAATTTGTTTAATGTTGATTGAATAGCCAACATTCATTCTAAAGTAATATGAGAGTTTACAAACTTTTATATTTCGTTCTTTTGCTTGACATCATTGTCAGAGTCATTTTAGATTATGTGTACCACACACTGCTTACCAAAAGCTAGTCGTACTTAAGTCGTACTTAAGAAAACCAACGATTTAAGCTGTTGTGTATAATTCAATCAAGTTCAAAACAGTTAGAGAAGTGATATAACAATATAGCATTGTTTTGTATTCCAAGTTCAAATTCTAATTAAATCAATAAGTAGTATTTTAGGCGATAAATTTCACAGGTAAACGCGGACGTCGACTGACGCGCTCGCTTCTTCGTAACACCGTACTAGTTAGTACCGGCGGAGACGGATGGTTAGGCGACGCGATGGGCGGTACTGATGCTGGCTGACAACCTCGACTGTTCTGTTAAGGGCCTGGCAGTAGACGCAGAGGAGTTGTCGGCATTGTGACATGGTCCTCTACCATATCGGTGGTTTCTCGGAGGAAGGCGGATCCTCCATCAGGGGCGGGGTGACAGCTGTGGCACGGTCGGTGGGTAACTCTCGTTACTTACTACCAAATAAAAGTATGAATAACTTGTTTTTGTTAGAGAAATATGCAATTGATAAACTTATATCGACTGGAAAGTTATCAAGTTACTATAAAATCTATATAAGAGAAAAAGACTCATCTCTGTAATCACGTCTCCGTTCTCAGCACAACTTCAAAACGTGATTTTTCACGTTGAGCACAGAGCGTGCAAACGTGTTAATGATGTAATTGTCTTCCCAATGGCCTCATTAGCAGTAGACATTCTTTCAAAACAATTTCCACATAGACAATAAAGCTTTTGTTTTAAACACGTCGCCGTCTTCGTTGCCGTTCTGATTGCTTAAACCCCCTTTTGACGATGTATTGACGGTGACCTCGGTCCTCTACAATGCGACCAGTCTTCTGCCACCTTGTTGCCTGCGGGTCTGTCTGGTTTTAGAGAATGACTTGATCCTTAACAGCTAATGGTTGTTGTTTCTTAACTCCGATGTTCAAGGCTCCTTAAGTGGCGTTTCGCCGTTGCACGTTCACGTAGGTCCCGGACCTCGGACCATTCCGATCTGATATTGTCATTGGCAAGTAAACTTGGAAGGTGGTCGCGGACTTGGTGTCTGAACAGCATCATGGCGGGGGCCATGTCGATATCCTGCATAGGCGTGTTTCGGTGAAGTAATAAGGCACGGGCCACTTTGTCGTTATCCAAACGCCCAAACTCGTCAATGTTGTCTGTTAAGATTCTTTTTGCTGTCTTGACCGCTGCTTCCGCTTTACCATTACTCTGTGGGAAGTATGCCGAAGATAGACGATGGTGAACACCCCAATTGTCGAGAAATGTGGAGTATTCGTCGCTGTTTTGTACCTACGCTGCTTGTCATAGATATGACAACGACGACACAGTGAAAGCCATCACCTGGGACCTGGTAAAGGAAGCCGCCGTGACCGACGACCAATGTATCAACCTTACCGAGGTGATACGCAAGGGGCTTCCCAATAACCGTCAGGATTTGACTTGACGCCCAATTGCGATTGCGTAAAGCACAATGCCTCCGGTGCAACGATATGATGCCATCACAGCCACGAGAGCCATTCTCGGAGCATGTCACTCAACCGCAGCTTCCATTTGAGCAAACTGTGACTGACTTATTCGACAAAGCCGGTCACTGTTACATCGTGTACGCCGACCGATGCAGTGGCTGGGTGGAGATCGCCAAACTGGACACTGTGAAGGTTCCAGACATAAACCACCTGCTGCGACGATGGTTTTGTACCTTGTAATGGCTCTCGTGGCTGTGATGGCATCATATCGTTGCACCGGAGGCATTGTGCTTTACGCAATCGCAATTGGGCGTCAAGTCAAATCCTGACGGTTATTGGGAAGCCCCTTGCGTATCACCTCGGTAAGGTTGATACATTGGTCGTCGGTCACGGCGGCTTCCTTTACCAGGTCCCAGGTGATGGCTTTCACTGTGTCGTCGTTGTCATATCTATGACAAGCAGCGGCAACGACGGCTTCTGTATTGCTGTCTTGTTGGCATCGGTCCGGGAGGTTACCAGCTGCATAGCGAGAGGCTGTTTGCGTTCTCCTGGTAGATGTCGGATGCGAAACGAGTACATGAGCGATTTCTCTTTCAATCGAAGTAGGCGAGGATTGGCAATGTCAATTAATGATTTGTCGGCGAAGATGGGCGCCAGCAGTTTATGGTCAACGGTGACGAGCAGGTTCGGGCACCCAAGGATGAACATTCGGCACGACTCCAAACCGTATACCAGGGCAAGCGTCTCACCCTCTATCGGTGCATACCTGGATTTTGCATCTTTCGTGAAACGCGACCCCGCCAAAACGAGTTTCCAGTGTTCAGGACCACATTCTGGGTTGTCCTGCGTGGATCAGGAGCAATGCTTCTGGCGTAGTATGTATCCAATCCTGGTTTTGCTCCAATCCGTTGACAGGCATGTTGGTTTGGATGGATGGAATCGCCGGATGCCTCCCTGGGCTAAGGCAATGATTTTCTCCTTGGAAGCTTAAAACGTACGGTCCATAACAGAGTCCCAGTAAAATTCTTTAGACTTACTTTGCAGAAATTCCCGAAATGGTGACATGGTCCGGGATTGCGCGAAGGCGTAAGCGACCTGGTTGACAAGGCCGAACCATGACCGGACGCCAGTGATGTCTATGGGCGTTGGAAAATTGCGGATGGCGGCCAACATCTCCGTAGTGGGTCGAATACCAGATGCGGTGATGGTGTATCCAGCGAAATCCACGACGTCCTCCCCGAAGTGGAATTTCTTGGGGTTAAATACGACGCCGTTGTCAGCACATATCTTGATGTAGTCCAGCGTATGACAGAAGGCTTGGCGGAGGTCGTCGTCCCAGAGGATCGAGTCATCAATACAGCGTGTTTTCCGGGGGCAGTCCGATGTGATGTCGTCGAAGCGGCGGGTGTATGCATCCCCAGACGCGTGAAAACTCATAGGAGCCCGGCAGTATCGATATCGCCCCCATTCCGTGATAAAGTTGGTGGCATTCTTTGCCCCAGCGGACAGGGGGAGACTATGGTACCCATTCCACGCATCCAGGGTTGTCTTCTTTATTATTATTATTATTATTATTATTATTATAATTATTATTTACGAAATACAATTCGCAGGCTTCCAAAAACTCTATGAATCGCTCATTGTTAGGTTAGGTCATACGTATCGTTGTTGCATCCAATGCTCGTCTAAATTACGTTTGAATTCGCCAATGCTCTTTGCATGGGCAACAGATTTTGGTAGTTCGTTCCATGTTTTTACAGCACGGTGGTAAAACGAGTTGGTTTCTACCCCACGAATCCCGTCTTTTGGCGTCTGTCTTTCAATTTGATTTTCATGCTTCCTACTCGGTCGTGTTGTACGTTTGAATTTGCTAGACAATATTTCGGCGTCGTAATTGTGGAAGTGCTTAAAGAGCTCAATCATATCACCACAGGCTCGACGGTACTTCAAGGACGGAAGGTTCAAATTCCGGAGACGTGTTGCATAGTCAAGATAAGAGAACCCATCAATGAACTTTGGCGCGACGTTGAACGTTTTCTACAGTGTTGATATCTTTCTGCAAGTGTGGACTCCATACTGACTGCCCATATTCGAGATGCGGTCTTACAAATGATGTGAAGAGTTTAACAAATAAATTGCCATCCAGAAAGCTAAAACTTCGCCGTATTAATCCCATCATTGCATTAGCCTTCTTTATTTTCTCAGCCATATGCGCTTGAAAATTTAACTCACTGTCCAATAAAACTCCAAGATCTTTTTCTATGGACGTTGTTTCTAGTTTGTGACCATTTAGCGTGTAGGGGTAGGTACATTTAATGTTTCGAGGTTTACCAAGGTGGAAAATGTGGCACTTTTTGTTGTTAAATTGAAGGAGCCACTTTCTTGACCATTCTTCTAAGCAGTTGATATCATCTTGTAGTAGCTTCGCATCATCGTTTGAATTTACCTCTTTCATAAGCTTCGTGTCATCAGCGAATAAAAATATGTTGGATTTGACATTATCAGGTAGGTCATTGATATAAATGATAAAAAGTAAGGGACCGAGAACACTTCCTTGCGGTATTCCACTCAATACTTCTGCTGGCTCAGAATCAGTTCCATTAACTCTTACTACTTGTAGCCGATTTGAAAGAAACGCCTTTATCCATAGTAGCATGTTTCCATGAATGCCATACGCTTCGAGTTTTTTTAACAGTCTTTTATGCGGGACGGTATCAAACGCTTTGGCGAAATCAAAGTATATAGCATCAACGATTCCCCCTTTTCCAATAATTTCGGTACATTTATCTAAGTATAATAACAACTGAGTTGTTGTTGAGCGTCCTTTTATGAAACCATGTTGGTATTTCGACACAAGATTCAAGTTCCTCAGATGACTAACAATGGAATTTTTTATCAAAGTTTCCATAATTTTGCAAACAATGGATGTTAAGCTTATCGGCCTGTAGTTTTCTGCAATATTTTTTGGTCCTTTTTTTGTATATCGGGGAGACAATGGCTTTCTTCCAGTCGTGAGGTACGCGTCCTTCAGCAAGTGTCTTTCGGTAAAGAAGAGTGAGTGGGGATACGATGTAGTTTTTAAGTTCAATTAGCATCATTGGGTGTATTTCATCTGGTCCACAGGATTTGTTGGGGCTAAGTTTAAGAATAACCGACATGACATCTTCTTCGGAAATTTTGAGGTTAGATAATTTCTCTCGTGTTTGTTGTTCGAGTGTTGGAATTTTCTTTCGTGAAGACGCTGACAAATTGTCGCTGCAGAATATTAGCTTTCTCTTTGTCTTCGAATTTGATGGACTTCTCGTCAGCAGCGTTGCTCAGAAGAGGTGCTACGCCAGTTTTCGTCTTGAGTTTGCTTCGTGTATACGCCCAGAACCTTTTAGGATTTTTCGTTGCTTCATCAGCAATGCCTTTTTCGAATGATCGCTTTTCTTTTCGGATTAATCCCCTAACTTTGTTCCGTTCTTTAGTGTACGCATTGCGGTTGGCTATGGTAATCACACCAAGATTATCTTTTTTTGACATCCATCGTCTAAACAGTGTACGCTTATTTTTTATTGATGTTCGGAGTGATTGAGATATGGGGATGCTGCCTTTTAGATTCCATTTTGCTGCACCTTTACTAACAGGTACAAAACGATTTCGCAGATCCATTAACTTTTCCTTGAGTGCGTTCCAAATTTCTTCTACATTTTTGTTTTTGTTTTGGGCTACAAAGGTGTTACTCCAAGATGAAGTCTCAAGCTCTTCTCGCATAGAATCGTAATTTGCTTTGTGATAAACATGCCGCTTTCCATCTGTGGAGTAGTCTAAGTAACAGTGATAATTAAAAGAGATCACAGAGTGGTCACTTTTGCCAAGCGATGCCTGATGATCTATGTTTGAAACTTGCATTAATTCGTCAGTTAGTATCAGGTCGATTAAGGATGGATTGTCTGTTCCACGTTGTCGCGTCGCTTCTTTTACGTGTTGAAAAAGATAACAGTCACGTACAGTCTCGATAAAATTCGATTCCTTACTTTCTTCATTGCAGTTGGTAGTCATGTTCATGTTGATACGCCTGAAGTTATAGTCGCCAACAAAGCATTTATGAGTATACTTTTTCCTACCACATACAGTCTTGAGTAATTCATTCAATTTTTTGTTGTTCTCTTCAGCACCAGTGCGAGGAGTGGGACTGCGATACATGCAACCAAACAAGAGCAAATCTCCAGCGTGAAGCTTTATTTCTAGTAAACAGACTTCTTCGAATTTGTTTGGGACTTTAATTTGAATCACTGAATTTGATATTGATGAGTGAGTGTAGATAGCAATACCGCGACCAATAGTTGAATCTGCTTCCAAATTAACGTGGTGGGATGTGTAATTGGGTATATCGTAGTCTTGGCCCATGCGCTCGCTTCCATTTTTCGGTTTCATTTCGCAGATTGCAATAATATGTGGCATAGACTTTTGTACGCGATCTAAAAGTTCGACTTTCTTCGATGCTGTGAATTGATCTGCGTTGGTGTATAGAATGCGAAGAGAGTGGTGCTTATTGCTAAGATTTCTTCTCCGGTTGGATCTTGTTGGTAGCGTGTTTTGGTTTATGTCTTCCAAAGACATTTTCAGCGAGTTTACTTGATCAAGGAAGTCTTTGACACGAGATTTTTCTAAGTTAGTTAACGAGTCGAATCCATCAAGTTCTTGTGTATTTTCCGGCATTTCCTTGTAGGGTGTAGTCTGTGATTCTAGTCGACCACCGCAGAAAAAGACTTGGATGTACTGAAGAATATATTGGCTTTTATATGAAACGTACTTTCCAAGACGAAGATCACCTTTTTTAATAGTTTTGTGACAGACTTTGCACTTTGCGGTACCCAACTTTGAGTGGTCGACATGGAATTTTTTTGTTATGTTACATTTTTTTGTAAGGTCATCTTTGATTGAATGCACTGTTTTATTTTTTGATTCTTTATTCGGGTTACTTTTTATAATTGAAAGGTCACTTTCTTTCGTATTTGCTGCTGAATGGGTTGACTCTTCAGGAACTTCATAAGACGGAGGCCGTTTTTTGGATTCCCTCTCACTTTCCAAATATATTGGGATTCGCTTCCTTCTTCTTGGTTTTTCTCTTTCGCTTTCTCTCCCCACCGTTTAATTAAAGCTCTTTCTGCCAATGTGTAGTCGTCTGTTACACTAATTCTTCTGAATGCTTCATTTCCTTTCAAATTTGAAAGGTTATTCATTACTTTCGCTTTATCATCGTTACTTTCTAGGATGATCTTCAAAGGTCTTATTTTATCTGGTGATATCTGACCAAGTCGCATGACGTTCTTTATACCGACTGGTGATACGTGTATATTTACCAGTAGCTCATCAAAAAATTGTCTATCATGTTGCTTGTTGGTTTTTTCATCAACGCCTGGTGTTTCAGCAATTCCATGAATGATGATGTTACAGGACCTAAGCTTCTTTTGCTGGTCTTCCGCTAACTCTTCATTTTTCGCATCAGGTATGATCTTTTGTATGTCGTTCTTCCTTTCGAATTTGCTGTTCTCACTTTGTTTAACCGCATTAGCGTATGAAAATATTTTGTCGTCAGGTTCAGGAGCATCGACATTTCGTTGCGGAATGATATCTTTCATAGTATTAAGCAGGGATTGTTTGATGCTTTCTTCCATTCTCTCCAGTTTTTCGTTCAATTTGAATTCTAGATGTGATATAGGGTCGTAGTCTAAGTTGGACTTGCTTTGATTCTCGCGCTGCAGAACATCTTGCGTCATACTTTCGTGCTGTGTTTTAAGCAGCATTTCGTTTTCTTGTTGGCCATCATTTTCCCCACGGTTTCCACCTGTCCATGTTCTCAACTCACTCTCCAAGCTGTCAATCTTGTTCTTCAACTCAGCTTCTATTTTTTCGTTAGCCTTAATTAGCTCTTTGTTTTTCTCAATGGTGCCACTGAGGACTGTGTTTCGTGCCTGTAGTTCAATAAGCAATGACTTTTGGTCATGCTTTTCCTTGTCGCTGTCGAAAGTCAATCTCGCAACGGCTGCAGATAGTTCCTCAACTTCTAATGATTGGTTCAGACGATCGTTCATTTGTCCTTCTGCCATATGCAGCACGATTTCCTTATCGACGGGGGTGCAGCTTCCGCACCTGAATATATTGCCTTTCTTCTTTTTTTTACGGTGATTGATGATATTTTGTATTTCGTATGGGGGCAGCTTAGAGCACCGGTAGTGGACGAAGCGCTTACATTCGTAGCAGGTGAGTCTGAAGTCTTGATTTTCACTTTCATTGTTACATACCGTCCACGTGCATGTAGCTGATTCGTTGCTTTCACTTTCTTCCATTTGGTGTCGTAGAGTTTACAGGGAGATTCTTCTTCGCGTTCTGAGTTGTATTTCGTTGTTCTGTAGTGTTTATCGAATTCTCCACCTGTATGAGCGTACTGCAGATGTTGTTTAGCTGTCGCGCAGATGTTTTCTTCTGTTATGCAGGAATTTAGTAAGTTTTCAGTGTTTTTCTTATGTTTGATTTGCTTTTTTTGTAGGATTTTAGAAGCTTGTTCACGGAGCTCTTGCAAACACGACCGCTCTATTTGACGTCAAATGTCCTTTATCTTGGTGTCGGCTGGGACTATGTTGGCATGATGGAACGGAGATCTGAAAAGGGTCATTGACCCTTTGCAGATCGACAGTACGACGTGGAGAGCCATCCTTATTAGGGGCAACAACCATTCTGGAGCACCAGACCGTAGGTGTACCTTGGGGTACGGGTTCACTTATCCCCAACGCCAGGGCACGATCCAAGTCCTCCTTGACTTTGGCCTTCCAATGGTATGGAACAGGTATGGGGGTGTGGACCGCGTATAGTGTCGCATCTGACCTGAAGGAGATCTTGAGTGGCGCCCCAGTCATACATTGCAAGGGTTGATGGGGGCAGGCGTTAAACGCGCTTAACGCATAGTGGTCTAAAATCCATTGCTCTATCCGTGCCCGGTTGTCGATTGTTGGATTGAAGGGAGTGTCCTTCGGATGAGGCGGTGTGGGTGTTCTTTTTGGGCAACCGCATGGAGCTAACGGAGTGCCCGCCTTGATTTGATTATCTCTAGCTCCGGCTTGAGGAAATTCCTTCGAGACAATGTGCAGGTCCCGCAGAGCAGTCTCCGAAAGGTATAGTCCCTGTGCGCTAGCGGCGACGTATATAACTTGACGGGTAACATTAGCACCAACGCGTAGTTGAACACATGCGGCCCCTAAAAGGTGAAGGGGCTCCTTTGTGACTCCTTTAATCTTGTGTTTTGTCGCAATGAGAGATGTACGGGATATACCTAATTCGTGAAGGATTTCAGGTCCGCTGGTACAGGTCTGAGCGCCCGTGTCGGCACACGCAGTAATTAGGGCTGGTGGGTGGTGCCGTCTGATTGTGCGACCGAATCGCCTATGAGAGTCATACATTAACATGGCTTCTACTGTCACCATGGATCGTGGTCGTGGTGGTTGCGGTTCAAATTGGTCATTCTTCCACTCCATATGTGGTGTCTCGTCGGTACGCACGGCTGAAGATAGACAATACGACCTGGTCATCGACATCGTAGGTGCGGTGACAATCGAGGATTTCGTTGAGCTGGGCTTCTGTTCGCGGTTCGCAGACTTTTGACAGACCCTCTGTAAATGGCCGCGAATGCCACATCCACCGTATATAGCATTTCGGCGGGGCAGTTACGACGACTCATCGACTTCTCGTCCGGGTGCTCTGTGCCGCCACAGCTCGGACATGTCTTGTCACCACCACTCGTCGGTGGCGTTGCTGTTTTCTTTATGCGCTTGTATGCTGACATAGCCGCTGCAGATTTGGCCTGTCTTACCGGGTTGCCATCATATCTTGGGTGTATGACTCGTGGGACCCGCACCCAGTTCTGGAGCATGTGATGTTGAAATCGCACAAGACGGCCTGCGATCTTAATCGGGCTACGTAGTGCGTGATCGGCTCACCCTCTGCTTGTTTTATCTGCTGAAAGTTTTGCCGATGAACTTCCTTGTGTAGTCCCCGGACAGCCACCGATTTTGCGTGATCCAGTAGTTGTTGCTCAGTACATGTATTTAATCTTTCCGCCCCGAAGTGGTGGAAGAGTAATTTACCAATCTCTTGCGAACATGCTGCTCTCAACTCATTTTGAATGGCAACCATTTGTGTCAGCCCTGTCATAGCCTTGTATCGTTCCCATTGTCCAGGAATAGCGCCCATTCTGATTAACTCATCTCTCCGGCTATAGCTGGCCTGTCGGGCTTCTTTGTGTGCAAAGGAGGATCTCTAACAGCAGGTGTACCGCTGCGTCGAAGGGCGATGTTCTTCTTCTGCAGTTCGATCATTTGTTCTAGTAATGTCCTCAGCATAGGATCGCCAGTCATTCCCGCGGGGGTGGCGGTTAACGTTACTCCGCCCGCCCGGTACTTACGCCACCTTCGGTGGATACGGCGGGGTGCCCAAGTTTGCACACTAGGTGCCCGTCTGGTATCGGGTGCCCTTGACGGTATGCTCTGGTTATTTTCGATAAACAAAATGGCGGTAGGTCACGAGGCGAGTGTAAAATGCAAACAACAAATGCTTGGTCTATAAGTTTGTTCTTATCATGCACTTGTGAGTCTTTACCATCCTACTCGCAGCGCCATGTATGGGATGGACGAGTAAAGAGACAAGCTTTAGTAATGTATATCTTTGTATCAATATAAGATAACGTCTGCTCTTATACGCAGACCAGAAAGAACTCACTAGCCTTAAGTCGGCTGCCGGCTATATAGCCATAGAATCGGTATTATTATTATACAATTATTAAGTGATATCAGCTTTCTATGAGGAATCCAGGCTAGAACTGTGGACAAAATTCTGGGACGGAATTACAGACACACGCTAATGAAAGATCAGCTGCTTTCCGCGCTGACCAATTAAGACATAAAGTTAACAACCGTTAAAGGTTGAAGGTGCAAAATCTTTTATGCTGTTATGTGACATCTGAGACTCTCAATTAAAGTAATTTCTTACGTAAACGTGTTACGTGAAAATAGAAGGGCTTAAAATGACAATTTATAAAATTAAATTCCAGTATTCTTTTTCAAAAAGATATGTTCACACACATTATTTATTATGTGAAAAAACTGTATACGTGATCATGTAATTCATCCATAGCAAACTATGTTTCTGTTTTTAAGTTAACCGACCATCCAGGAAACATATGTGCACTAAAACATTATAGTAGTAGTTGGTTTTCTTAACTTTTGACATATACGACATCATGTTTTCACTTACAGTTTTTGTCATGTACTCTCTGAATTAACAGAACTGGTTGATTTGGTTGTTCATAAAATGCGTTTCCTGCACCATCATATCACTGTGTGCATTCTTAGTATGCATTTCCAGACACCACACTAAATAGGCTTAACACAAAACTATGACTTTACACTTAATTAACATTTTACAGTGAATGGAAACGTTGGGAAGCGTAAAATTTACAACAACAGAAAATTCCATTTTGGTGATAAAATTGCAAAATTTGAGACTATGTTTGCAATCAATTATGATAGAACATTTATTATACTCCAACATTGATATTTACAACAATTTACTGTCTAATGAAAGGGCCTACAACATACTGCTTCGTCCAAACTTTCATCACATTAAACTGTTCAACCACCTATTCATAGCTAGGGATATCAAACTTCCCTACTTTCATTGAAATAACTTCCAATGGGTCATAAATAACATCAACTAGATATAGAAATAAAGATCAGGTATGTGTGCTAGTGGTCTTCCACTAGGTACCAGTACCTACTCTTCGCTTCAGGCAGTGAACTTCTAATGATTGAACTGTTGAGTCCCAAGCCATGACAGGGGAAATAGAAAGTAGACTTGTAATATTCTAGTGATAAATCTTTTTAACATAAAAACGTGGCCTCTACGTTTAAGCTGCCATCTTATATTACAAAAACAAATATAGCGTCACCATAAAAATATCTCAACACCCCAACTTGACGCCTAGTTGGTTATCCAAATAGTTTCACTTTGAACAATGTCAAACAATGTTTCTTCGATGCCTTGGTAAACACATCAGCCACATTTGATTCCGACGGTACATAATCGATAACAATACGATTATCTTTATAACAATCTCTAACAAAATGATAACGAATATCTATATGTTTCGCTCTTGATCGATTCACTGGGTTCTTAATGAGGGCAATCGCGCCTTGATTATCGCATCGAATGACTGTTGGCTTTAGGTTCTTTGACAAGACATCAGTTAATAACTGGGTTAGGAAAATTGTTTCTTGACAAGTGATTGAAAGTGACATGTACTCAGCTTCGCATGTTGATAGGGCAACAGAGGATTGTTTCTTAGATTTCCAACTGATTGGTGGACCTGTTTCGTTAAGACTGATATAATAACCAGTTATACTTCGTCGGTCATCAACTGAAGCAGCCCAATCTGCATGACAATAAGCATGAATTCTCAGTTCCTTTTCGCTTTTGTGGAAGGTGAGTTTATAATCGACAGTTTGTTTGATATAACGAAATACATGTTTCAGCATGATCCAATCATCACTGTTAGGTTTGGATAAATGTTGCGAAAGTTTCGTGACACAGTAACTCAAATCTGGACGGGTGCAGGTCATAGCATATATAAGACTACCAACCATTTGTCGGTATATTCTAATATCTGACTCATCATTATTTATCGGTTCATCATTTACACGATAAACGCTTGGATTACTTTCACATGGAGTGCTTCTGGGTTTACAATGGTCGAATCCAAATTTCTTGAGTATGTTGGCCAGATAGCGAGATTGGGACATTGATATTCCATCTTTTGTGACATCGAAGTCGATCCCAAGGAATGAAGATAACTCTCCAAGATCTTTCATGTTGAAACGTCTATTCAATTCCAATTTAAGCGATTTTATCAAATTTTCTGAGCTTGATACTATAATTATATCATCGACCCAAACTAACAAAATACTAATTTCATTATGCTCTATCTTGTAAAATACACATGGGTCTGCAGTTGATTGAACAAAGTTCATTTCAGTTAAATATTGTTGTAGTAGATTGTTTCAGTTGCGGCCACTTTGTTTTAGCCCATAAAGTGACTTGTTGAGTTTCTATACAAGGTTGGTATCTTGGTGTTTGAATCCTTCTGGATGTTCGACAAATACTTCACATTCAATTGGTGCATGGAGATAGGCTCCTTTGACATCCATTTCGTGCATCTTCCAATCGTTTTGTATGGCTAGTTGTGTGAGAATACGTACGGATTCCATTCTTGCTGTCGGCGAAAAAGTTTCAGTATAGTCTATACCTTCTTTTTGACTGTACCCTTTTGCTACATATCGGGCTTTATAGGTAGGGTTCTCTGGGTTTCCTTTGATTGTGTATACCCATTTTCCCCCAACTGGTTTCTTGCCATCAGGTAGATTAGTGACAGAAAAAGTGTTGTTTAACTTTAATGTGTTTATCTCTTCTTCCATGGCTTGTTTCCAATGGTCTGACTCACTTCCTTCTACTGCTTCTTTATAAGTGGGTGGGCCATTAATGACACAGCAATAATCATAATCTAAATACTCTCCAGTATCATACTCCCTAAATCGCTCAGGTGGTTTTCTGGTACAAGTTGGGTAACGGTTTTCACTAGGATTCTCAGTTGCTTCAGAATTTTCTCAAGGTTGGTCAGCATCCTGTGTATTGGCATAAGACTCTGGATTAGCATTCGGTGTTGCAAATAAATTGTTTGATTCTGCATATGGTTCTGATACGTTAAATTTCTCAGTGAATTTGACAACTCGGTGCTTCTTGACACATCTCTCCTCTAGGTAGTAAACAAGGTATGACGGACTGTCCTTGTCATATCCAATAAAATACCCCATTTTTGAGCGAGGGTCCAACTTCTTCTGATTGTGCACATAAGCGTAGCACACAGTTCCAAAAATATGCATTCTTGAAATATTTGGTTTTGTACCAGTTATAAGACCATAAGGAGTATTGTTAATTCGCTTAACATAACAGCGGTTTCGAATGTGTGTTGCTGTCATTATAGCATAAGTCCACAAATATTTGGGTAAACTTGATTCAATTAGTAGTGCTCTTCCCATTTCAAAAAGGGTTCGCCAGTTTCGTTCAGCTATCCCATTTTGGTGGGGTGAATACGGAGCAGATAACTCATATCTGATTGAGTGTTCAATTAAAATCTCTTTGAACTCATGTGACATATACTTTCCACCGTTGTCGCTTCTCATCCTCTTCACTTCACCAGAGGGAAATACATGTTCATAAAAGTTTAACATTTTTATCTTGCCATATGGTGCATATCTGCAAGGAATTTCTTAAGCGCTTTGGGTGCACCCGATTTCTCCTTCAAAAAGTATGTAAATAAACAACTTGAATAGTCATCTGTAGAGATCATTGCAAAACGAAATCCATCTCTCGCAGTAGGTTCGATCGGTCCAGCTAAATCAGTGTGTACTAATTCGAATGGCTTGGTTGCACGAGCATCAAGTTCACGGTTCCTTACGTTACATTGATTAGCTAAAGTGCATACTTCACAATTGAAAGTCCCTTGATTGTTGATGTGCATTCCATTTACTACGTGCTCAAGCTTTCTAACATCTTCGACATTACAATGACCTAAGATTTTATGCCAGGTTTCTAAGCTTTCTTTTCGTTGCTGGGTGGTAGCAGCTTTGTATAAATAATATAGACGGCCTTTCTGCTCGATTTGGAATACTGTACCATCTTAACCAATTAATTCAGCACAGTCCTTATAAAACTTGACAGTAGCTCCATGTTTTGTGGCAGCTTGAACAGAGAAAATATTCTGTGGATAAGTGGGTATATAAAGAACGCTTCCCAACTTTATATTAACGGCTCTCCCTTCTCTACTATGCAGCTGTATGGCAACAGATCCTCTTTTCAAAGCTACGTTGTTTGATCGGTAACCATCTGCTAATTCGATGAAATGGTCTTCTGGTTTGAAGGAAGGATCTTCAGATATGAAATTTGTGTCTTGATTAACTATGTGGGTAGTAGCTCCACAATCAACAGTCACGATTGGTCTCTAAGTAAAAGTCATTCTAATCATCAATCTTAAACATAAACTGATACGAATGATCACTATCCTGGTTTTCAACAACTTTTTTGGCTCGATCACCACCAGACTGTTGATTTTGCTTTCTGCATGCCTGATCTATGTGGGAGGATGACTTGCAAGTGTTGCACCATTTTGATTGTTTTGGCTTACGGCATTCTGCAGCTTTATGTCCTACAATACCACAATTATAACACGTAAAGGACTTCTTTGAAGCAGAACCTTTAAATCTTAATACAGAGTCCTTTTCTGACTTCTTTCTTGGTCTCTCTGTACGACTAATTTCAATTTCTTCATAGTTTCTCAAGGCTTGCTTGAACTTATGAAACGTGTCTATTGTCTCTGATTGGGTGACAATAGCTACGAAAGGTTTGTATTCATCTGGTAGTCCTTTCAATACCATGGCGATTAATAATGCATCACTGATTTGTTCATTGGCAGATCTCAATGATATAGCAGCCTTCTCAGCACGAATAATGTAGTCGGTAACATTTTCCGAGTTTACTTTCTTCAATGTTATCAACTGGTTGTATAATGTTATTACCCGAGGTTTACTATCTCCAGCATAAAAATCTCTCAAAATTTTGAATGCCTTTCTTCCATCATCCTTTGCTTCTCTTATAACAAGAGAGAGGGATCTTTCATCCAGAAATTGTATAAGTTCAGCAAATGCAGTTTCATTTTTGTCTTCGTCGATTTCATATTCTTCCCCAACGAGAGTATCCTTAAGTTTTCTCAGTTTCATGCATCCCAATATTTTTGTTTCCCATACTTCGAACTTTCTTTCGTCCCCGTTGAAAGTTAGGTTTTTCCATTGTGTACTGGGCCCATAACTTGTTGAGTCCCAAGCCATGGCAGGGGAAATAGAAAGTAGACTTGTAATATTCTAGTGATAAATCTTTTTAACATAAAAACGTGGCCTCTACGTTTAAGCTGCCATCTTATATTACAAAAACAAATATGGCGTCACCATAAAAATATTTCAACATGAACAGGCCCATTTAGCGCTTTATAATTTTCCCAATAAATACCTTTCTGAGCGTTTTGTATTAAAAACTACACCATACCATTCTCCAATCAGCTAGTACTCATTGAGGGCTAAGTGTTTTCCAAGTTGCTCTGAGTATTTGAACTGAGTCCGATGGCCAAACATTTTGGTTGCTGACAGATACATCCATCTTTACATTTGAGGATGCTTGCTTCTTGACTGCGTCCTCTTTTGACTTGTTTTGCTCTTGTTGTTTTTCTTAAATATTAAGCAGATCAATTACCTTTTTGGTTTTCATCAATCCATGCACCTGTGTAATACGAGTGTTTTGTAAACAAAAGAGGAACAAAACAAAAAACGACAAGTTTCATCGACACATTCCACTAGTAGTAGCTTTGCCAGTAAGTGCAGAAACGCCCATGTGTTTACTCATTCTGACTTTAAGATGGCGCTTAGTTTGGCCAATATAGGAAGCATTGCAGCGACCACACGAAAACCTGTAAACAATGCCAGAAATGAGATTTTTGCATGGACGATCTTTAAAATGGAAAAAATTAAACAGTCTGCATGAGGCTTTAAAGATTAATTTAACTTTACAACAAGATAAATTCTTTGAAATAATTTTGTAGAGACTAGTTCTTATTTGGTCCAAAATGGGACCAAGATATGGAAGAACAATGAGAAGTGACTTTTTCTCAGCTGTACTGTACTATACTTTAAGAGTGTGAAACTTGTCTAAAAATGTTTTGATGCAACGGTTAATAAAGGAAAGTGGACAACCGTTCTTTCTTAAAAATACTTTTAACTTTTCCCAGTTCTAAGTGAATTACTGTGACTAGAGTATAATCGAAAACACCTGTATAAGTTCATTTCTAGAGTACGAGTGTTTTGCTTTGACAGTTTTGGTTTGACTTTCTGTATACTCATTAAACCTGGGATTTCATGGAACGCAATACATTTTCCACGAAGTTCATCAATGATGTTCATGGCTTGGTAAAATTTGTTTTCATCTTTTGTCAGTAGAATTGATAACAATGATGATGGTAAGTTTGTTGCATTTTCACTTGCTTGTAAACAAGTAGCACCACAAGCCGATTTGTTTTGCTGCATTAAATCATTAAAGTCAGTAAACTTGGAAGCTTTTTTCTTTCTCAAACTCCTGATGTAAGTTCTTGGTTATTTGATCTAGCAATTGCGTTACCACATTCGTATCGGGAGGTGTTACAAAAAGTTTGAATTTGTTTTGATAAGAGAAATGAAACTTTAATGTCATTATACATAAGTGCACAAAACCCTAGCAGTCAGATTTATCTCAAATTAATGCTGAGGAACTATTAAAAAACACTGCCAATTACTTATTTTTGAGTTATTTTTTACCAACTTTGCGAAAATTCAAGAAAGGCATTCTGGGTTTTGAGGTACATGTATTATTGGTTTTGTAGTACTTTGGGATTTCCAGCTACGACTTAGTTTGCAAAAGCGTAATCATATGACACAATTTAAGTAAAGCAACTCATGCAAAATTTCAGACTTATAGCATCAAAGCGGCTGAAGCTACACCATAAATAGTGACCGTGGGTTTTGAGGTACATGTCGGAAAAATAGGTCAACAACACTCTGTGCAACAACAAGCACCAAACTGTAAATAATCAAATAGCCCAGAAAGAATCAGTTTTTGTCCAAAGTTCTAAAAGTTACCATAAAAAGAATCAAATAGTCAACACCCTTCAAATTATAGGGTACTGTACTTTTGTGCGGGTTTTGAGGTCCTATCCACCTGTAACTACCAATCATCGTACGTTGTTATCAACAAAAACAAAACATCTGTGGTGACATTGATATCACTTTTTTTATCTGTTTTTCACACGTTCATTCAAAATGTTTTACAAAACCTTTTAAGACAACACTAAAACAATTTATTTCCATCATTTTACGTTTTTTCTATTGAATCATCTTAGAAAAGCTAGCAGAAAGCAAAAATCTTCCACTGCCCAACTGAAGACTACACGTTCGTTCAGATCAGGTGCGGTAGAAGAAAAGAAGCCATTGCATTGCGCATTGGATTTTTTTCGATGTTGACAACAAATTTTCTCGTTTTCGATGAGTCATTAATCATGACCTAACGCAGTAAAATGTTATGAAACTCATTTCAAAATGTTTGTATGATGTAGACTTTAATTTCTTTGGTAAGAGGTATAACCAAGGATCGCCCAAATCAAAAATTTGTAACCAGGAATTTATGTAAAGAAATTTTACGTCGTGCCAAACTGTCAACTATTAAACTGCAAAAATCTTACTTTTTCATCCCATTATTCCAAAAAATTGAACATTAGAAATCCTTTAAAATTACTTTTATTGCCTAGTTATATCATTTAGCTTTCAGTCACAAGTTATTTTGTTGAGCTGTCAGCTTTTTTAAGAAAGTTATGGGCGTTTTCATTCGAGTCACTTTTTAGCGACTTTAGCATTAATGTGTCACGTGTTCAAACAAGAAATAAAACTGTATATCTCCCTAAAGTTTCGATTTTATCAGTAATTGTGTACATTGATAACCACAAAAAAATGTCTCTAATATATACAACTGGTTTAACAGCCATCACCCTGATACTTAAATAAAAATGTACTTAGGGCAGAGGTGTAATTGAATTTAATAAAATAAAAGAAGTTATTTTGAACTTATTATGGATGAAGATGTTCTTGGTCAAATGATAAGGCTTCACTTAACAATTCTTGCTGAGGAGTTAAATAAAGTGACTTAGAAGTTACTATGGGTATAGCTAAAAAATATATGCCGTAAATGTTTCTTATCTAACAGCTGAATAGTAAGCAATAAAGTAAATAACTATCTAATCAAAAACCAATCACAGCATTTCAAATATAAGGAAAAATGAGTTGTTATCAAAAAAGGGTAGGGGCTAAGACAGGACAATTTATAAAATTAAATTCAAGTATTTAAAATAAACATCTCTGATTCAAAAAATGTTCATACACACATATTTCTTCAAAGCACACTGTCAGTGTGGTGAATAACCTTCCTAAATCTCAAATGAAAAACAAACAAACAGATTTTGGTGTGAAAATACACGTTTTTTCTTTTATAAGCATATGGGATTTTGAGTTCAGACTCAATATGCTTAGTAAAAGGTTAAAATTGAGGCTAAAATATGCTTACGATATGCTTATTCACACTTCTCTTATTGGTGCTTCCCTAGTTTAAAAATAACACTTATATAAATAACATGAGTCCCAAGAGAATAGGTATTTTTCAAACCAAATTAACAAATGTGTCATTAAAGAATGAGAAATTGACAAAAGAAATTTTCTTAGGAAATTCTTTTGCTCCTCGTACTTGAAAAAAGCTTACAATTACGTTATAATTATGTCTGACTTTTATATTTTGCCCCGATTTTAAAATTTACCCTTGTAAAAAAATTTCAGGTTAATGATAAATGAGCCTTAGCGTATGCTTTTGGTATGCTTAAATTTTTGCCGATTCTGAGCCTTGATATGGTTATAGGCATTATGCTTATAAAAACAAAACGTGTATACATCGATAACAAAATCACTATACAGACTGCTATGTTTTGATTTACTTTCCTTGTTCATAAGGAAAATTGACAGTAGGATATTAATTTTAAGAAATGAAATATATATACTGTATTAAAACAGTATGTGACATATGCTTCTGTTGTCCGATTAAACTACTACCCAGAAAGCACAACACATTCACTCAAGTTATCCAGGTGTATCACGTGTATTGAAAAGTTACATATATACATCATTGGGTTTCTGAACATTTTTTCGTATACGAAATCAATTACTTTCTGCAGTTTTCGTTATGTATATAACTTGCTGTTTCACCACATAGAAAGGGCTTCCCATGACTTCCTTCGTGACTGTATAAATCATATGTTGGGCTACATTATCAAAATAATGTAAAATGTAAAAGTGAGTCTTCTTCAGCCTTCCTTTTAATAATGATGAACTTTCACATTTCACTTCAACTTGAAGATATCACTGTCATCAGCAAATAAAACATACACAACTTTTATGTAGTAGAGGTGCTGACAGAAATACATCCAACATTTAACAGGGTATATGGAACATATTGCCACACAAAAGCAAATACCAGACGATTAGAGGCCAGTATGGATGTACATCTAACAGCAGTGAATCCACAAGCCCAATGTTTAAAACCTCGAATCAAGAGGACCAGACTAGAAGAACAAATCTTCCTTTCCTTATTTACGTCCTGTTGAAGTTTGGCAACGATTAAAACCCTCTTTAGGGGATTATCATAGCGAAGAAACCATGCAGAATATGCAATATACAGTTGTCAAAACTCTCATCTTTGGAATACGTTTGAAGACGAACAAAAACTGACAGCTCCATGAGGTTTTCAGGAAAACATTCCGAAACGGTTCCACAGTAAAATAAACCAAGTTTCAACGAAATTCCAATGCTAGTTTTTCTTTAAATTCAATTTCCCTAAGTGCTATTTTTACGCATGTAGTAAACATGCTTTTTTTCAGCTCGTGGTAATCAACATTACAGCAATATTTCTGTTATGAAACTTGTACAGTGTGATCGAAAGAATCATGAACTTCATAAATCAAAAAATTAAAACCATCTTCGTTCCCATTTCCTTCTTCTTTGCGCCTGTTTTTGTTAGTAAACAAATTAAGAAAAAACACCCCTCCAAGCCGCCCTTATGTATTTCGTTAAAAATTCCCGTTTAGGCGACGCATGCGCAAACTAAATTTCCGATGCTGAATGAACGTAGCCTCTATAATCTTGTGCGAGAACTATCGTTTCTTTTTGTGTTCTGTTATATTATCATAAGTTGCAGATTTAAATACGGGCCTCGCTTACCCAGCTATTTACAAAAATGATTGTCTTTCCGTCACAAATCTTGTAGGCCAGAGTTCAATAGTGAACTGCGGCTGTATAAAAGTGAACGGAGAAGGAGAAGGAAAACACCCGTTTTAGCATATATTTCGCCACATAGGGAAATAAATAATTACTGTTTTCTTCAAGTTTTGTTCCTTTAGGGTCTTAGCTTTTTATCCAGGGGTAGGCCGAAACGAGACCTCATGAGGAGAATTTTCTGAAACTTTCTGATCATCTGAAAGATAAAATATCACTTGTCCCGCCCGATCGAGATCTCGTTTATTTTTTTGTCGAGAAGCGAGGTGTTTTTTTCAACATGACTACAATTAATGTTTCGTGTACAGTCTAAAGGGCTACTCATATGGAGGCAGGCTAGGCGGGGTCTCGCTATTTTTAAGAAACGAATGGCCGAGGTCTCGCTTGTTTTTACCGACGGGATTAAAATTGTACATATGAACACTCCATCCAGTGATCAAATTCCTACACAAATAATGCGAGGTCAAATTTTAGCCTGGTGTTGAATAGAATGCAAATTATCATATGAACAAGGTATAAAAATCACCCGTCTAACCGAGCTATTCCGGTAACCTGGGACAACCCGCATCCACATAAACAGCCCCTTAAGAAACGCATGAAGGGAATAACAATGTTTTCATAAATAGCAAACGAGCCAGCCTCGCTGTGATCGCGCGAATGATCAAATTGATTTTTGATTGGCCGATGCAATCTTATGAAGCTAATTCGGCGCCAAAATCTCGTTTATCAAGTTGTCGAATCATTTAAGATGTTAACACGGTTCACAATAAGTTGACATCCAAGTTTAGATAAACAGTCGTTCTTCAAATGAAGGTGTTTTAGAAGTTTGTTCGTTTCAGATGATGACGCGTTGTTCAAAATTTGTCGGTCTTTCATATCAAGAGCTATTAAAATTTCAAGATCTGTTTATTCCAAATGACACTATTCGTGAGTCCATAGTGTTCCGCACTACTGAACATATTAATGTAAGTAAGTAAGTAAGTAAGTAACGGGAGTTCCCATTATAAAGAGAAGGGATCTTTCAAAATTCTAACAAACAATCAAATATAACTCGAAGAAAAGGAATCTTTCATACATAGTTTGGTTATTTCCTCATACTAGTATAGCAATTCATGCGAGAAGTGATTCACCGAGTGAATGTACCATGGCGCCGGGTCGACCCATTCCATGTGAGGGAAATTGGGTAGATGATAGATCCGGTCTTGCAGGAGGTTATCCAGAACAGCATCTAGCGGTCCCAACTTCTAAAAAAACGCCTCAAATTGAAAGTAAGTGTTCATCTAAAACGACTCGATGACTTGGATGTCGATTTATTGTGAAGCGCGTTTACTTCTAAAACGATTAATGACGTCAAGAGTCAGCGTCGAGATTTTGCTGTCGAATTATTCATACAATCTCATTCATCTGGCAGATCTATTCACTTGAACTGTTGAGCGAACCAAAAAAGGAAACCGATTTAAGACTGGATAAAAATCTTCAGTGATTGCAATGCAAAAACTGACCCAGGGCTATTTTCATCCCGCCTTGCACGGATAAAAAGCTCCATATGATATAGAGCAATAACCCCTTATACGGCCGCGCTACAAACAACCATAGAAATACGAAACAACTACAGTATACTCTCGATAAGTGGGACACTCAAGGGACCGAAAAAAAAGCGTACTACTTAGCGGGCGTCCTACTTATCCGGTTAGGTTATGGTCCTTACAATAAGAAACAAACCACTAGAAGTAGGATGCAATGTATTTATATATATCACTTTAAACCGTGAATATATAAGTACAACTTAATCTGCTACGTAATGAAAAATCTGTCAGCGTCGTTTGTCTTGAGGTAGCTCGAACTTCGGTTTCCACTAACCTAGAAGTCTTGACCACCAATTCTCGAGTCGCTGCATTGAATGCCCCACTTATGCGGATTTTTTTGCGCCAAGGGACCGGGCGTCCTACTTATCCGGTGTACTACTTAAGCGAAGTTTTTTTGCCTGAAAAGGGTAAGCAAGTCCAAGGGACTGCGAAAAGGTGTACTAGATAGCGGGCGTCCTACTTATCGGTGTACCACTTATCGAGAGTATACTGTATTATGAAACAACTGAGAAATTACCAAGTTGATTATTAAAATCGTTTTGCTGTTTTGCTCCGCAAAAATAAAGAGCGCAGCCAATAACACGAAATAATATGGCACACGTCAAACTTTTAGAACAACTATAAACACATTTTTCCGAAACTTTATTTTTCTTTGAAAGGTATACAGGTGTACGAATGAGATTTCACTTCTTATTGATGAAATATGTTCTAGTAGCAGTTTTTTACTTGTTGATAAGTTTGATTGTTTGACGAGAATGTTGCGCTTTAGATTGTGTGCATTTTCAATAAAAACGCTAGTAGAAAAATCTCATTCGTAGTTCTTCCTGTTTTCTTTTTATTATGTTTCAATCAAATTAACAGAAAGTTCATCATCATCTTAAGGATAGCTTTTTAATTTAATGTAGTTCCCAGATTTGTAGTCTCCTTGAGCCTAAATGCTTTTTTTAAAAGAACAATTTCATTATAATAGGAACACGGAGCCTCACCTCTCAGATTTGCCAAAAAATAAGGTTTTGTCAAATGAGCCTCTGTTAATTTATCATTTTATTTCAATTGTTGCGAATACTTTAATAAAACCAAGATATCTTACAATCTGTAGTGAAGTCTCAAAAACATAGTAACTTTGAAGACAACACAGTATTAGCAGAACCGACAGACGACATCGATGCATCTCCACCGCAGAGCTTTTTTACACTGTGTGGGTTACTACAGCATTGATCAGTTAACGGAGGGGCTATGCTGGTGTCACAATTCTTAACAGAGGCTGAGGTTTGAGGTTAACCCTAAATATGGACATAGAAAAGGTTCTTCATTGGAATCAGCCACTCCATATATATACGCGTAGGCAGTGTCGGTGGTCATCAGGAAACTGTCAGCCTTGGAACCTCCACTGCAGAGGTCAAAACTGTTTTCGGTGATTTTTGAGTGGTTCCTGGAGAAAAATAAGTTCTGAGTAAGTGTTTTGAAATGTTTAAAGAAGTTTTAGATGGTCATCTATAAATATAATCTTTTAGCATAATCTCAAGATAGAATAAAATATCAATGGAGGCTTAACCGAGGCTACTTAACAGAAGCTCACTTGACAAAACCAAAAATAACAACGAAATAAGAAAAACCTGAGGCTCAAATCATTGTTCCAAAAAATTAAGAACAGCGTGAGCCTCATTTTTCTTGTAAAATAAGAACAATTCATGATGCGAATTCTCTCATTCATTGTCTTGTTAAATGGTTGAGAAGTTTTTGTTTTTTTTACTTTTTCTTTTCACCTTCAATAAGTGTGGGTGCGAATGGGTCATTAAGTATATACCATAAAGTAACCATGCTTTTCACTAGTTGTTTTTAGTGGTTTTTTTAGTTGATTTATTTTTAAAAAGTCATTGATGAGGCCAAACGCACTTTTCGAAACCATGTCCAAGATTGACTTATATATATCTGAATCTGATGGGTCGCGTGATTTCTGGTGTATCTATCAGAGCTTTTCTAATAAGGGTAAGTATTTGATTCCGCCACTCTTCAATGGTCACAAGGTGTTGACATCAGCTGTTAGTGTCTTTGCTAAACGATTCAGCAGGAACTTCATACTTGATGACACTGGTCATGTCCAGAACTGACGTGGATTTGTCTTCTCTGAACATAACTCCCAAGATGGTTGCCGATGTTGTTAGTTCTCTCGACTCTTCTAAGGCCACTGGTCCCGACAAAATCCCTGTAATTGTTATAAAAATGCTGGCCTGAACTCTCTCCCATACTCTGTAGATTATTCAGGAAGGGCATCCATGAATCTTGTTTTCCTTCTTCCTGGAAGATTGCTTCTGTTGTGCCTGTTTTCAAAAGTTCTGGTGAGAGATCGGACCTTCTACGCTATCACCGTATTAGTCTTTTCTCTACTACAAGTAAGGTCTTCGAATCATTGATCAACTCTTCCATCACCCATCATCGGGAATCTTTCCACCTGTTCCCTGGATCACCAGTAGTACGGTCTCGGTTCTTGCCAGTCCAATGCTGATGCTCTGACCATATCTCTGAACGTGTATGTCAGTCCTTCAATACTTGTGGTGAGACACGAGCTATTGCTCTTGACATGTCTTAGGCCTTAGGTTTGGCATCATGAAGTTGAAGGTATTTCTGGTTCACTCTTGAATCTTAATAAGTCTTTTCTCAGTGGCAGGAGTATTAAGGTGGTTCTTGATAGTCATTCGTCTTTTTCTTACCCTATTAATTCAGGGGTGCTTTAAGATTCTGTTCTTGGTCCGACCCTCTTTCTCATTTTCATCAACGACCTTCCTGATTGTATTCTCAGTAAACTTGCAATGAACTGATTCTTTTAGTTCTTAACTCTTTAGGAACTTTGAGAAGGCTGCTATTATGAACCTGTTTGAAATTGATGAGAAATTTCTTATTTTTAGAAATCCAAAATTAATTCTTAAATTATTATAACTGTTTACAAAGATACAGCTACAAAATGGTTTTAGCAGATCTTGGACGTAAAATTACGACTGCCTTGAAGTCACTCAGTAATGCTACTGTTATCAATGAGGAAGTGCTCAACGCCATGTTAAAGGAAATTTGTGCAGCACTCCTTGAATCTGATGTCAATGTTCAAATGGTACAGAAACTTCGTTCAAATATCAAGTAAGTTTATTGAAAAGTATTTATTTTACGTATGTCATCCTATTTAAAAGAAATTTAATTAAACTGAATGATCAATTGTTCAAGACTATAAAAATGACTAGTTTCAATTTTTTTGGTGTTCCCAAAAATCTCTGAATGATGCTCATCAATGTCAAATCGAATTGTTTAGAGCTGTTGCTAATTTTGAAGAAATGGCTGCTGGTACAAATAAGAGGAGACTGATCCAGCATACAGTTTTTCAGGAACTTTGTAAGGTAGGATTTCAAATTTGATTTCAGTATAAAATTTGCCAATGTTGATATAATCTCCAACAGGTTCATTCTCCTTTTGTTTAGCTTGTTGATCCTGGAGTTAAAACATGGCAGCCAAGTAAAGGCAAGAATAACGTGATTATGTTTGTTGGTTTACAAGGTAGTGGAAAAACAACGACCTGTACCAAAGTAAATATATTTTTTTTCCTTTATTTCATAACCTTTTTAACAGAAGTAATTTAACAAAACCTCTGAATTTTCTGTCATAGTTAGCATATTATTATCAGCGAAAAGGCTGGAAAACTTGTTTGATATGCGCTGATACATTTCGAGCTGGTATGTAAAACAATTTCTTAATTCTCAAAGGTGTCCCTGAATACAAGCATTGTTTTTGACTTGTGATTACTGTTTAGGTGCGTTCGATCAACTGAAACAGAATGCATTGAAAGCGAGAATACCTTATTATGGAAGGTTCTGCTTTTTATTTCATTCATCAAATTCATTTCAGATATTGTTTTATTTGATTTTAAATTTCTCTTTCAAAGTATATAGAAAAATGAACTTCAGATACTTGAACATTCTCTATTTAAACATTCCCTGGTGTCGCTTTGTTTTTATAGCTATACAGAACCAGATCCTGCAGTAATTGCAGCAGATGGAGTGGAGAAATTTAAAAACGAAAATTTTGAAATCATCATTGTTGACACTAGGTGAGTCTCTTCTCAAGAAATGTTCTAGAAATGTGATTCTCTAGATTTAAAAAAATATTTCATGTATAATGCATTATATGCACTGATGATAATAAAAGACTAGGCTTTACATGTACACTCTGTCTGTGTAATTTTGAGTTATGCTTTGAATGAGCTCCTGAAATCTGTATGTTGTCATATTTCTTTTAATAGTGGTCGCCACAAACAAGAAGAATCCCTTTTTGAAGAAATGTTGCAAGTATCTAATGCCGTGGTACGTTCTTTACCCTCAGCTTTCATATTTTAAAGGAGTGGTGTCATGAAAATTTGAAAAAAATTTTTTTCTTCGTATATCCCTTGTTTTAATGTAGATACTACAAAATAAATTTAATTTGGAAAAAAAGTCTTTTTTTCGCTATAAAATGCCACTTTAAAACATAGGCTTAAAACGCTGAATAAATTAGTAATAATTATGTGACGTCATTGAAGAAGTTATTCTCAGTGTTGATGCGATGTTATGCATTCAAATCAAGCGAGTGTTCTTTGAAATTCAAGCAATAACTAAGTATTTTTTTTAAATCTAACGAAAAACATGGTTATTTGTGCTGCTGTGGGATGTGACAGTGACTCAACCAAAGGACAGAACATTAGTTTGTTTGGATTACCTAAAATTCTTATTTAAAAAAAATATGGATTTCAAACTTGAAGCGAGGCCAATCTTCCATCTTTACGTCACTTATATTTTATAGAATCATGTTTTGGAAGAAATTTGATGGTAAACATGTTATAAGGAGTTTTACTTTAATGTTTTATCTACACTTTTCGTTATACATAGGTGAACTTTTACTTTCTGTGTGCAAGTGTTTTTTCGATTTTTGTTTTCGTGTTTCTCTTCGAACTGGGCATTTGAATATTATTCCGTTTCACCGATTATTTCATTATTGTTTTCATAGAATGAGCTATTGATTCTTGAACTCCTGCACGGAAAACGGAAAATTGGAAAAACGTTAACTTTCAATATATGAATTTTACTACGATCAATGATCAACTCAGTATTGCATGTATTTTTTTTTTTCGTTTTGATTTGTACAAAAAATTATTTTGAAATTTATCGTCTTCGATCGCATAAACTTCTTTGCAACACATTTGCATCACTATTTGTTGCCAACTCTCTCCGGTAAAGCATTTTCGTCATCAAAATCATCATCCGGACTTCTTCATGTTCTTTACAGCAACTGGGTCAAAACCATATTGCTCAAACCGCTAAAATTCTCTGTGAAATCCTTGAATAAAACTCATTGCTACATTCTTCATCTTCGATGAGAACATCTGATTTCTCTTCACTTGAATTCTCACTCATGACTTTTGAAAACATGAGAAACTAATACGCTCCTTTGCACTGGCATAACAAGTAAAAATAAATGAAACTTCTTCAATGACGTCACACGCTTTTCATCAGAAAAAAAGACGGGGGTTTATAAAAAAATTAAAAACTCAATATCTTCGGAAGTAAAACGTTTTTTAAAAAAGCTTTAATGCAGGTTAACTATACATTTTTTAAACTAAAATTTGTCATAAAATTTGAAATGACGATACCACTCCTTTAAGGGTTTTTCTTTATCTTAAATGTTTTCATTGTTGGAATTTGATTTTAGAATCCGGACAATGTAATTTTTGTTATGGATGCTTCTATTGGTCAGGCTTGTGAAGCTCAGGTGAGATTCTTGATGAGAGCTTTACAGCTCAGTGACAGTTGAAAGATGTAATGATACTTAGCTTTTATATGATGATCTAGGCGAAAGCATTCAAGGAAAAGGTTGATGTGGCTTCAGTTATCATCACAAAATTAGACGGACATGCTAAGGGTGGAGGTGCACTCAGCGCGTGAGTAGTATTACAATAATTCGAAAATTTCTGAGAACATCATTTGCAGTCTACGTTGTACTGTGCACTGCAGCCTGCGTGCTTTCTACAAGGTAAATTTATTATCTTTTAGTGTTGCTGGAACGAGCAGTCCAATTATATTTATCGGAACAGGAGAACACATAGACGATTTAGAGCCTTTTAAAACACAGCCTTTCATCAGTAAACTGCTTGGTAAGAAATGTTACTTGCTGCAAGAAATTACTTTCTCAAAAGTACCTGCAATGCTGAAGCACATGATCGGTTGATATGATTGTCTTTTTTTCAGGTATGGGTGATATCGAAGGTCTGATCGATAAAGTAAACGAGTTGAAACTTGACGAAAATGAAGAATTGATCGATAAACTAAAACAAGGTCTTACATTAAAGAATATTTGTAATGAAAGAATGCATATATATTTGATTTGTTTTGATGTCTTAATTTTTGCTGTAAACTGTTCCACCTGCCAACTTGCAACTTAGGATTTTGGTTTTTTAGGTGTTTTTACATTACGTGACATGTATGAACAATTTCAAAATATCATGAAGATGGGTCCATTTAGCCAGATCATGGTAAGAGAAATTTTCATGAATACATCATTGTTCTTTTCCTGTTTACACGCAATGCATTGTTTTCTGTCCACCTTCCAGGGGATGATTCCTGGTTTCAGCAATGACTTCATATCGAAGGGGAACGAACAAGAATCTGTGGCTCGTTTGAAACGCTTGATGACGATGATGGATAGTATGAATGATGCAGGTTCTTGTCTTCTCAACTGCTTGCTGATTGTTAGATGAAGCGATCATTCAAGATAATAACGAAAATAAGTTCAGGAAAAATTGACATGTGACGTCGTTAAGGCTTTGAATATGCTGATACTGTTTTCCGAAACTTTTTTCGAAGTTTTTCCAAAGTATGTGAAATGATATATCTGCTTTCAAAGACCTAGAGTTTTTGAAACTTAGAGTTTTTGAAACCTAGAGTTTTTGAAACCTAGAGTATTTGTAACAAAAGTTTCATTCCAATGATCGCTTCATATGAAAGATGGAGTTCGAAATAGACAACTGTGGGTTTACTATGTTTAACGTAAAACGTTTTCAATTATTCATTTAGAACTTGATAGCCCAAACGGTGCAAAGTTATTTACCAAGCAACCAGGACGTTTAAATCGAGTCGCACGTGGTTCTGGAGTTTCAACGCGTGAAGTTCAAGAGCTATTGACGCAATACCAGAAATTTGCGCAAATGGTGAAAAAGATGGGTGGAATTAAAGGTTTATTCAAAGGTATCATAAAAGTGTCCATGCTATCTTCATCACTCTTCACTGTTGATGTCTGCGTCTTTTTCTCTTCATTGTTTAAACCTAAATGACATGTCACGTGGTTTCTAGGTGGTGATATGGCTAAAAACGTCAATCCTTCACAAATGGCAAAATTGAATCAACAAATGGCGAAGATGATGGATCCAAGAGTGTTACATCAACTTGGTATGTAATTTCTTCCTGTAAACACCTTGACAACTTCAGAAGACGTCCTCTTGATTGTCTACACTTCAGTAAGAAGTTCTCTCTTCGATTTACTCCTTTCGTTCTTCATGTAGGTGGTATGGGCGGCCTGCAGAACATGATGAAACAGTTTCAAGGCGCACCTGGAATGGGTGGAGCTCCGGGTGGTTCCAAGTCAAGAAAAAAGTAATACAATTATAGAGAGAGAAAATCAACAAACCAAATCCGATTCGGTTAACTGGGAAAGAGTCTCTATATCTGTGGCATGTTGAAAGGCTCTGCGGGTGAAGAGAAGAAGCTTAAGAAGCTCTTCCGTAAGAAAATAGAACTGGGAAATGCTGAGCATAATATCGGAAATATCGGAATGATTTTTTTAGCTGCTAGTTGTCGAACATTTACTTTTATTAAAACGAATTGTCAGAAAGTATGACTTATCGGAATTTCTTGATGTTTCTGATGGACATGCAAATTGTCATATTTTATAAATTTTCGCCAATGTTGTGATTAAATCGCTTCTTATAAACGCAGTTGGAATTTCGTGACAGGTTTTTCTAAAAATGATCATCTTTTCATCGATGCTTGAGAACTTTGTATGTAAGACGCCATCAATTTTAATTCAACCCATTATCATGTTTCTTCTGACAAATCGTTACTATTACATTAATACGAAAATACTTATAAAATATGTAAATGAAAACTCATAGCCTAACCCTCGCTAACCCAGACACATTTATAAGGTTTGTACCGTAGAAGTAACGGGTTGTCAGAACAACTGTATGTTGTGTTATAATCCTCTTCAAGTGAGGGAAGGGAAATTAAAACGTTTCCTTTTCTTTATTTCTTGGGAATTCAATGATATTGAAACGATTGACAGATTAAGAATTATTTATACTTATTACTTCCAAGAACAGATATTGTTTTATACTGGGAAATATCAGTATCAGAATCATCTAGCCATGTTGTTTGTTATTCTCATCGCAACTTAGCCATCTTTTCTTAATGTGAAGGATTAGAATTACTTTCCGACGTCACGTTTTGTTCGCTGTGTGAAAATGCCTCGTTCGTTCGGTTCCTAGATATCACGTCACTTCGGTTTGACGTCGATGGGTTTTCGTAAAACGAATCTCGTGCCATTCTTCGTAGCGTTTGCGATGACATGGAGATGTCATCCATATTTAAGTTCTCTCTCACTTGTAAGGAGCGTTCGATTGAGATGTCCAGGTGAACACAAGTTAAAACAACAACTAGAATGGCGTTTAATAAACTGATGACGGTTCCAATCCAGCCGATAACACAACTCCACCCAAACGTGTACTTAACGTTTTCACCGACGATGTCTTGAGCTCGTATAGATGTATAGAATGTATTGCTGATTCCAATCCCAACTAAAAACAAAGTGCACCTCTTAATTCTAAAACTATCATTCTCTCCAAAGATTTATTGGTTAAGGTGATAGATACGAAATAGGAAATATAGCTTGGTAGGTGTCCTGCTTTGTTCCTCTATTGCTCTACTCTATTGCTTCCAAATTAGCAGCAATAATTCTCTTGAAATGGGCAACAATTTCGATCGCCTTAGCATTTATGCTAAAATCACGCTGTCACCATTGTGCGACAAATTTAAATTTATCACCAATCTGTCACCATTGTGCGACAAATTTAAATTTATCACCAATCTGGCGACTTAAGTGACAAGAGAGTTTCTCTGCACAAAAACAGTGAGAAAAACACTCTTTCCGATTCTATTGCATAAATATAATATAATAAAAATGTCATAAGGAAGTACACAAAATAGAACAGTGAATTTGTCATCTTGTAAGTATAATCATTTCCCATTGTCTGTTTTGGCCGGTGATAAATCACCCAGTCTTTCACCACACTGACAAAGCTTGGTACTACGCAAACGTTCTTTCATTAATAAATATTGAAAACCTCCAGAACACTTGAATAACATGTAAGATACCTGCAACCACTGCCGACATCAGCTGCAGGATGACAATCTTTTTTGCAGCATCCTTTGATTGGAAGACCACGTGAAGCACAGAGAATATGAAAGTCAAACCACAAAATAATATCAAGGATATCGCCAACCCACGTATAATTTGAAAATCTGTATAAAAAAAATAACAACAAGTTAATCAAGATGTTGTCGATGATGGTTATCTCTCTAATGTGTTTGGTTATCTCTCTAATGTGATAGTTATCTCTTTAATGTGATAGTTATCTCTCTAATGTTTTTCACAAATCCAGTGATATTGAAAAGTCACGAGCTCAAATATGAAAGGATCAAAAACCAGCGTGGTGAGGCATGTGATTTTGTAGAATCTCAAGTTTGTTATAATACTTTGTTTTCTTAAATTAGCACCCAGTCTCCTAAAAATGCCCACCCAGTTTCTAAAAAAAATTAAGCATCTTCCACTTGTAAGCTCCCAAGAGATAAGACTTTTGATTTCATTATTTCTAAAACCAAATTGGAAATATATTAGTAATATTCAAACCAAACTGGAAATATATTAACAATATTCAAACCGAAACTCTTTAATGAATATCAGAAATAAAAAAAGAAAGATACAAAATGGTAGCAATGAGCGATAGCGGATATGTGCGATTACCGGCGGCAACAAGTGTGGCGTTGGATAAGTTGAACTTGGTGTTTGTACACTGATGATTTTTTGGCCACTGCATCTTCTTCCGTTCAGTGACTTGCCGACTTAGATAAGTATATGACATCAGAGAAGAACATTTACAGGTTAAGTTTAAGTGTACCTGTTACAACATCTTTGAATTTCGTGGATTCATCCAAGCTTTTACAGATGTATTTTCCGTTACTGTCCTTTTTACAATAACGCCACAAACTTATAAGTACATCAAACTCATTCCTTACGCCCGTTGTACGACAGGAATACCATTTTCCACCAATAACACTTACAATCGATGCGCCCAGAGAGCACAAGGAAAATAACAGCACAAAAGCGGTGACTATTTGTCGAGTTTCTTTTGACATTTTGAAGTCATGTTTCAAACCTCACCTGAAATGTAACCAATACTTAGAAATGGATTCAGAGTTCCACAAAAACAGAAAGAGATTTTATCATTAAAATATATGTTTTTATTTATTTCGACAAAAGCTTTTCGACTTTCGCCATCATCATCAACTAACTTTGTGAAAGAACAAGAGACGCTCTTCAGTTTTTTAGAGATGGTAATGAAAAAGGATTACATCTCCATAATGTCCGTGCAGTATAACAAATTAACTTAAACTATCAAGTCAAACGACTTACAGATTCAAATAATAGAGTAGGAGTTCCTATCGAGGAGCTGCGCAGTAATGGACTTCGTAAGAGATCAGAGCACGAGGTGTACAGTACAGTTATTGCACGAAGTCGAGGTTGAGCACCTGGTCGACTCATGCGTGGGGGTAAAAATGTGTGAATTAATCTGCTCAGTTAAGTACTCAGTTTGGAAGCCGGGTTGATAAGGGGAAATGGAATAGCTCAAATGGAAACATTAGCTGATTCTACTTTAATACATCAATAACCAATAGACAGTTCTAAGAATAAACAAACAAATAAACACGAATAAATTCTTTTCTTTTCTTTTCACCAAATCGTATTTGGTGTTCCTAAAAGCTTTCTTAATTCTACCAAATCTTACAGAAAAGTAGAGAATGCATATTTTTGGAGAAGGAATGAAAACATGGAGGAAAGTACTTACGTTGCTGTTTTTTACTCCATGAAGGATTTGTTCACTAACTAATTCATTGCCAATCATGCAATGTCATGATGATTATTGATTAACTTTTAATTATATAATCATAATTGAGTTATTCAATAACATTCATAACAAAAGTACCGCTTTTAGTGTGTTGTATTTATGATTGATGGTTTTTCAATATCTCATGCATCCGACACAACATCATAAACTCGACACGACAATGATGAAAGAACTTGTTAATTCGCGCATGAAGTGTGACAAGAGTGACGAAGGCCTGAAGAAAACTTTATGCTTCCGTTTTAACTTATATTTACTTCCATTTGACGAGATTTTAATGGTTTAACTAATCCATATTAATGCTCATCTAATGACTTTTCTTAATCAAATCAGCTGACCACGACCTTTCGGCAACCGTGAGTTTCTGAGAATCCTGGAAGGTGAAATTATAGAAATCCAAAGGAATAAACAAACTCCTCTCAAGGTTGAGCAAAGTGTAATGAATGTTATTATCAACTTATGATCGCATTACTTTAACCTTACATGAACCCCAAGTTGAAAGGGACCAATAACAAGATTATTTTGAGTGCGTGAGTCCATCAATCGGGAAAGAAGAAACCAAATAATAAAACCCGTAAAAAATGAATTTCAACGCATATTTCACAAAACATGTGTTATCCAAATTCAAGACTTGGAAAGGAAAAGGTGCTTTTCTCCACTGATGACAACTTTATAAACAAAAGAATCTAGTTTTTCTACAGTTTACTACAGTTTCACAATAATGATTCAATAACGTATTCATTTAAAAATTATAAAAAGGATCGTAAAATGTTTACATGTTGGTTGGAATTGCGGAGAAAGGTTTCAAGGCTCTAAAGGATCTACTTGACATCGTTTTACCTTGTACTCACGAAAAGCTTTTACTAACGTTAATATACGTATTTTCAGTCAATCATCTACTTTACATGGAGAAAATTTCGCAACAACAAAAAAAAATGATAAGAGTAGGAAACAATAATAACCAGGCCTCGACAGCAATCTCCTCTCCAAATCTCCCAAACATTTGGAAAAGAGTTAACAAAAAATAGATAAAAAATTCGTACGAAGTCCTCCCTAAAAGATTGTGCAAATTTTTAACAAATTCATTACACCTGCTTTTTATGAGCAAACAAAAAATGTGCATTTAGTTTTGAGTCAGACATTAATTATAAATACTTCAAGAATGAAAACTTTCGCTGGAAAAAAACTTTCAAAAGTTTTTCAAGTTCGTTGGAAAAACTTATAAGATAAACTTTTTTAAGCGGGAAAATTTTCGGACAACTGCTTTCGACGAAATTTCAGCTTTTCAACGAAATGTAAGACAAAGGATAAAATGGTTCAAAAAAACCCAACTAAATCAACGATGTTCGATATAGAAAAATTTCGAGCTTGATTGATGACTCTGAAGATGACATCATGTTGATAGATCGACTTTCCTTCCTATACGCAAACCCAAATTTCGGACGGAAAATCTTTTTTCGGATACAAAAAAATCGGAAATTATTTCCTTCAAAAGTTTTCATTCTCAATGTATAGTCATTTTCTTTATTATTCACAAATTTCAAAAAACACTTTACAAAAGCCTCTATATGCACCCTATATCATTTAAGATTGGGTGCAATATAACTATATATAACTATGTGCAATTGAAACTCATACAAAAGACTGATAAGCGTGCTCCAAACATTCTCTGACACAAAACAGTTTCGAAACTGAAAAGGATACAAGGATGCACCTTATGTAAAAAGAAATCAAAAAACCAATGAAAGCTGAATAATTATGTAAAAATTATGTAAAATATATACCACTTTTCTTTTACAATGTCTTAAATATCTACCATTTTTGATAAAAGGCTATCAAACTACCATAACTTCTAACAGGATCGTGTTACATTTCCAGTGAAGCTCAGATTAATCTGTATCAAACATATTAGTAGGAGTAGACACCATGAAGCTTGTTTCACTAGGAAACTCCACATATTCCAATGAAACTGAAGTCTTGACACGCTTAAAGTCCTTATAAAACGTCAGAAAGAAGAATATGAAGCTGATCACCATGATCCATTCCGAAAACGTGCTTACTAAATGAGCTGAATAACCCTGTAACAGAAAGAAAACATCACAAGTACAAGCCATCGATTGAAAACTTTGAATTTGAAGTAAGGTCACAGATATACTTACAGGATCACTTGAACTCCATTGAAGATTGACCTTCTCGTGGATGGTCCCATTTCCCTTTGTATCATTTTTATTAACTGCATATGCAGCTCCAGTAAAAGTGCCAACAAAAGCTACTGCTGCAACAGAAATCACACAACACCTCATATAAAATTGAAATTTACTGGAAAAACCAACAGGAACAGTGACAAATGTTAAATAACATTGTATAGCACAATAAAGGAGTCCAAGTGCAAACGCTAAAATTGCACCAATAAGATGCATAGTCAATTGGTTTGTTTCTTGAAAATTAGCAACCAGCATTATTCCAAATGCAGACAACGAACCAATAAACAAGCATAAGTCATTAACCGCATGTACACGATGTGTATCTACGTTGTTATATTTTTCAAAATAACGATGCCTAATAAACATTGATGTGAATGCAAAAACACTGGCCAAATTCAACATTAGACCAAACACACAGCTAGCTGGAGGTTTTGTTCCCGTGTCACTTATGTATGGAAATAATGCATTAACATGTTCAGTTGTGACAGATATAACATAGCCGAGAATCATGGCAAAAATCGTAAACACGACAACTAACACAACATGATGACTTGGTTTGATCCATCGGTATAAAAGTATTTCACTTTTTCTTTCCATTTTATAATTATTTGCCTCCTAAAAGAATGAAGATTCAATTAGTATAAACATTAAAAATTCTCAAAATCATAAAAAGTGTAAAAAAATTGTTTTGTTTTGTTTTTGTTTTTATTCATTTGTAAAAGATATAATCATAAAGATACATCAGCCATAAAGATTATATATTTTTGACGGACAAGAATAAGATCATGTTCTCCAGGAACTAATTAGGGACCGGCGACAAATAACTTTTGTCACGCTTAGCGGAAAAAATCCGTCAAGGTCTTACCCCCTCCCCTCCCCCCCTTCTTAGCGGATTTTTTTTTGCTGACAGCACCCCTCCCAACACGCGATGGCGATGTTGAATGGGTCTGCTGTGATGGCTGCCACATTTGGTATCACTCGCCTTGTGCTTTGAAGAAATGGCCTAAAAACAAGCCACAGCGAAGGCGACGATGGTTTTGCTGTTTAGCTTTTTTATTTACAACTAGTCTTTGTTTGTGCTTAGATTCTTTCGATAGTGACTTTTTCGATTCGCGCACCCTTTATATTTTGATAACGCTGATTTTTGACTTCGATTTTTTGATTTCTCATAAGAGGATGCATATGATCAGATGTTTTTACGGTTTTAAAAGATATCTTCGTGATATATTGATGATTTTTGTGCATGTATTCTGGAATTAACAGATTTTCATCACACTAAAAAAATATTAGCGGAAAAGCTTCGAAGTTATTTGTCGCCGGCCCCTTATTTTCTGTTGGAATTCCAGCCAAGATTTGGGACAAAATTTTGTGGGGAGAAACTTTATACCTGTTTTTTACTTTCGGTTTTTCTTTTTTTCCACGACAAGTGGAAAAAAATAATATCAAACAAATCTCCGCCAAAAATCAGCAATATATATAGCCAATCCGTAAAAAAATTTTGCAGTGCAAATGTGAAACATGAGATTCATCAAAATCAAGTCAATCAAGTGGTTAACAAATAGACAGATTGTCAATAATGAAGGCTTTACCATTTTAAATGGATTATATATATGCATGTATAATCTATCGTATTATCATTTTAGTCGTTTATAATAGGAATAACAAATTACAAATGACATAAAAAAAACTCAGAGAAATGAAATGTCACTCTCAAAAACAATAATAGCGTGAGTTTTTATTTTTCAGTTCTTTTGGAGAAGAGACGTTTTCTCTCTCTCTCTATCTGAACGTATGCATACAGAATAGCTTAGCTGCTCCCTTTTCATTCCGTCCAAAATAGATAGAATGTTCTAATCTCTGCAACACTGCTCTGCATTATAATTTTCTGCAAACCGAAAAGCGAAACCTTGCGATTCCGGTTCGTATTGGCATTCCACACCATCACAGGCACATGACTGGTGTTAAAAGTCACGATTACATCCTAGCAAAACCAAAACAAATATGGCGGATGGTGCAGATCAAGAAAATACAACATTAGAGATCAGGAAAAGAATAAAAGACGCTTTTGATATCTTTGATCACGAATCCAACCAAACAGTGGATGTACGGTATGTTTATCTTTTCTATTTCTAGATTATATCGAATTAAATGATTTGTTAAAGCTTCTCAGCAGAAATGTGGTGATGGGTGTTGTTAAAAAATAATAAATAATTATGACTTTCCAGTATATATTGTTTATATCTGCTCAGTCACATCCCCAAGAAAAAACCAGAAACTCTGTTTAAGTCTTTGGAAGCACAAATGCTATAAAGCATCAAGTTGTGTACAATACACTAAACCATTATATACTTCTAAAACTTTGGAATCATTCATATTTCTTCTATTTCAGTGCAAAA
This sequence comes from Turritopsis dohrnii, assembly GCA_027922465.2. Lineage (NCBI taxonomy): Eukaryota > Metazoa > Cnidaria > Hydrozoa > Anthoathecata > Oceaniidae > Turritopsis > Turritopsis dohrnii. Next base: position 64,651 of record BQMF02000630.1, on the reverse strand, counting down.
TTTCACATTATCTAATCATGTAATTCCAGAGAAATAACCTGATCTTTCCAAGAAAACAACAATATCGATTATGGAGTGACTTGAATCAGGTTTTATGAGAAGTGCGAAATGACTTATAATTATATTTGGCAATGTTTTTAAAGTGACATTATTACAATATCAACAGACCATTTCTCATCTGCAGTATATGTTCGACCGTAAAAGATCAGCGAATGTTAGTAAAACAAAAGATATATATATTTACAACGTTCGCACATGTGTGACCCTTGTTAATACGAAACGAAATTGACATTGAAATTTAATTCTCAAACAAAATTTTTGAGATCTATCATCATGGGGAAAGAGCACGCTTATCAAAATTTTTTCGGTAAGTCATTAAATCTCCCATGACATACGACGATTTTTCACGAAGTTCTTGCGAACATGTAACTTATAGCGATATAAAACATTCAGGTTTTTTCGTGTTTTTATAAACAGGATATTATCGATAAAGGAATAAGGAAAAGAAAAACAGAATATAGTGGTGAAGAACAGAATTTCTTTCAGACGTATTATAATTTTCTTTACATTCAGCCTCTATGCTTCACATATGTACCAAAAATGTTCAGGCTAGACTCTTGAATACGATGTAGAAGGATGACCAATGTGAGCGGTGAAATTTTGATGATATTTTACAATAGGAATCTAAATGAAAATCTTGAAAAATATGAAAAGCACACTTTAATTTCAGAGCTTAACAGTTTATTTTTACTGATCAAAGTCACCCCGCTGATCAAAGTCACTCCGCTTTATGGTACGCGATCAACATCACCACCTGAAAGATGAATCGCAATGCAAAGACATTAACAAGTTTATTTCAAATACTGACAATTCATCATCATCTTTATAGGAAACAGGACCTGGGTATGAGGTTACTGTAATGCTTTGAATAAATGCCCCTCTTCTTTTAAATACATTTCTTATCATACGTTTCAATACAATCATAGAATCTTAGAGCATTCTTTTTTGTCGATTTTTCTAAAATTTAAAGAATACATGCCTCTTTTAAACACCTCCGAAAAGCTTGGGTGTTTATTCGAAGCATTATGGTATATATACTGAAAAAAGGCATTATATATAGGGAGAAGAGAAAAGAAAAATAATAAGTCTTCCAAAACATTTTTTCAATGTTTGCATAACTTTTAATAAATCACATATGACGGGTACGGTTTGACTATAGACATGAGACCAAAAGTGGAAGTATATATGAATAATTAAATTGTTGATCCCATATAAATGAAAATTTTGTTTCCACTCAAAATAGAAACACGTGTCAGAAACAGGTCTACCGAAGAGAAGGCAATTTGAATAGAAATTGATGCACCAAATCAATGCTGTGCATGTACCAGAAATGTATTCTGTCTCTCAGGAAAAACTCTGTAGACAGTCAATGAATATAGAAATATATGAAAAATTATATAATATATAATATTTAAACCAAAATTTAGAGGCGCACTATTGCACTTTCATACCCCTAATAATATCTACCAAAAAATATTATATAGTATCAATAAGATGTATCAATAATAATAATATCAATAATATAATATAATATATAATATATAATAATATAATATAATAATAATATAATATAATATATAATATAGTATAATAATATCAATAATATGTAATAATATTACATAGTATCTAGGATGAAGAGAAAAATTTAAAAAAATAATAAACAGTATCTAGAAAACAGGTTTTCAGGCAGATTTTTTGTAGATTAGACAGATTTTTTGTAGATTATTATTTTTATGACAATTTCCTCATGCAAATACATCTGCCATTTTATTTTTTTACAAGTTGGCTCTGCATCAAGGGGATTAAAGAAGATGAGATTTAAGAAAACAAATTAACAACTCAGTTTGTTTTTTAAAAATTTGGATGGAAAAGTAGCAATCTGACCCCACCAATGAAAGAAGCTGTGGTGTTCCACAACAAATAAATATGAAAGGAATGGTAAGATACTTTAAGAATGGACAGACATGATGTGCATGATTGACGCTAAAGAAAGTTGAGCACATTCTGCTTAATTGAAAAAAAGACTACACTTTGTCTCCAGGTCAGAGAGTGTTACAAACCAAAAGAGTGGAGGAAGGTTTGCAAGCAAAACGGAAATAGGCCTGTCAACACCATATTTTAAAAGATATTATAATAGTTCATTTAACAACTTTAGATGCCAAACTTTTTGATATATGCTCATGTTAGGCGTCTGTATAATAAGGTGTTTGTGTAAGACCAAGAGCAAGTAATGGGAAGGGAACGCACATCAGAGGCACTGTGCTTACTTACTTGAAAATTCAAATCACAGAAGCAAGAACTAAAAGTGATATATAAAGATGGTACATGTTTTTGTTTTTATAAGCATTAAATTTTCAGATGAGGCTCGGTTAAGAAATAAAGGCTGAATTTATGCTTATGGTATGCTTATTGCAATAAAATCCAGTATTCTCAAAAATTTAATAAAAATTAACATAACCATGCTATTACTCTTTTGGGTCCCATAAAATCTTGTGTTTCTCTTATTTTGGTATTTTTGGCACCAATATGTTTGGATGATAAACTTCTCAAAGAAGTTACAAGACCTGTCCAATTAGATACAGATGAAACACAATTTTCTTAATATGAAATATGTGAAAAGGTAAAGTGAATTACAATGGAGTTATTATTTTATTTTCTAACAAACTAAATGTCTCTTCTAACAAACAAGGTAAATAATAAGTAAAAACGTTTTAAGTGTATAGGCCACATTAACTTAGATATGCTTAGCAGGAACAACACAGGCTCGTGAATATGCTTTATTATATGCTTATTTGTTTGACAAAGCTGAGGCTGGGTATGCTTATAAAACATATAAAGAACATGAAGAGCTGATCAAACAAATAATATGAAATCACGTATTATAAATTATCTGCCCCCAATAGATCATCAAAGATTTTGCAGATGTTGGAATTTGAAATCTTGGTGGACAATGTTGATCCACCAGGTTACCCAGTTATTTGCCCCCAACCACAGCATTCTATTGAGTTTGCAATACAGTGGTTACACTTTGGGCCTTTTGATGCCATACTGATTTCTATATGCAGTGTGAATGAATGAATAAGACTCAAGCAAGTTGACATTTTAACAGGGATTTTCAAAGCAACTGGTCAACCATTTTGCTTCACATTTAGAACATTGAGGTGTTCAAAATCCCAAAAAGATGAAGATATTTAGTTTACAGAGCAAAGTAAAGTACAAGACATATTATTAGCTGATTTACTTTGTTGGTTTCATCATTAATTTACAAATCAAACTGGATGAAAAATAAAAGAGTTCAGTCAGCCTCTTAACGTGGGACTTGCTATTATGTATAAAGGATTTAGTTATCTTATCTTAATCTAGTGTATTTATATGGAATTTCTTGGAATAATTCCTTATGCAAAAACAACCACATTCTAACCAGTCAATACAAACTAAATAAAAACAAACTCAATAATACTGCTGCTTGAATTGACTGTCTGCTTGAGATTTATGTGTAATTTGAAGAGTTTTGTCATGCAGTCAAAGTTCTATATAAACCACAAATCTGTAGAATTCCGATTTCGACAAAGTTACAAAAGTTGTTGAAGAGTAAGAAGTCAAATAAATTTTACTTCAAGAACCAGAAATGTCCCAAAGCTTTACATCCAGGAGAAGGAAAAGTGTTGGATTAACTTAAATATCATTTTAACTCGTTGTATGTTATTATTATAACTTACATCATCTGCAAACCAATCGAATTGTAATGATGATGGATGTGTTAAGCATCTATTAAAAGTGTAACAAAGCCTAAACTTTATCTGCTTATACAGATTGTTAGACAGATTGAAAATCAAAGAAAAACGAAAACGCTAACACAATCACAATTTTCATCGATGTTTTGAACTCTTCCAGATGATACTATTTTCCCATTGCTATTTCAAAGTTATGTTTTTGTCAAGGAAGGGGAGACCGTGTGCAACTTGGCTCCCTTTTCCTATTAAATAGAAAGGGTCACATTAGATTTCAAATGTTTTCTTTTTGACTCGTATTTCAGGGAGATAGGTACGATTGTGAGATCTTTAAACTGTTGTCCCAGTGAAGGAGAACTCAGTGACATTTTGACAGAGGTAATTAATTCAAATCATCCAAAGCAATATTATCCTGTTTATTTGAACTTTACATGCGTGTATCTCTTTTGATCATAGGTGGAAGAGGAAGAGCCAACTGGATACATCAGATTTGAAAAGTTTGAACCAACAATGTTACGAATTCTTATAGAACGAAAGTATGAACGTTTCTTTCGATGTCAATATTGCTGCAGCTTTACCAACAACTTCATTTATAATCATTTTTATGAATTATTTCTGTCAGATATCGACCGGCGAGTGAAGAGCAACTGAAAAAGGCTTTTGAGGTAACAATCATGTTTTATGATATGGACTCACAAACAGCAATCCATATTTTACTCGTTTCTATCTCTCGTAGATTTTAGATGGTGAATCAAAGGAGTTTCTTACGGTTGACGAAGTTCAAAATTTCATGACTGAAGAAGGTAGGTGCTGTTAGCTTTTATCTTCAATTTGATGTTTAAAGAAATTTGAATATCAATAACTATGCTTTAACCAGGTGAGCCGTTCACACAAGATGAAATTGAGGAAATGTTGAGTGCTGCTGTAGACCCTGACAAAGGAGCTGTTTATTACAATGACTACATCTCTCTGATGGCTGTCGACGATGACTGACCTTCGCTACAACTACTGAATGTCTAGAAACATAGTTTTTATAAATGTGGCCTTCGTGAAAAGTCTAGTAAGAGTTTGTGTCTTCAACGCCTGGTGACGTAGAATAGAAAAGAATTTAAACTGATAACAAATTCCCGAATCATTGTTACACTATATCGAGGTCGTTGTGTATATTGCAAAGATCGTTCGTGAAATATAGCGACGTTATTTTGAACATATTATCCGGTATCGAACAGTAAAGTTTCGGATATTTGGAAATTAGTATTTGACATTTTGTAATTCTTGATTTACCTGAAAATTCTTTGATGTGTTTATTAAAACGGATCGCATTTAAGTTAAGAATGCTTGTGTGTGTATAATGTATATTTGTGTGTATAATATTTAGTTTTATTCGAATAAATTATTATTAAGTTTATGACTTGTTTATCTAAAATATAATGTCATATTGCCAAACCCTGCGAAATCTAGACTATTGAATCTTAAGCCAGTTTGAAAAGCTTTTATCCTGTTAGAATAATAGGGTCTATCGGGACAGAGAGCATATTTGTGGTAAAGTACTACCATGTAAGGTATGAATAATAAAAAGATCGTTAGAAAATACACAAGAGTAAATTAAATTGTAATATCCTTCACTAGCTACAAACATAATGAAGAAGTGGAATGCATACGTTCTAATATACGTCTATCCTTGAGATAAAATGTTGGAGTCGCAAAACTAGCTTCGTAATGTCTAAGGTGTTTACAAACAGGCTAGCATTGCATCCGTAGCTGATACTGCACACGAAATCTACAGTAACGAAGGGGTTCTGTCAGAGACACGGTTTTCTTAACTGGAAACATTCTAATATTAAAACTGTAAGAGAAAAATTTTGTTGACTTGATAATAGTCGTAGTTGTACTTGAAACGTTGTCCAATATGGAATGTCAACATCACTTTTCATAATCTTTTCATTCTATTCTGGTGTTATCATGACTTTACTTCTTCAATTTAAAGAAAACTAATTACTCAATTGTTAACAATTAACTCAAAGATGAAGCTTTAACAACTTTATCATAGGCTAGACTAGTTTATTAGCTTCAGTGACAAGACTTTCTTATACAAAAAAAACTCTTCAAGTTTCATTTCGATTCAGTGTATTAATTATTACTAGCTAATACCCACTAATTATTTTTATTATTTTTTAATGGATTGTTTTGAAGCTCGAGATTTTTAACGACTTCTTTGCGGCTGGTTATTCTTACCATACGGAATATATTTTGTTACTGCAATTAACAGAGCATATGTCACTACCGATCTCCATAAGGTAGGTTAGCAAACGCGAGTTCTACCCTTTCCCTTTTATTCAAAGGCTCCTCTTTGTTTAAGGATAATGAACTGTTATGTGTAGTAGAGCTAAGGGTTGCACTATGCTGATGTGTGTAGAAATAGAACATTGTTATTAGCTAACCAAAGTAAAACAAAGTAAAAAAAAATGTTTGGCTCCCTCGTGGAGGTCATCTCAGCAGAAGACTGCTGCTACAATTTTTTTTTCGACCTTATGATTCATTATCTTTAAACAGAAATTTCTGCATAATCCCCATAGATTAGAAAACGTAAGTTATGTCATCAAATCAGTGTGATGTCATTGTTTATAGACCAAGTTATGATTTAACTTAAAGAATTGAAAAAACTGAAATAAACCATGAACCATGAGTTTGACACGTTAAATCATTATTTAAATGTCTATAATGTTCTTTATGCTTCATCAATACACAAAGGAGGGTAAACTAAAAGTCAAAAGTTGCAGTACCAAAAATAGTGACTGCACACGACCATGGTAGATAATTTGAAGGCCTTGGACGCTAAACGTGCTGAGGTAATGAGTGAAATATATATCATCTGCATATAATTAATGGTTCAGTCAATAGTTTCTTGTCTTGGCAAATCTTCATTTTTACGGCACTATCCATTGCTGCATAATTATCTCGTTATTTTTCTTGAAATTTCCATTTTCCCCTCATTACAAGCATAATGAAGACGTGCGCACTGTTATATGGTGCATTCTATTAGTTTGGGTTTTACGTAGTGGACATATTGATTGGAAGTGATGAAAAATTTTAAATATAATGAAAAATAGGTCAGGGTTACTGCATATGGGAGTGTATAGAGTCCCTGCCAAACGTATAATTTCATGATCAGTGTTTTTCTCCTTTAACTTTGATTCGCCTAGTCAACAAATCAAATAATCATCGAACGTTCATTTTATCATTGCTACGTCGTTTTTATATAAGTTAATCATATAAACCAACCACGTGACTTTTGAGCTCGTGATATGGCAGAATAATGATCTCTCTTAAAGGATGTTCGTGGGTTGGAAGGCTCGTGATTGTGAATGTTATCAAGAACACAAAACAACTAGCACTCCTTCCACATACCCTCCTACTCGTGATGGTAAACCTGCATAAAAACTGTGTTTCTTTGCATTTAGGCTTTAAAGGTCTCGCAATTTACACTTAGCAAACAGTTGTTTCGAAGGTACATTGAAAAATGTAAGAAAGGTTGGTGATGTGACTGTTGTTGATATTGTTAGGTGTTTGTGAAGTGAAAGGATGGGTTCATATTTTAATCCAAAACTGTCATCTTTTGTTTGTTAAGAGATACAAGAAATGACGTCTTTACTGAAGCCAGGATTAAATGACCCATCTGTTGATCGTCGTAACTTATGAGTTTGTAGTATTCTTAACATTCAACAAAATACTTTCTGGTTTCTGAATGTTATCTGATATTATCGTCATGATAACGAATAACGAGCCAAAAGTAAACACTGTTATGTTAAAATTAGGTTTGTTGAATGTTTGTTGTCATAGCAATCACTTCCTTTCGTTTTCCAGAAGATTTACTAAAATAACGATGGACAGGAAAAGTGAAATATTTGTTTACAGATGGGTACAACCACATCATCATATCGTTTTGTTTACCCTGTCGCTCATTTCGGCAATGATTTTCGGTTATGTTATATCAGTAACCATTGAAAATGTCAACCCACTGTTTCCGTATATCAGCGATACGGGATCAATGCCACCTGCCAGCTGTGTGTTTGGTTTACTGTTAAACTGTGGTGGTTTCTTTGTATTTTCCTGTATGCTCATCCAACATCGTCACTTTGAAAAATACAGCGGCGTCAATGCTCGTAAAATACACATCGTCAACGACATTTGTATGTTGATCGGTTCAGTGGCGACATTTGGTGTGTTGTTAGTGGCGAATTTTCAAGAAGCTGCGCAACTCACAACACATTTGATTGGTGCATGTCTCACATTTACGTTTGGAATATTGTATTGCGCTATTCAGAGTTACTTGACGTTCGCAAGCTTGCATGGTTCTTCAACACGATTGCGTTTTTATGTTAGATGCGTGTTGACGGTTATTGCTGCAATAGCTTTTGCTACCATGTTTGCTGGACCAGTATCAGAAAAAAACAGTCAAGCAAGTATGAATGTAACTGTTCCGATTACACAATGGACTCCCGACACCCCTGTAAGTGCGTTTACAAAAATGTTTTTCGTACCCAAATTTAGGCTTGGTGTTATTACCTCTATTTACCTCGTTTTCTCAAACAAAAGTAAAAACGTTTCCTCTACAAACAGCTGAGATATGAGAGAAATGGAAACACTCATTTATGGAGTTGAAAAACTGAAAGAGATTTTCTACAAATTACATCGATGCTTAGACTGCCTGTCTTTTGTTGCATCACTTCCGACAAGACGATCATTTCCTTGTTGTGATGTCGGTTCTACCGTTGCTAATTCTGACAGCAAACGATGCGGCATAAGTGTGTACACGTTCAATGTTATGTCAAAGTTTTTATCACAGCGAATAATATTATTATTCGAGATCCCTCCCTGATTAACTTGTGACATAACTTTATGAGATTTTCCAAATAAACTTTTATTTTATTTCATCGAGACAATTCTAAATTTAATTCTGCAAAACTATATTCGGCTCTAACAATCGACCAATATGAACATTGCTCCCAGCTATTAACTCTCGTTTTACCTCTGAAAATTCAATGATATTCATGGCAACAAACCATTTCTTTTTCGTTGCAGGGCTATGTAGCACACTTGGCAAGTACCTTCTCTGAGTGGATCATGGTGATCAGTTTCATGATGTTTTTCTGGACATTCTATAAAGATTTCAAAGCACTCAAAATGAATATGAAGATCGAACGAGCTGTTTTGAGTGGGGAGACTGAACCAATCATTGATAGCCTGTACAGCAGCAACAGTACAATGATTGGAGCTGACTCAGCCAATGTGGAGTGAATTTGGTTCGTGCTCGTGACTTATCATGATCTGGTAAACTGAGGCCATCCTATGATGGTCTGGTTAACCGAGTTCATCTTAAGTAGCGCGTTTGGGGAATGTAAATATTATGTTACAGCAGAACTACCTGAAATAAATGATATGGATTAAGGCACTACGATGGAGTGCTATTCTCTATTCCCCTCACCAAGCTTAGGAGTTTTGAATAATCTCTAACAGAAAAGGAGAATTAACATGAGTTTGTCTTTGACCCTAAAGGCTCCCCTAAAATCGCGGCAGTCCAAAGTATCACAGCGACACAACCATGAAATTTAATTTTCCTTTGAAACATTACTGAATATCCTGGATATTCAATCTGTATTCCAGATTGCATTACGGAAAGCAACCTTGGAAAGAAGTTCATCTTAATGCTATGTTATTTTCATGTACCTAAAATGACCTCTTCCTGCATCACGGCGCTGCTGCCATTGAAATAGAGGGAGATTAAGACTATCTATATAGCATTCTTTATTAACAGTTTCAAATGATATATATTTCAAAAATGTTACCGGCTACTTGTATATTCTTATCGTCTAAAGGACTTAATAAGAAGTGAGTTCGTTTCTAACACTGTTCATGAAGTCTTAGTATGTTATTTGTGTTAGTAGTGTTGTCAATAGCTTTGATTAATTGTTGCCAAAAATATGGCTTCACATCATCGTGACACCATTCTAAATATGTTTTATGTTTCAAACCGTCGGGAACATCACAAGCCCGATACAAAACGGGAATTACTTGGTGGCCAGCCATACGGGATAGTGCTTGATGTAATTCTTGTTTGCAGTAAACACTGTTTAGAAAATCTGGTGACAACACAGCAATTGTTTTGCGGCTACCGTATATCGCCTCTGTAATATTTTCACAAATATGTGCACCAACAAGAAAGTCTCTGTAATCAATACAAGCTTTTTTGCCGCGACTTTCCAGTTCTTTTAACAAAGTGTTTCTTACCCATTCTCGATCGTTAGAACTATAGCATATGAATACGTCAAAACAGTTCTTAGTTTCGCCATTAATTTCTCTATGTAAACGCATTTCGTTTGTTGTTTCACATACCGTTTCATAAATGGTTTCCTTGCTCATTTCAATGCAATGTTCTAAAGTAGAAACCAAACAAAACTTAGTGTATGTCCACAACAAATGAATGAATACAAAGTACAAACACCAACAATAGCCAGGAAGGTTTTCCTACAAAAAGAGTTATTAAGTAAAAGATTTACCTGGATTTTTGCTATTTAATAATTCTGCAGATGAGACGTCCACATTCTTCTGTTTTATTTTGTAGCAATAAGCAGCTAACACAACCACAATGGCTGCGCTGATGATACCAAGAACAAGGACGATAATTTCAGAAACCGATAATGAAGCACCTTCTTGTGTGGTTTCTTCTAAATGAAATTTGAAATATGGGGTTCTTTTGCGTTACCCTTTGTACTTGAAATTTGTGTGCATCTAACAAAAACAAATAATCGACAACATTCTGACTTCCTGCTTAAAAAGTGTGCTATGGCCTAACTAACATGACCTAACTAATATAGCCTCACTATAGATTTCAGTTGTCCCACTCAGGAAAATATTTAAGAAGCAAATATCGTTAAGCTACAGTGTGTTTCATAATGTTGGAAACGGAAATTTCAAAACTGTTATTATTTTTCGAGAGTGGTGTTGCAGCATAAGCGGTGACTGACTTAGAGAGAAAGTGTGAATTAGGTGAACTGTGTATAAATTACAGGGTGTGAAGTGAAAATTAGTCTCACAGATAGGAAGCGTGGAGAGTCGTGGTGTTGTGTGGTGCAGGGAGTGTGGCGCAATATAAGTGTATAGTGGGGTGCATTGTCCTGTTCTTGTGTCCTTGTCAATGGTGATTTGTTTCAGTGTGACGTACAAGGTAGATGTGTCGTTTATTAGTAAATTAGAAACTATATTGTCAAATTAGAAATTATACTAATGTGCAATAAAAGAAATGTGCAATAAACTGAGAGAAGTCTTTCATAGTATGTACAAGGATTGTCGAAAAAAGCGCGTGTATGAGTTTGCCAAGACAAAGGCAGAATTGTAGGTCCTTCATCAGGAGCTGACACCTACATTTGCACAATGTCAGTTCGTTTCTGGTGACCTATGGTACCACGGTCTATCAGCTCTACGAACTACTCATACTTTTGGCAGGGGTTCCTGTATATACTATGGGTGACTTGGGAGAACTGGGAGACGAGTGATTGAATTAAAAACTTACGTTTAGGTTGCGATACTTTTTGCGTCTGCACTTTCGGAAGATTTTATCTTTTTGTTTTGTTTTTTGTTGATATTGCGGTGTCTATGGTGTAAAGTTCGAATGACGTTCGATTTGGATTCTATTGACGTAATCTTTGTGATAAAAATGGTGGTTCGATTTGGATTTTATTGACGTGATTGTTTAAATGAAAATGTTGGTTGTGCGATGCGAGGGTGTGGCGGAAGCGTGTGCGTATTTTGGGGACATTGTTGTGTATGTAGACGTTGAAGGCATGTGTGTATTTATGGATGTAAAGGGCGTGTGTGTCATTATTGTTTTGTGTGTGAATATTGTTTTGTTTTGTGCGTAAAATGGAGTGGTTTTTGTGGAGTTGTGATGGTTGTTGCTAATATATATTAGTCAGTGTTGTATGTTTGGTGTTTCTGTTATGTGCATTTGCTTCAAATCGACATACTTGGTGTTGTTATATGCGTGTGCTTTGTTTTGAGACGGCGTGGGAAGTAGCGTGTGTATTGGTGTCTGTTTGTGCTGTGATTGTATGCTTTCTTTTGGTGTTGATGCATTCCTGCGTGTCTGTGCATTTCTTTGAATTCTTTGGTTGTAATGATGAAGTGCATGTATTTGTGTTTGTATTTTCCTGACAACTGTCAGGGTGTTGTTGTGTCTTAATCGGATGTTCATGCTTTGAAATTCCTTTGGTGATTGTATTGGTGATTGTATTGGTGATTGTATTGGTGATTTTATTGGTGATTGCATTGGTGTAAGGAGTGGCGTAGGTGTAGCGTCTATATGAACTTTCGTGAATGTGAATTGAAGGTCGGTGGATGAAGATATCTGAATGGCGTTCTATGAGTTGTTCATATTTATCTATATGTGAAGAAGAATTATTAATTATTTCATGATGCAATGTGTTCATTAATTTGATGCCATCGTCGTTTTGTGTGCTTCTTGTTCTTATAGTGCCGTTTATGTAGATGCTTGCTCCGTTGTAAATGCCATGATAGTACCATTGTGCGTTTTTTTGTGGAGAGGTTATTGCATATCCATTTGGTTTGGTGACATCGTTTGTTGATTTTGTTTTTTTCGTAAGTGTCGGAATGAATAGCTACATGGAGTTCTTCGTTTAACATGTAATTCTTCGTTTTTAATGATGTATTTTAGCAGTAAGTCTACAGTTTCGTCATATGGGGTATTTTTAAGTTTGATGATCGTTGAATTGATGAGGACACCACGGAGGAGTGGTAAGTGTCGGAATGAATAGGTACATGGAGTTCTTCGTTTAACATGTAATTCTTCGTTTTTAATGGTATGTTTTTAGCAGTAGGTCTTTAGGTTCATCATGTGAGATATTCTTTAGTTTGACGATCGTTGAATTGATGAGGACACCACGGCGGAGTGGTGAGTATTGGAATGAATGAATATATGGAATTCTTCGTTTAACATGTAATTCTTCGTTTTTAATGATGTATTTTAGCAGTAAGTCTACAGTTTCGTCATATTGGGTATTTTTAAGTTAAATGATCGTTGAATTGATGGGGACACCATGGAGGAGTGGTGAATGTTGGAATATATAGATACATTGAGATTTTTTCATTTCATATGGAGTTTGTCGTTTTGAATGGTATGTTTTTAGCAGTAGGTCTTTCAGGTTCATCATAATGAGATGTTAATTAGTTTGATGAAAGTTGAATTGATGAAGACACCACGGAGGAGTGATGAGTATTGAAATGAGTAGATGCATAGGATTCTTCGTTTAATGTGGAAATCTTCGTTTTGAATGATACATTTTATAAATAAAAGCTTCAGGTTCCTAAGCTGGGGTGTTCTTGAGTTGATTATCGTTGATTTGATGAAGGCACCACGGAGGAGTGCTGCGTGTAGGAATTCATGGATGTATGGGATAATTCGAATATTTTGATGGAATTCAGAGTTGATTCGAACATGAGTAATTGGAACGTGTGTGAGCGAGTCTGCAGGTTCGTCATATATGGGGTATTTTTAAGTATGATGATCGTTGAATTGATGAGGACGTCAGGGAGGAGTGGTGAGTATTGAAATGAATGGATGCATGGATTTCTTCGTTTTGCATGGAACTCTTCGTTTTTAATGATGTATTTTTGGCAGTAGGTCTACAGGTTCGTCATATATGGGGTATTTGTAAGTTTGATGATCGTTGAACTGATGAGGACACCACGGAGGAGTGGTGAGTATTAGAATGAGTGGATGCATGGGATTCTTCGTTTGACTTGAAATTCTTCGTTTTTAATGATGTATTTTTATCAGTAGGTCTTCATGTTCATCAGATGGGATATTCTTTAGTTTGATGATCGTTGGATTGATGATCGGTCGATTGATGAGGGCACCACGGAGGAGTGGTGAGTATTGGAATGAATGGATGCATGGGATTCTTCCTTTAATGTGGAAATATACGTTTTTAATGATACATTTTATGAATATTGGCCATAAGTCTTAGGTTCCTTGAGTTGATGGTCGTTGTTTTGATGAAGGCACCACGGAGGAGGGGTGTGTGTTGGAATAAATGGATACATGGAATACTTCAAATACTTTGATGGAATTCGAAATGGATTCGAACTTGAGTTGTGGAATGTGTGTAATTATTAAAAAAGTTTTTTATGAAAAGTATTTTTATGAAGTATATATAATATTTATGAACTGTAGGATTTGTGTATCGTGAAAAGTAAATAACTTAGTTAGGGGGGACTCCGGGGGAAAAATTATAGTATGTGTGTAATGTACTGTAATTAAAAGTCGTGGTAACGTCGAGCCGCGTGTATATCGGGATGTGTTAATGTATATGTGGGGATCGCTGACAAAACAAAAACGAGAAAAAGAAGAAACCTGCAGGTGTTGTGTATATGTGGAAGAAGTATTTCTTATAGTCAGAACCTGGTGAATGTGCGTTATTGAATGTTTTTTAATCCCTTACAGTGCCCTGGGAAGAGATGCTCGACTGCAATATAATCATTTCTGTTATTATTTTTCGAGAGTGGTGTTGCAGCATAAGCGGTGACTGACTTAGAGAGAAAGTGTGAATTAGGTGAACTGTGTATAAATTACAGGGTGTGAAGTGAAAATTAGTCTCACAGATAGGAAGCGTGGAGAGTCGTGGTGTTGTGTTGGTGCAGGGAGTGTGGCGCAATATAAGTGTATAGTGGGGTGCATTGTCCTGTTCTTGTGTCCTTGTCAATGGTGATTTGTTTCAGTGTGACGTACAAGGTAGATGTGTCGTTTATTAGTAAATTAGAAACTATATTGTCAAATTAGAAATTTCAAAACTGTATTTTTAAATGAACATACGAAATTTTCAAAATAATTTTTACATCAATGGAAAGCCATGTTCAAGTTCTTTAGGCTAGTATTTTTTTGTGGTTTTTGAAAAAATAAGGAAAATGTCTTGGAATGTCTTTTTTATGGTCGATTAACACGTAGTTTAATTACATCGTGCTTATTGTTTCAAAGCGCTAAATCCGTACAAATTTTATTAATTTTACCTTTACATTGAGACCCCCAAATTGATATTTAAAAACATAAAAGTTAAACGCTATTACTTGTCTGTCAGTTGTCCGAAATGTCATCTCGTTATTATTTGTCTGTCAGTTGTCCGAAATGTCATCTCGTTATTACTTGCCAGTCAGGCATTATATCGCCGCAAAAAATATGTCCATGAGAAGATCCGGAGGAGAGATAACAAAGAATGTAGGATTACGTATGACAGCGATGAATTCATTGTTTCGGAAGGTGATAAAGAGTATTGGAGGAAAGTATCGGTGGAAACCCCTGCCAATGTCCCACTAAATAACCCGGATTTGTTAGCATGGAACAAAGCCAATTAGACTTGCCACGTTTAGACATTAACTGTCGGAATGACGTCAACATTTCGAAAAAGAAATTCACTACGGTTCACTTTCTCGCGCAATGCAAATTAAGTGACGGAATTTTAAATTTGAATTTGTCCCGACTATTGTTGGAGCCCTGGGAGCTATTCTAAAAGACGTAGTCGCAAATGTGAAACTGCTAGGCTTCCTTGAAAATGAAGCAAAACAAATTGTTTGATCTAGGCAACAAAAACGTAGGGACCGTGAAAATATTTAATTTAACTTTAAATTGTAAAATTTTACTTTTATAGATTGATTTAATGTGGACTGTAGTTTCTCCCGAGAATCATTGACAACTCTAGGTAAGGGATTTAATTTATGAGTCATTCACAATGTTACGTTTGAAGTGATGATGTCAGCTTTGAGTGTCTCTTCTTTAACTTTGATAGCAGCAAGTTAGTTTTATCCTTTTATTTTTCCGATGTTTTAATTTGTAAATGGTAATTTCCAATTGCACCACTGTAAAGTCAACAAGATTAACGTCATCGAACAGAAAGAAGGAGGGAAAGAAGTTTGCGGTTGTTTAGAGCAGCTTCTCATAAAGAAAAACGTCCTTGAAGACGTTAAGTCGATCCTCCATAGTGGTTAGACTACCAAAAAGCATTTGACAGCGTGACCTACTAATGGCTGCAAATCACTGAAATTGCCAAGGTACCAAAGAAAATTGTCAAAGCTCTATTGACCCTGGTGAAGAAATAGGCAACACGTGTAGTAATTGAAGGGAACGGTGTAACTGTTTGAGTGAAACAATCGAATAACTTCGAGGTATATTTCAAGGCGATATCTTCTCAGTGATTCTTTCCATCCTATGTATCAACCCTTTATCAACCCTTTATCGCTCTATATCGTTGAACGGTTACAATATGGGACTAAATGGACAATGAGAACAAAATATTACCAACCTGTTTTTTGTACTTTATTCAACTAATGTGGATCATATGAAGTTGCTTCTCAAAGTCACCCAATTTTCGAATGACATTGGGATGAAATTTGGGGAATCCATATATGATAATTGAAAAGGGATGGAGCCCTCATTGAAAAGGAAGAACCCATCGTAGTTAACGGTGCCACCATCAAACCCATGAAAGAAAGAGAATCTTACAAGTACTTAGGAAAAACTGAAAACTTCTCCTACGCCTTTTATGTGAACAAGAACCGTGTGTATTAACGAATAACAAAGAGTGAACTTGCAATAAGCACTTGTCCTTCCACTTTGAAGCTATGGTGAGCAAGACATTGGAACAAAAGATTTTATCTACCGACGTCAGCATTCGAATGACCAGCAACCCACAACAAACAATCTATATAGGTTATGCAAAACACAATGATGATATATTGCATATCATTAGAGTTTAAAACGACATACTGTTGGAGCGTCTCCGTTAGTACACCAGCAAAGATACGCCACAACAAACGTGACTTGGTCATATGGAACAGAAACGAACAGACATATAATGTTGTCAAATTCAGTTGTCCAGCAGGTGTAAATATTGTTCAGCAGGTGTGAATGTTGTTCGAAAGGTTAATGGGAAAGGACATATATATGGAGCGCTCATTAGATCATTATAAATTACCTATGTTGCTTATAACTTTACGTTTGGCCCAACTATTGTGGAAGCTATACATAAAGATTTGTTAACTAATTTAACTAGGCTTCAATGAAGAGGAAGCTCTGAAAATGAATCGAGCAATACAACAAAAATCAGTTATCTTCACAATTAAAATTTGTGAAACCTTTTCCGAATTTCAACTCTTACTTTGTATCAAATCAATTTTCAGAACTTAATTACAGATATTGATTTTGAATCTGTTGGCCATCTATAGGCCGGTGTTGCTTACAATGGTTCAAAAGTATTTTCTGTTATTATTTTTACAATTTCAGCTTAATTTTCTTTCAATATTCTGGGGATCCTGTATGCGAGAATCCCATGATTGGCATGAAACCCTTATTAACGGCTTTACAACTTTTGTTTTTGGCGCCCGGGCCTCAGCCCCAATTTACTGTAAGCTCAAATTTTTAACCAATATAACTCAATTGCATTTAAAATATCTTTCTTACATCTTTACTGTTGGTTATTTTAAGTCTACTGAAAAAAAGTACACACATACCAACAACGCATGTCTGATTCAGCTGTCGAAATCCTTTCATGCACGTGCAACCACTCTTTAAAATACTGCTTCCGTTCCCGAAGCAAGTTCGAGAAGGGCTATGTTCGAATTCACGTGTTGCATTAGAAACACACTGACCAGTATGCTCAAAAGCATGTTCCATTGCGAGTACAGTGTCAAAAGTAGCCAATCCATCAGTTACTGACTCACATCTTTTAAAGTAAACTATAACTTGTTTTATAAAACCACAAAACCTCATTGTGCTGAATTTCAACTTAATACGATCTGTAACGTTTCCTATTTTAAATATGTGAATATGGGCCGTTTGGGAAAAATCGTAATCACTCTTTATTCTTGGTACGTCAGTGATCAACTCATCGCCGTTATATACCACAGACACCTTCAATGAGGGATCACATGTAAAAAAATCAGGACAATGTGCTCCAAGTGTTAAGTTAACATAAATGACTTTGGCTTCTAAAGTTGGCCAATAAAAGGTTTTCAGATCACAAGAACCGGAAATTTTAGAATTAGGAGGTACACACGTGCTCCATCGTGTATAGTTTTTAAGCCATTCCCATTGGTTAACAGTGCAATCTCCACTTGAATTCCATCCGCCAATAGACGTAGAATTGTATTCATCGTTCAATATGATATTTTCCGTGTTCACATAACCCACGAACATCAACCAAATAAACCAGCGGTTCATTCTGTAATGAGTGAAATCATATGTTGTCTAAGAACAAAAGGAAAGATTTATTTTTATCAAGAGATTTCATAATTTTTCTTCTGTTTTGAAAAGCACACAAACCTTCTGGCAAATATTTGTGTATTATTATTCATGTTATTTATTTATTTACCAATTTATTTAACGTTGGTCTTACATACCTTTGAGCTAACTTATACCAACTAAAAAACATCTAAAAACGTGAATAAATTTTACAATTGCATATGCTTCATAAAGAAAATTTTAGAGTTTAGAGGCACATAGAATTTAAAACCATCTTGGAGAGTATCCCAAAGTAAATTTTCGCGAAATAAAAAAGATTGCGTACCAAAGCAAACAGATTTTGCCGGTGGAATGACAAGGGTTTTGCAAAGAGTTATGGACAAGGGGTTTGGGAATATAAAGTGCTTGCATAAATGAATGATTATACGAATTAAGGGTTTTGTAACAATCAATCAATCAATCAATCAAGCAGGATTGAAAAACTAATTAATCTGTGCATCCAAGATGTGAACTTCTCTTTTCTTGGATTTCTGCGTAAGCAAGAAATACAATACAACTGACGTTCAGGGTGTCTCAGAAAGACTTTCCGCAACTTTCAGTGTTTATTTCTCAACAATTATTTGTCAAAGTATTGCGAAATTTATATCAGAAAAAACCCCGATAAGGTATTTTAAAGAAGATACACAGTGCGATGCACAAAAAGCAGGACTCTGAGTTTGAGAGTAGATTACTTTTTATATTTAAAACATTTTTCAAAAACTTTTACACCATCAGACGCGAAATTATATAAGCTTTCCCATGATATAAAAAGTACCAGTGAAGAAGAAAAAGCGAATTTCACATGTTCAGTTATAACGTCTACCTTTGCTTCGACATCATGTAATAAAAGAGAGATTTCTGTTGTGGTTCCTTCGGTAGCCATATATTAATAGTTGTACATCCAGCCTCGTTTTCATGTTACGGAACGTAATCTCGGGGAAAGGCGTATATGGAAATTGATTCTGACGTGATCAGCACTCTCCGTTTCAAAGTAACTCTTTACCATAAAAACTCTCTCCTTCTCTCATGTACTGAGCCATGTTAAACAAAATAAAACATAACAAACCACTTCTCTTGCAACAAATCCCCGTGACAGTAACATTTTCTTTCCATAAGACGTTTCTCAAAGTGATTTTTATAAGCAATAAAATCGTGCAATAAACGATTTCTTAATGGTCATTAACAAGGTGCTAACTGACCATTAAAAATCATCGCTCTGATGAACACGAGAAATTTGCATTTTCTTCTTGACTGGCACAGTGTGTCCCAGAAAAAGTGGCCTCTGACTTTAAACTAAAATAATTGTTGAAATATTTTTATATATTTCCCCATATAGGGCGAAATATATTAAAACCGGCGCATTTCCTTCTTCTTCTTCTTACCAGTTTACTTTTATAGCCGCAGTTCAGTATTGAAATTTGGACTATGAATGAACACCAAGAAAAAGAGAAAAAAGTGATATCAATATCACTGACGTTTTGCTTTTGTTGTTGATAACAACGCTATGACGATTGGTGATTTGCTACGACACTAGATTCACATGTCCACCAATCGAATACACATGTCCACCAATCGAATACATTTATTTATTTATTTATTTGGTATTGTTTTACGTGGCTAGCCTCACTCAGTTGCTATTGCATCTGCTTTCCAGGAGGGGCCACGGCTTAGGTTGGAGGCTCCGAAGTATTTGACACTCTCATGAGTGACACAAACCCAATCAAGGGCCTGTGCTCTTCTGGATGACCTCCTGCAACACCCGATGTATCATCTACCCAATTTCCCTCACATGGCATGGGTCGACCCGGCGCTATGGTACATTCACTTGCGCATGGTGAATCGCCGCCAAGGGGAATACGGACTTACCAAACTAATCAAGATGTATTTTAGAAAGGAAATCATGGAAGAAGGAAAATCAATTTTTGTCAACGATTCGCACTATTAACTTTATGAAAGTCCATTAACAGGTGAATGAAAGGAAATAATTTATTCAAACAGCAAAAGTAATTTGAGAGAAATAATTTTCAAGCAAAACAAGTTTAATCATGTTCGCGAAATGGCTTTCTTTAAATATCAATGTGGGATCTCCGTGCGAATCGTTGATAAAAATTGATTTTTCTTCTTCCCTGATTATTTTTTCCATCTTCCATAATTTTTGAAACATTTACGAAATTTCCTATCCAGTGATATAAAAATCAAGTTCACTACAACAACAAATAAAAAGTTATTCACATTCAAAGTTTGATGTTGAAGTTTTTTTTTTGAAGACACACTGTACACCCAGGGTATTGCGAAAGTGTAATTGACACTATACGAAACTTTGTTGATCGCAAATAAACTTAATGACATCTGAATGACATAACACATCTTAGACACAAAACAAGATTAAGTTTATATTGATCTTTTTAGATATCACAGTGATTACGAACATAAATCTGATTTCAGTTCCGTTCTTCATTCAGTTACACGCTTTATATTTTAAAAGAGCTAAGTATATAAGAAAATAAGGCTTCAGAGGGTTAAGATAAAATTGATCTTTTTAGATATCATAGTACATAAATCTGATGCTTGAAACATTTAACATGTCCTGTGACAAAGAAAATAGGAAACAAAGATTTTGATCATAAAAAATATATGCTCCAAACTTCAAAATGAGCACACAATCCAATGCATATTACTGAAAACAAAATTTTGTATTGAGTTACATGAAATGTGATCCTGAAAACCTATATGCTAAAACAGCAGACGTACACGCTTTAAGAACACTGAAAATCAAGAAAGGCTTGCGATGTTTTTAACCTTTCCATTCAAAGGCTTAAAATGTTCTTAATATGTTCTTAATTTATACTACTAATTTACTTTATATAATAATGTCATTACTCGTTTAAAATGTCAAAACAAAAACCCTTATGATGTTCTTAGCATGTTCTTAAGGTTCTTATAAAATATAAAGCGTGTAACTGAAAGGAGAAATTTGTGTTACAGTATGTGCAGTGTTTCAAAGTTACAGACAAATACAGCATGTCTCAATTTGTATCAAGATTCATGATTAGAAAGGCCATTTGCAACTATGAAACATACATATTTTCTTGATTTTTATATCAATCCTTCATTTTCAAGAATAATACAAGTACAAGGGATAAGCTAGAAACATCAAACGTGAGAAGTGATTCAGAAAGTAGACAGATATTTTTGATGTCAGAGCTGAGGAGGAAACAGAGCTGGGTTGCGCGTACCAGAACTTAAAAAACATTACCGCCCCACATGAAACAAACGACAATCTTTTGTCTATAGAACCTCAGACATTTTGACAAAGCATTAATATAATTTTTTTGACTCTTCTGTTTACAAAAGGTACGTAGACAACCTCTTTTTCATTAGACACAGTTCAAGATAGAAGATGAGCCAAAACCGGTTTAATGTATTTCTTGCTTATGCAGAAATCGAAATATAAATATGGTATATAAAAAACATTCTTTCAACAAATTCTTTGATTCCATTCATTTATCCTCAATAATATTACTTTCTACTGACACTTTCAATTCAAAACTTCAAAAGTCTCATACGAATGAGAGAAGAGAAAATATACCTTTTGTACTCCACACTTTTTGAGACAATAAATGATAGGTTTTCACATCAAACCACTGATATTTTATCAGTGGAGCTTGTAAAAATAAACCAATTAATAGGCGACATATCAATAAAGACTTTTAAAAACATTTCTGTCAACATTGCTTTAGTTTTAAGATTTCTCTTTAAAATAAAAACAAGAAACTAAAACAGACCATATCATTTTTGACACTTTGTAGAAACGAAACTCGGTGTTTTTATATGATGCAGGATAAGCTAAATACTGGCTAAAACCTGAGCAACAGCAAACCAACATCCTCAAGCTAAACACTGTAGCTATATAGTTATATACCGCTATGTAGTTACTTAATAACGTTAATAAGCTTAATTGAGCAATTTCATTTGTTTCGTTGCTTGTTTTTTGTGATTATTTTCAAGGTTAAGCTTGGTTCTCACTAGGCGATAAGAGCGCGATAAGAGCGCGATAGTGGGCATGATTTCTTATCTCGTATTTCAATTCGTCCTACAGGTATTTCGATTTTGCTTGTGTTTTGTGATATTTTTCACTAGATGTTCTCGATGTTCTCACTAGAAATAAATCTAGCTCTTTTTACCAAACGCACGTGAAAAAAAGGAGAAAAAGTAAAAATGGCAGCAATTAACGAAAAATTGTTGTTGTTGCTTCTGCTTCAACACCTGAAGCGAGAAACGTAGGAAAACAAAAAAAATATAACAAGAGATTTCAGACAAGAGAGGTTTTTCGGTAGAGAAAAAAGAAGAGTACATCGTTTATTTCCTAGAATTGATAAAAAAGCTTTAAGCAAGGGAAACTTTGAACTTGAATAGTAAGTATTCCTATTCCTTTAATGTCAACTTTTTGATTTTGTCTGCCATTTCGATTCTTTTTGTTTTGATTCTTCAACACACTTTCCACTAACGACATCAGATTCTATTATAAATCTACATCAGATTGAAAAGGAAAAATACTCATTTTGAGTACATTTTTGGCGGATCCCTTTGAGGATTGCAGAAGTGAGTAAAGCGCGCTGTTTTCGCTCATAAAAAACAACAAAATTTGCTGTTATCACCTAGTGAGAACCAAGCTTTATAATGCAATTTTATGCAATTTTATCCAACTTTATTACATCATTGGAGACAATCTGCAGTTTCGAAAGCAAAATCCTTTTCGAAACTGCAATAAATGAACGGAAACTAGTGATGACTTAATAGTTCAAAAACTATCAAAATATTCATTTATACGTATTTTTGGTGATATTCACTTATTTATTTATAAAACATGAACGTTACGCAAAGAAAATGAGAACTTCAATTACATCCAGTCTTGAAATGAACTTATGGTTTTGCTGTTGGTAATGTTTTGCACTTCCTACTGTTAATAAAAATAATATTCATATTCTTTTTTCTAGCTTCTTACGAGACATCTTGGCTACTTTTCAAAGTTTAAAAAAGTTTTCTGATTTCTGATGTGATTTTTGGTCATCGCCGCAAGGTAGCTGATCTTTCATTTCCCTGTGTCTGTCATCCCGTCCGTTCGTGTGTAAGATCGTAGTTCTTCACGGTTCTAGGACAACTCCCCCCCCCCCCCCCCCCCCGGATGATTACCCCCTAGTAAATTGCCCCCCGGAGCATTCCCCCCGGACAACCCCCACCCACCCCCCATATAGGTAGGAAAATTCCCCCTAAAAAACGTGTAAAGTATTTTTTACGATAGATAATATTGCTTCTAAGGTATTTTTGCTCGAAAGTAGAAAGCGAAACAAGATTTACAAATCAAAGAAAGTTAATATATTTCAAATATACAGATGTTTGTTATAAAATGGTAACACAATGGATATCATGTAAATATTTGTTTTAAAAAGAGTCGTTGGCGGTTTGGGTAATCATCAACTATGCCTAGAATTCTAGCGTTACAATCAGCGTATCTCCGTCTTTGAGGAGGTGGTGAATGTCCTGATAGATTTTGAAGCATTCGAACACGCACAACACTTTCCTCCTTACGTAATATTTCCAAACATTTCCAGAACGTCGGGTGGCAAGAAGAAACGTTAGGGTTAAAGGTAATTCTCCAAGGTGTATTGACTAATGCGCTGTCAATATTCCTTATTTATAAACCGAATTCTAGTGGTCTTTTTCGGACACTCCGGTGGACTGTGTCGTAAATAAACACTTCAAATATCATTTTAGTAGACAATGAGAAGATATGAAACATTGTTGGTTTGGGGGGCAATATTCCGGGGGGTGGGGGGGGGGGGGGGGGAATTTCCTACCTATATGGGGGGGGGGGGGCGATTGTCCGGGGGGCAATTGTCCGGGGTAATGCTCCGTGGGGCAATTTACTAGGGGGCAATCATCCGGGGGGGATTGTCCAGAAGGGGGGGGGGGGGGGGATTGTCCTGTCACCGTTCTTCACGCCCCAGTCATACACCCGTTGTTGCTTACTTTAAAATTTTCAGTTCAAAATCAAAAATTTAAAGCACGATGTTGATTTTTGGAAAATATATCACTTATTGTTAGGTGAGAAATATTTTGTTCAATCTCCAATTTTTTTTAATTGATACTACCGTTTGAAGAAAATTTTGCGATTTTTGTATAAAGCTCACGGAGAAAGAACAAAATAATTCTGGAAAGTTTGAAAACAATCGGGACTCAATCTTTCTTCTCAATCAATCTTTCATTTCCCTGTGTCTGTCATCCCGTCCGTTCGTGTGTAAGATCGTAGTTCTTCACGGTTCTAGGACAACTCCCCCCCCCCCCCCCCCCCCCCCCGGATGATTACCCCCTAGTAAATTGCCCCCCGGAGCATTCCCCCCGGACAACCCCCACCCACCCCCCATATAGGTAGGAAAATTCCCCCTAAAAAACGTGTAAAGTATTTTTTACGATAGATAATATTGCTTCTAAGGTATTTTTGCTCGAAAGTAGAAAGCGAAACAAGATTTACAAATCAAAGAAAGTTAATATATTTCAAATATACAGATGTTTGTTATAAAATGGTAACACAATGGATATCATGTAAATATTTGTTTTAAAAAGAGTCGTTGGCGGTTTGGGTAATCATCAACTATGCCTAGAATTCTAGCGTTACAATCAGCGTATCTCCGTCTTTGAGGAGGTGGTGAATGTCCTGATAGATTTTGAAGCATTCGAACACGCACAACACTTTCCTCCTTACGTAATATTTCCAAACATTTCCAGAACGTCGGGTGGCAAGAAGAAACGTTAGGGTTAAAGGTAATTCTCCAAGGTGTATTGACTAATGCGCTGTCAATATTCCTTATTTATAAACCGAATTCTAGTGGTCTTTTTCGGACACTCCGGTGGACTGTGTCGTAAATAAACACTTCAAATATCATTTTAGTAGACAATGAGAAGATATGAAACATTGTTGGTTTGGGGGGCAATATTCCGGGGGGTGGGGGGGGGGGGGGGGGGGGAATTTCCTACCTATATGGGGGGGGGGGGGCGATTGTCCGGGGGGCAATTGTCCGGGGTAATGCTCCGTGGGGCAATTTACTAGGGGGCAATCATCCGGGGGGGATTGTCCAGAAGGGGGGGGGGGGGGGGATTGTCCTGTCACCGTTCTTCACGCCCCAGTCATACACCCGTTGTTGCTTACTTTAAAATTTTCAGTTCAAAATCAAAAATTTAAAGCACGATGTTGATTTTTGGAAAATATATCACTTATTGTTAGGTGAGAAATATTTTGTTCAATCTCCAATTTTTTTTAATTGATACTACCGTTTGAAGAAAATTTTGCGATTTTTGTATAAAGCTCACGGAGAAAGAACAAAATAATTCTCATCTAACGTTATGTTTGACAAAGTAAATATATTACAATGCAAAAATTCGTTCGAATGAATGAATAAATCACTTTAAAGGAAGAAACTTTAAAAGAAGAAACTTTCAAGAGGCGAAAAAATCGCGAAATTTTGGGTATTTACTTTCACGAATGGCCCATTTGACTATATTCTTAATATAAAAAACGTTTTATACCAAAAGAAAGAGAAAGAGAAGGGCTATCTAATGACAGTAAAATTGCATTGAAATGTTAAATATATCAGAAGTTATAAGGGATTTTATCCGACAATTTATTAGTCCGATTTCAGAGGCGTAGCCAGAGGTCAGTCAAGATTTGTGGAGGAGAGTTTAGTCATTAAAAGTAGAATGGGAAAGCGTTCAGTTAACCTAATCGCCACTTAAGACTGAAAAGAAATATCGTAAAGTTGGACTCCTCCACTTTTTGCGACTGACCTTGAATACGCCTATGGATTTGTTATGATTAACACTTCGATATAAAACTACCTTATTCGTACTTCGATATAAAACTACCTTATTCGTACTTCGATATAAAACTACCTTATTCGTACTTCGATATAAAACTACCTTATTCGTACTTCGATATAAAACTACCTTATTCGTACTTCGATATAAAACTACCTTATTCGTACTTCGATATAAAACTACCTTATTCGTACTTCGATATAAAACTACCTTATTCGTACTTCGATATAAAACTACCTTATTCGTACTTCGATATAAAACTACCTTATTCGTACTCATTAATGCTGGATAATTTCTTGCAGCACTATTAATTACAGGATATTTTTGCAATTTTGCCATGAAAACCGAAAACTTTGTCTCGCAATTAATAAGCTTTTTCTCATCTTTAAAGCAAGTTTTTTTCCAAATTATCCCCGTAAAGGGGAAGTGAATTGTACTGCAGATCACAGAATGATGAAATATATGGAAGTAATGGACCCCGAAACAAGAATACAATATTTTACTTTTTAATCTATCTCTATTACATCATTATCATCACATTACATTCAGAACTTTTTTTCTTTCTGGCACAGTTAGAAAATGAGGGAGATTCTTCAGATTCTATATATAGATACGAATATTTTTTATATTCTAGATAATGAAAATGATGATGAGTAAAGGATGAAAAAAATTATTTTTATAAAATTTCTCTTTGTCGCACAAGTTTGTCCCGCAAATTCTGAGATTTCTGGCAACTTCGCAAAAATAAATCCTGGAAATCACGATTTTTTTAATTAATTCTCCCGCAAACAATTTATGCCATTTTGTTAGGGTCCACAAGTCCTTATTGAAATTGTCACTATGGAAACAATCCTTATTGAAGGAATGTTCACCAGCAAAATCTATCCCTTGAGAGAAATTTTCCCTTTCCCACCTAGGAGTGTCTTTTAGCAAGATAGGTTGCTTTATTCTGCTTTGTGGAATTTTATTTGAGGGATCATTTACATACTATGAAAACTTCCGTGTGATGAGCTAGCATTGTTTGTATATCTATGGTTGCCTGTGCCAACATTTTGTAACGGTGTATGGTGAACTTGCTGCCAGAGATACGTTAAGTGTTGGTCTTTTGTTGGTAAATTGGATTAACTCATTCCAACAATGTTCCTAATTCTGAATGGGAAAAGATTCTGGTCAATGAGCAGATACATCCAAATCATTAGCAGGAATGCCTTTAAGTTTGATTGACAGTATGAGATGTGAAGTGTTTTTAAAGTTGGATTTGATTTCTGTTCAGAATTAGGAAAACTGAAAATGCCAAAATCACATTTAGTCGTTGTCATTTTCTACATTGTTGTGCCTATGAAAAATATTTGAAAATCAGGCTAAATAAAATACAAATTATTTCAGATTTATTTTTAACCAGAGAATATGAAAAACTCATATGAATTTCAATGAACTGAATTTTACTTTTATAGGAATGATAAATTTACTTTTGTTCACCATTATTGACTCACCTGCCACCATGAAATAAAGAAATTCAATAACTATTTCCCTTCAGTTATAGTATTCCAAAAATTATGCTGTAATTCAATTTTCTATAAGGTCTGAATTTTGTTAAATGGGATTAATTAGAATTAATTTGTGCATTGTACAATTATAACTTTTTACCCTTTTATTTGTAGTGATCAGCAACTGCTTGGCATTAGATCTTCGTTTAACCATATCTGTTTAACCACACGACAACATGAGTGGGTGACACAACAACATAGAACAAGCTATTGCTGAGGATCTACCAAATGCTGATGAAATGAGGGAAGGAGAAGGACCCGGTGGAACAGGTAAAATTTTCACAATTACATCATTTGCGAGGTTATTGGAAGAAAACTTTAAGTAAGTACGTGTGTGTGGACTGGAATTGCAGCAACACTGTTTCCAAATCTTAAGAAAACAACTTAGCGTGCAATGTCAAGCCTAATAATAGGCGCGCCCATTTCTTACGTGGCCAACATATTACAATATTTGATGAGGCAAGTATGATTCCTAAGCATGCACTTGAGACTATTGATAGAATGTTCAGAGATATCTGTAACAGTGATGTCCATTTTGCTGGAAAGGTTGTTCTTTTAGGTGGTGATTTCAGACAGACTGTTCCTGTTGTGAAAAGAACCAGACCAGCTCAGTTTGTGGAACCATGCTATGAGAGCTCTATCTTGAAACTAATAATCTAAATCTTTCTTCCACATGCATTGAAATTCCGCATGAATGAGTTGTGCATGAAAATAAAGATATTGTCCACTCTATCTTTAGGGATGCTGGTGGTGAGTATCTGTGGATCTGACACTAACCAATGACGAAACTTACTAATTGATTAACAAACTGATTCTTCTAGATCAGATTGAGAGCCGGATGTAGGAGGGTATGCGGCAAAAAGCCGTTGTATGTTTTTCATATTCTATATTATTCTTTTTTTTTTTTTGAGATTTTGATTTCGTTGAGAAGGCAGTTTTATTGCTATATAGTAACATGATTGAGTATATGTGATCATATTGAACTCCATGGTTTCTTTAAAAAGTCGGTATGAATGTTTTGCTTACAATTCAATCCATTATTATTTGCATACCTACAGTTAACTAAGAATTTCTTTTCTTTCTTAGATAGCGAGGCAAAGCGTAAACCTCTCCACATTATTGATTTTACATTGTAGTATAGAGACACCATATACTCAGCTAAATGATTTCTTCATTAAACATGGGTAAGTTTTCCTCTTCATTTGCACCTTTGCAAATAAATTGAAAGTAGATGCAGGTTTTCATGAGTTCATGTTATAACCACAACTTATTTTCATATGTTTAGAGTTTGCATAATGTCATAGAGTAGAAGATACATATCAGCTAGTATGAAGTAAAATGGATTTCGCTGCAGTTGAAAGACCTGATTACAAGGACGTAGTATTATGAGGAATTTGTTTTTGCCTTTTCCTCAAAATTGAAAACCACGTTGAAATTATACATTTTGAGTGCTTTTATAGGCAATCTAGAGGTAGTATTTTTCAAAAATTTGTAAAAATATTACCTTTATTAAAAATAACACTACAACATATGTTCCTATGGTCTAAAGAAACTTAAAGGAAGGTGAGTTTCCTTCTAACACTGTTCATAAAGTCTTAGTTTGTTATTTGTGTTAGAAGTATTGTCAATAGCTTTGATTAACTGTTGCCAAAAATATGGCTTCACATCATCGTGACACCATTCTAAATATGTTTTATGTTTCAAACCGTCGGGAACACCACAAGCCCGATACAAAACGGGAATTACTTGGTGGCCAGCCATACGGGATAATGCTTGATGTAATTCTTGTTTGCAGTAAACACTGTTCAGAAAATCTGGTGACAACACAGCAATTGTTTTTCGGCTACCGTATATTGCGTCTGTAATATTTTCACAAATATGTGCACCAACAAGAAAGTCTCTGTAATCAATACAAGCTTTTTTACCGCGACTTTCCAGTTCTTTAAGTAAAGTGTTTTTTACCCATTCTCGATCGTTAGCACTATAGCATATGAATACGTCAAAACAGTTCTTAGTTTCGCCATTAATTTCTCTATGTAAACGCGTTTCCTTTGTTGTTTCACATACCGTTTCATAAATGGCTTCCTGGCTGATTTCCATGTACTGTTCTAAAGTAGGAATCGAACGAAACTTAGTATATTTACCCAACAAATAAAGGAATGCAAAGCACACGGACATGTCAATAGTTATACTTTAGCTGAGTGTTTTTCTCCTTAAAACAGTAGTATTAAGGCGACTTCCCACTTATAGAAAGAAAATTATCCACGTACAGGAACGGACAGGAAAATTTTCAGCTGTTAATTTCTCTACACATGTTATGAGAATTGAAAATTTTCTTTTCTTTCATTTTAAATTTTGGTTTATAAAACATGTTGTTTTTGTACGTGAGAAGATGGATCTAAAAACAAAAAACAACAAAAAAAGTTTAGTTCAAATTGTTTTTGTCATGAGAAGTGAGGTGGGAAGGAATGTTTTGTTGTTGATGACTTTGTTGTCTCAATCCAGCCAGAATACGTTCATTTTGAGATAGTATTAAGTATCGTCTTCCCCTTCACAAGAATAGTAGCCGCTTTGAAATATCTGATCACAAATTCTTCTTGGCCAGGAAGACGATAGTTTGTAGATTGTGTTGTGTGAAAAAATCATGAAAAACAACGAGATTTCATTGGCTAGTCAAAATATTTTATGTTTTCCTCAAGGAAAGAACAGAAAAAGCTGAACTCGATTTCAACTTTCTACGGAACGGAAAATGTTCTGAGCACCTGCTGTAAACACTGTTTGTGCGCATGCTCAGTAACTGTTCTTAATCGTTCCGAACATTTTCGCGGAAATTTTTCTATAAGTGGAAAGTCGCCTTTGAGTAAAAGCTTTACCTGGATTATTATTATTTAACCTTTCTGAAGATGGGATTTCAACATCCCTTCTTCCTATTGGTTTCTTTTTGAAGCGATAAACAGCAACCATGACAACCACAATGGCTGCGCTGATGCCGATAACCAGACCAACGACAATATTTTTTACAGGAACCGATGATGAAGTGTCGTCTAAGCAATATAAGGTTATATAAATACAATAGACAAACAAAAGCAAGAAGTGGAAGCGTTTCTTTACTCACGAATTGTATGCTTTTGCAAGGTAATAAGAGAAACTAAACAAACATAGCAAATGACGAAACAATCAAATGCTCCAAAAACATATTTCTTAAGTGAACACGATTTATTTTATAAGAACACAATATTGAGACTAGCAGCCTAGGTTTCAGTGGGTTTTTTTAATGATTTAAGCGCAAAAGGAAGAAGACGGGAGGAAGGTGCTATGATAAGAATTTGGCTTTCATGGAAAAGCTTGTTGTGTGGTTGCTTATGTATGAAAGGCAAATTTTATCAAATTTCAGATATTGGGTTCATAGGGTATGTATCCCACTGGAGGAATAGAAATAAGGAGAAATAAACTTACTGAGCTATAGAGATGCGTTAATTAGTAAACTAGTACTAACATAGAAGAGGTGGAGGAATTTGATAACCTGACATTTACACAGTTTTGAAATAGAAACTCATAAAATGTTTATTCATGACAAAGTTAAAGTTTTCTTCCAATGATAAAAAGTGCGATCGAAACTCAAATTACTATCATTTCAATGTCGTCTAGAACAAACTGACTCGACTGTTGTTACGTTTTGGTCCTTTTTTCACCCAAAGTTGTTCTTTCCAATCTTAGCCTTATTTTGTTCATTGGAACTTGAATAAAATATTTAAGAACAACTGCTTTAAAACAGTTCTTTTTTTCATCTTTTTTCTACTCAAATATGCGCAGCACAGCAGGTAAATAAACCTTGAAAATGATACTTATAAAATTTATCGGTAGTTTGAGAGAGAATCACAAGAAAACTCATATCCTGAATTGCTATTATGTTATGTTACTCATGTTATTATTAATTTTTGAAACATAGAATTGTTTTATTTCATTCTTATTCTTGTTTAATTCCAAGGGTCGCGTTTTAACAAAATAATTCTTAAAATATTGCAGCTCTTTCGTAGTGCTCAGTGTCACGTAAACAAATTTCTTATTAAAAAAAACTTTTCTAAAGGCTAAACAGGAAAGGCAGCTAATAGAAGAAGTAGTTAGGTTGAAATTTTAATCCTAATCATAAAACCTCGTTCTCACATCTTTACTGTTGGTTACTTTACGTCTACTGAAAAAAGTACACACATACCAACAACGCATGTCTGATTCAACTGTCGAAATCCTTTCATGCACGTGCAACCACTCTTTAAAATACTGCTTCCGTTCCCGAAGCAAGTTCGAAATGGGCCATCTTTGAATGTTTTCTCCGCATTAGAAACACACTGACCAGTATGTATGAGTACATTAGTATCATTTGGTGCAGATACAGTGTCAAAAGTAGCCAATCCAGCAGCTACTTGGTCACACTTCTTAAAGTAAACTGAGATATATTTTATAAAACCACAATAACGACGTGTCTCGAATTTCAACTTTATACGATCTGTAAAGTTTGTTATTTTAAATGTGTGAGTATATAATGTCCTGGAGTAATCGTAATCACTCTCCTCCGTTGGTGATTTTGTAAGGAATCTGTAGTCATTAGTTATTTCATTAAACACATACACTTTAATCGAGGAATCACATGTACAAAAATCAGGACAATGGAGTCCAAGTGCTAAGTTAACATAAATAATGTTGGCTTCTAATGTTGGCCAATAATAGGTTTCTAGATTACAGGAACCGGAAACATCAGAATATACACACGTGCTCCATCGTGTATAGTTTTTAAGCCATTCCCATTGATTACCAGTGCAATCTCCGCTTAAATTCCATTCGCTAATAGACGTAGAATTGTATTCATCTTTCAATATGATATTTTCCGTGTTCACATAACCCACAAACATCAACCAAATAAACCAGCGGCTCATTTTGTAATCAGTGAAATCACATGTTGTCTAAGAACAAAATGGTTAAGTTACTTTTATCACTGGAATTCGTAATCTTTCTTCTACTTTGACAAAAAAGTTTTCTTTCCAATTTGTTCTCAAGTTTTCTGAGAAATATTTGTGTACATAATCAATCAAGCGGGTTGCGCAACTTATTAAAGGAAATTTGCATCAAAGCATGTGATTTTCTCTTCTATTATGTTTTATATTCGCCTACTCTTTAACTTCAATATTTTCTATATCAGTAAAACAAAACGATTTGTCTCGCTCATCAATAATACTTAATATGGTGATATGTTAGCAAATAATCAGAGGAGAAGCTTTTTCAGGTGTTGAGACTCTAGACTATCCAAATTTTACAGTACACGTATTTCTTTTATAAAGCGTACAAGATTTGACCGAGAACTCGTTATTTTTGAACTGTTTGTTTTTAAAAACACACTCAAAGAAAACGTTGGATTAATATAATACAATATGAGTTTTTATAAAAAAAACAACAAAGATTCGTATGGCAAAAGCGGTAGCAGCAATCAAAACAAACTCGTTATATAGTAACTAAATAGATCTAAACTTATTTGTCTGAAATTCCTCGTGAAACTTTGTTACCCTTGTTATCATCTAGGCCTAAATCACTCAGACCCTTAAAAAAGTGTATATAAGACTTTACTATGAAACACCAAACTATTTTTTATGAACAAAAGAAGTATGAATAATGCGTGGACTGTAATATTTAATAGGAGTAAAGTCTATTTTGGTCGTGAATAATTGGTAAAATACCGAAATTACTTAAAGTGTGCCCGCGAGAGAAAATTCCTGATTGGTATGAAAAAAAAAACACGTTACCGAACAAAACCATTAATTGAGATTCGTCGGCACAAATTGTTTCTACTGATTATGAGGAAACGGCTTAACCAAAAAAACATTAAAGAATTTTTTCATCGAGAAATGAAAGTTCGAAGAAGCAAACAAAAGTCTGTATTTTCAATTGTTTTTACCGACTAATTTCTTCTTTATTATTTATGTAAATATACAACTTTATACACCGTTCGAAAGAAAATTTATTGCTCTACACGAAATATTTTTACGTTAAGTGTGATGGTAAACAGAAATAACGGGAAAAGTGAGGCAACATAGAGTGAATAAAACGCACGCAAAATTTTCATATCTTGACAACTTCAGGTTTTAAGTTTTCCAAAAACCTCCCGTATTTAGCGAGGAAAAAAACAATCAATGAATTTTTGTTTAAACACCATGTTAATTCCAAATGACCACCAAGCTCCACACCATCTATACTTCTACAGTGTGTTTCGTAATGTTGGAAATGAAAATTTTAAAGTTGTTTTTTTAAATGAATATACCGAATTTCAAAATAATTTTTACATCAATGAAAATTTAATTACATTTTTCCAAGACATTTTCCTTATTTTTTCAAAAACCACTTTTTCATTTTTCACAAAAACATACTATCCGAAAGAACTTCAAAATGTCTTTCCAACGGTGTAAAAATTGTTTTGAAATTCGGTATATTCATTTAAAAAAACAGCTTTAAAATTTCCATTTCCAACATTACGAAACACACCGTATAAGCTCCACACCATTTCTGTGTATACTTCTATAATCTATAAAGTAAATCTTTGTTAACTTCATAATAATATTTTTCACAGTGGTGCAATTAAAAGTGATTAAAACTCTCTTTACATGATGGGTCAGTAATAACACCATGTAAACAGACATTCAAGAGGAATGACTCGAGTTGATTCAGCTAAATTTTTATTATATTATACGTGGTGTGTTTGAGTCACTTAGATAGCGCTTAGTAACTCATATACTCATATACCTCTATAAAGCCATTCACCATCAGTCGAAAGGGTACCTTAGGCCGACTTTTTTTTTTTTGCGTCACCTTATTTTAGCGATTTAAGCGAATAACCATATTTTTCCTAAACTAAAGTTGCGGAAAATTTAAATTTCGCAAAACTTTTCCCCAGACCGAATTCATTGCTTCGTTTTATGCACGAGAGCAACTTGACAGAGTGGCTCATTCTTACAGGGCATAAGAAAAAAACTTTTTTATTTTATTTCTCATCTGTAACATGGCCTCATCATCTTGCTACTCATCGCCTACTAGCTTCTCATCTTCGATGTCTAATATCGAATTGGGAATGATGTGAGTAAACAAAATTGAAAAAGGATCCATAAACAAAACTGAGAAATGATCCATTTGTATACACAAGGATTTATAAGAACATAACTCTGTGAAGATTTTTGAAAATTATGTTTGTTTGTTTTTTAACCTTCTGGCAATTCTCCGTAATTTTCCACTCGTAATTAAGCGGTCATTCACTAAAATTAGATTGCGTTAAATCCGTGTTCATCCATTTTCGCAAAATTTTACTGACGCAAAAAAGTCGGCCTAAGGCACGCCATAATTTCGAAGTCGTCATAGCAATGGTCGAGCTGCAACGATTGAACTTCTTGAAGTATTCAAACAAAAAATAGAGAAACTGATCTTTTGCAGTCGAGCTTCAAATGTCAGTCTTCTTATGAACCACAAACGTTGTGCGATGTCGTTAAAACTTCAAAATATTTTTAAAACACAATCTCTAATTTCATCCATCTGTCATCAGTTTTTTCATCATCAAATACTTTCTACCGACACTTTAACCTTACAACGGTGAAAAGTCTTGTAAGAATGTTGGAAAGAAATACACCAAACAGTGTTTCCATGCAGAAATTATGAAAGAATTCTACCACAATCTTTGTACGGACATAGTACGGACAGTGAAACATTGAAAAATCAGTCAGTTAAGAAATCAATAAGCTATGTCAATATTGACTTCTCCTATATCACCAAGACCTTTCTCTTAAATAAAAACAATAAACTCAACAGATCATTTTAGAAGCAAAACTGTTTTTTTTTTATATATATATATATAACAAGAGCTATATGGTAAAAAACGAACGGTAGCAGTATTTCATCTCGCAATATGCAAAACAAATAGATGTAAATAGGGCTTATTTTAAAAAACACCAGAAGCTATTAGATACAAACAAAAGAAATATGCATAATGCGTGAACTGTAACTATGGATACGCGTGTTATATTAAGATTAGTTTCCAGTTCATTCGCTGTGGTCTCACGAATGAGCGATCTGATTTTTGATTGGCTGACGCAATCTCATTCAACTGGTAGTTCAAATCATTTCAACTACTGAGCGAATGAAAAAGCTGTTCGCTCAGGCGCGCGACCGCAGCGATTGAAATGAAAACTGGCTTTCAGAGTTTGTAAATTTGTAAGAGCGAAAAGAGAAAAAAAAAGGAACTTCTTCGAAAAAAATATAAGAAAAAGTGAAACCAACAGAAATACTGTGTTTTATACAAACTTTGATGCAAAGCAAAAGTAGATAAAATACTCACATACCAAGAATTCAGTAAAGCTTTTAAAAAGTTTAACTATGAATAACTTCCATGAATTTTATTAACTGCAAGAGAGCTCCTCGTTAGCAACAACAAAGCAAACAGCTCATTTCAAGCGATGCTTCAATATGGATGCAATTGAAGTTCTTCATCATGTTTTTGATACGAGCACTGTCTTTTTCGTAGTGAAGAAGTATCAAAAATAATAAAATACTTAGCTATATAAAGAATGTTTTGAGTTTTTATAAGCCTCCATTCTTTTGCTGCAATTTGCGTAGAGGAGTTCGTAGCCCAAGGGTCTTTTAATACGGTATTCGCTTTCGCTGCTACCGTAATAACAACACAATTTGGCTAAACGTTGAGCCCAACATCCTCTAGCTGGATAACTGATTTCAAAACGAAAGTGAATATGTTAAGAGAGTAAAGGAAGACATATTTTTTACGAACACAAACACTTCCAGGCATGTTGACGAAACATCTCTGTGGTATCCACGAATAATTTGAACAACTCTCAAGCTAACACTTAAGCTATGGAATCCATCAAAAGTCAAATAACCCCAGATTAAACTGAAAAATAAATTAGCACCTTAGCAAACCATATCATTGATTTTACATGATGAAATAATATACACATAGTTTTATTCATTCTAGTTGCGAACTCAATATTTAGCATAATCTAAAAATATTTTCAAATCGATAAATAGTAAACAAAACAACAACTCTCTTTTCTAAATATTTTTCTACATGTACGTACACGCTACTGAAAGTAATCTGATATCACATCAGAATTTGAATTCTTCAAATTTTTTATTACCGCATTTCCTCTCTAAAGGCTAAACTACACTATGTGATTAATCATGATATGATTTGTCAGGCTCGCTTGACGTAAAAATGTTCTTAGTATGTCAATATTTTTCCTGTGTCGAAAAGTATCTTGTGACATCTCTACATTGACGGAATTGAGATGATGTTGATGTAGAGTTTTTCCGTGTAAAATGTTGTGTTTTTGCTTTTTATCTTTAGTTTTTTAGTTTTCTTAAAAAAAAAAAAAAACACAATTGAAATGTGCTGATTTCGAATTCATTCTGAAGTCATTCTGCTGAGCAATTTGGGCCAAATATGGGGCAAATTACGAAAGTTCTTCTTTTCTTTCGAAAAATATTTTTTGTCAGATTCTCCAATTTTCATAAACATTTGCCACAATTGAAAGGTGTTGGTTGCAAATTTGACAGTTATTTTCTTAGATTTGAACACCAAAAGTAATTAGTATGATTATTAATTTTTATTTAATAAGTTTACAAGCTTTTGGAGGTTCATCCTCCGATCACGTAAACAAAAATTTTTGTTACAATGTTGAGTTATTTATAAGTAAAATAGACTTAAACTAAGGTGTGGAAAAATAAAGAATCAACAAAGAATCAACAAAGAAAACTAATCAAAAAAACCCCTGAAAACTATCACGATAATTCAAAATAATTCAAGCAATTTGGGCAGTTTGGAATTGGGCATTCGGCCCAAATTTGACGAAATTTGTCTGACTTTTTCCGATTTTCATAAAAATTTGCAGAAAGCACATTGGAAAATGCTGAATTCGTAATTCGCAGTCATTTTGTCAGATTTTGTTGTATTTTTCAGATATGTATCGTTGTGATACGATATACTTCAAGCCAAGCGGCTTCTTGTATTCTTATATACCTTGTTATGAAAAAGTGTAATGTTGTAAAACGTGTTATAAAACGTGTAATATCACATAGTGTATTTTGTCCTTAATAAACGCCGCATCCAAAACGCTGCGGACGGCGTTTATTTCAAAATGAACAAGACGACTTGGAAGTCGAAAATTTCGCTATATTGCATTCTCACAATTCTAACAAATATATACTGTTCATAGAACTGTGAGATACAATAGCTGATAACGATAGCAGAATTTCAACTCGCAATTATACGAAACAAATAGATCAAAACTTATTCGTCTCAAATTTGGCTTAAAGTTTTCAGGACGGTGTCACAATTACACAAATCTACTCTCAACAATTATAAAACATTCTCAAAATAGCATTGCCAAATTGCCCAATTTTGGCCAAATTTGACAAAATGACTGTCAAATTCGAACCTTTCAATTGTGCTTTGTGAAAATTTTTATGAAAATAGACCTTTCCCGAATTTCTGTTTAAACGCCGTGTTATAGCCTAGCCACTAAGTTTCGCCTCTTTTTCAAACTCTTAATTACTTTTAATTATTCCACTGGGGAACTGAAAAAATGAGTAACTATTACTTACTGAAAACACCAAATTTGGCCCGAATTGCCCAATTTTGGCCAAATTTGACAAAATGACTGTCAAATTCGAAATCAGCACCTTTTAATTGTGCTTTGTGCAAATTTTTATGAAAATTGGGGAACTTTCATAAATTGGTCCAAATTTAGCCCGTTAGTCACCTGAAAGTCAACAAAACATTTTATTGCTAAGGTGTGTGCGGACATGGCTTTTATATGCAATTATTTACTTTAGTGAGATCGTCCAAAATGTCACGGAGATACATAGAACGACGATACCAATACTTCGCTATACTAGCGAAATTAAAAATGTGCATAACAGACTTTAAAGAACAATGTTTTCTTTTCCTAAAAAACGTTATAACGTTACAATCTGTGTAAAAATGTTTTTACACCAACGATTTGCTAACATAATACAAAAGTGTCATTCAGTTCATGCAAACATGGAAGAATTTGTTAATAGAAACAAATAAAACTATTAAACTATGAAACAATAAACTTTCTTCTTGAGCCTATTTTCCAATAAACACCGCTTTTCACGATGCGACCTTTATTGGAAGGCGCCGTTTGTCAGAGGAGGCGTTTATTAGAGGAATTACGGGGCTTTTTTATGGGAACCATTGTTTGATTGTTTTACGTTTCACGTAACTCGAGGCCATCAGACATTTACAGTGAAAAGTCTTATAAAAGTGTTTGAAGCAGTCTGAACCTAACGTCACTGACCCACACAAATTTAACAAGGCTTACGTTGAGATATTCTTCAGCACTTTAAGTACAGAAACTTTCACGTGTCAAGAAACCCCACGAAATTTAGGTAATAAACTTTCGCGCTTCGCAGATGTTGGAACAAATTTCGCGTGAAAAACTTCCGCGAAAGTTTCTGCCCTCAAATTAGCTGCTTGCTCAACTCGTATGTAAAATAGTAAAAGCTTTTTTAACGATTGTCACCCACACATTGTTTACCTGATTTCGTCAGTGGTCCATCATCGGACCAATTCCCCAGGTGGGCCAATAAGATTATAGAAACGAGTCCATATCAATTAAAGCCGATAACATGTGACTTTTCTTATAAAAGGTGACGAGTTAAAGAAATGTTTAACTAAAAGGTCGCAAACATATACGTACAAACATATTTTTTGAGCCAAACTAACTGAGGTCAAATTGAAACATCGTTACAATCAAAGAACTCAGTCGAACAAAAACAATTCTGTCATTAAAGTTGTAATATGTCATAATGTTTGAGATCAATAGATCTGCAAACATTGTCCATTTTCTTCTATAGACAAGACGTGTGGCATGCTCTATAATGTCAGAACGTTCTTGTCAGTAGTCACTGATACTGGCGATCTTGTGAAACATACCGTTGAGTTGTGATATTTACTGGCGATTTTCCGACATTTTATTGTAGTAGTACAAGTGGACACTGCCAGAAAGACTGACGGAACAGGTAACGAAAGATTTACCGACACATAAGACAAAGATCAGAACATCTTCATTGTGACACTTCATTTCATCCCTAAAGAAAGGAAGATTGCCAACATTTACCCAAATGATGTCACCTCTATGTGATAATCACTCATTTTGATGATATCTTAAAAAAACACAAAGCAGTTTGGTCACTGGAAGAACAGAATCTAAATAACTTGAAAAAATTTTAAAACAAGGTATGGCCGAAAAGCTTAGTAAGAACATAGTCGATAGAAAAAAACGCCAACAATAAAAATACTAAATGACGGCCAGACTAAAGTCTTGTTTTTTTACTATGGT
The DNA here is from genome assembly GCA_027922465.2 of Turritopsis dohrnii. Taxonomy (NCBI): domain Eukaryota; kingdom Metazoa; phylum Cnidaria; class Hydrozoa; order Anthoathecata; family Oceaniidae; genus Turritopsis; species Turritopsis dohrnii. The sequence continues at coordinate 24,690 of BQMF02000630.1, read as the reverse complement.
GAGATCTCCACTAGAAACTTTTTAAGGGCTTTAATTTCGAAAATGATGCGCCACTCTCGTGATGTCAATATTGGCAATAAAATCAGCGAATCTGCAACGAAAAGTTAATCCGTGAAATAAAGTCAATTTTTCGCTGGTGAACTATTCTGAAATCTGTGTTGCCACCAGAAATTAAATCACAATATATTTCAAGGTCATTCAAGGCTATTTTTTTAGTTATTTGCAAGGTCATTTCTGGGAACAAATCTAATGATTCAAATAAATTCACTGACACAAAACAGTAATTGTAAAGGCAGAATAGTTATCCAATAATAATAAAAACTCTCTCTTCTCTAAACTGTAAAAGCAGTAAAATATATGCATCTGCAAAATTAAATATTGACTAATGTACAATTACCAAAGATTAAATTAAATGAAATATCCAACTTTTCAAGGCCATGGAATGACTTTTCAATGTTATTCAAGGCCCTCAAGGTCACTTTCTAAACTGAAGGCTTTTCAAGGTCCGCTGCGAACCCTGGAAATTCTCCTTTTTTATTAAGTTCCATGCAGATATTACAAACCCTTCTATTATTTTTCCTGCTACATGTTCCTAATTAGCTTCAATATCAGCAATGTTACTAAATCTACCTTTAACAATTATAGAATTTACAGTGGTAGCTGAAAATACACCCATGTTGTAGACTTTTCGAAAAACTGATAAAATGTATGTGTTTCACTGAAACCAACCATTCCTATATACTTAATCATGAAAAGAAAGTGCTTCTTGCATCTATGAATGAGAGTGGAAAGAGCCGTAAGTTAGATGACGCTAGTGTGACTGTTATTGTATTGTATTATTAACAAAATTTACATTGGGTAAATTTTATCACTGTATCGTGGATCCCTGTTTCACTTCCAAAACTGAAACGCCTGACGAGGGCGCAGGTCGAGATGGACACCACGAGATCACAATTTCAAATGTGATCTAAAAGACAAATAGTATAATAGGGTAATTAGCGCTCATGCTGGCAATTTGTATTATGGCATCAGTTGTAGAGGCTTCCCGCAACGGACGCTCTTTTTTGCGTCTACGATCACTTTTTATTATTATATTTTATAAAAACTCTTATATATATAATAGCATCAAGTGGGGGATGCTACAATACAAATACAAATACAAATTTGATATCATTACGCTATCTGAAACGTGGCTAAAGAACAACTCCTTCCTTTTGGAACAGGTGCGTGTTCCTGGGTATAATTTTGAGTTTGTCCATCGTGAAGAGAGACGTGGCGGAGGAGTCGGTGTGTACATAGCCGATTCCATCAAATATAAAGTACGGAAAGACATCCGGAAAATAGATGAATCAACCGAACATATGTGGTTGGAAATTAATAAGAACAATAGTAAAAAATCGTTTCTAGTTTCTGTTTTGTACCAACCCACCTCTCAAGACCATGATAAAAATGTGTGGATTGGCAAACTTGACCAAGTATTATCTTTTGCAACTTCAAAATGGTCTGGTCCCATCTTCATCACTGGGGATACCAATATAGAAGTCCTTAACGACAGTCTTATAAGTCAACGTTATTTAGAGCTTCTCTCGAATTATGACATGAAAAATCATATCATCAAACCAACCAGATCTGGAAGAAAACTAATTGATCATATCATCTCGAACACTGACACCGTAATGACACAGGATGTTTTACCATGCGATGAAATTAGTGACCATGATGCTCCCTGCATCATAATAAAAGAGAGCAACCCACGCTTCCAACCTCGCCATAAATACATTGAACAATTGCATAGACGACATATCCAAGCTACCCTTTGCAACAGTTTATGCAGTTGAAGACCCTGAAGAGCAACTTGATATTTTAACACCCTGTTTTGTGATACTTTAGAACGCCATGCACCCACAACACTCGTCAAGATAACTCGTTTGCCATCCCCATGGCTAAAAACCCGCTCAATCACAGCTCTTCAACTACGTCGGAATGAACTGAGGAAACACAGTTGGAGTCTGATTGGATAAAATTATCCAGAACCAGCTCAAGAAAACCGTAAAATTTGCGAAATCAACATTCCTGAAAAATGCGCTCTCATCTAAAAGATCAAAAGAAATCTGGGATACAATAAACCAAACACTACATCCGAACACAGCCATGATTAGAGAAAACCCCAGTCAATTAAACAGATATTTCAACACCACTGCCACAAGACTCCTCAACTGTAATGCTACCCCTAAAAATGAACTGCAAAATCTCATTGATGGACTGGAACCTAACCTACGCGGAAGTGTACAAACCAATTACTAACCTTCGTAACGACTACTCCACCGGAAGCGACAACCTCCCAGCTAAGTACGTGAAATCATCTGTTGAGTTCATAGCATTCCATCTGCCATATCATTAACTCATGCATCAATCATCAATTGTTTCAACACCAGTGGAAGACGTCTCGAATAAGTCCTGTGCCAAAGGTAAACAACCCCACCCCCCCCCCCCCCCCCCCCCCCCACCCTTAGCGACTATATCGTCCACTATCTTGCCGATTTTATCGAAGGTCTATGAACGAGTTATCCTAAATCAGCTTCTTCAACACATCGAATCTCATCGTCTATTTGCAGAACAACAGTGTGGTTTCCGTAAAGGCCACTCGACCATCACTACACTGCTCAAACTTAAAGATGATTCCTGAAAGCTATGAACAGAAGCGAAATCACATTATCGGTAATGGCGGATTATTCAAAAGCCTTTGATACAGTTGATTATAAGACACTCCTAAAAAAGCTTCATAAATTCCACATTGGCAAGAATACACTGTATACATTTCTGAGTTATCTGTCAGACCGAAAACAATTTGTGTTAATCAATGATCAACGATCTGAGCGTCTAGACAGCACACATGGTGTACCACAAGGGAGCATATTAGGCCCAATTTTATTCAACATTTACGTAGCAGATAACAAGATCTTGCATCGCTAACTTGGAACGACAATCCGAAGTGCTTATCTCACTTTAAAGAACTTAAGACTTATCCAAAGATTCACACCATACCACGTGAGGAAAAGCCTTGCTGAAGCTCTGATACTCAGCAAGCTGAATTACGGTAATATTCTATTCAAAAACGCCCCAGTCTACCTAATTAAAAGGATGCAGCGTTTACAGAATATGGCTGCAAGTTCTGTCACAAGACGCTTCATGACTGAAGAAGACGTTCTGAAACTGAATTGGCTGCCTATCAGAGAAGGAACAGAATCCACTATAATGTAAAATGGCCTTCAAAGCGATCAACGATCCGAACTGGCCAAGTCACCTAAGGCTTAATGTTCGTCAAAGTAACATACGATGCCTTCGATCAAACTCCACATCTGGTTCAGCCATCCAATGCAAAACTACCATTAACAACACCTTTGAATACATAGCATCGCATGCATTTAATGACCTGCTAGCGCAATGCCGCAAAGCCGAAAGCTATCACCAATTTTTGGGGACAATAAAAGCGTACTTCAAGGACAAAGCCCTGGCTCGCCTTACATTACATTGAATCACAGCCATTTTTTTTTTTTATTATTTATTCATTTATTTATTTCAGTGTTTTTTGGGCGGGATGAAAATTGTCCCGGGCGGTTTTAACATTGCGATCATATGAGAAAATCATCCCGGGATAGTTTTTATGTTATTGTTTATATAAAAATTGTAATTTCTGCGTACGCGTAAAATATTATCTCGCGGGATAAGACGGGATAACTCTGATCATATGGAAAAAGACACCTCGCTTAAGCGGGGTCTCGGCAGAAATAAACGAGATCCCGCCTAACCGGGACAGGGTTGTTTTTTTCGTTTTCCAATGATCAGAAAAAAAATTTTTAGCGAGAATTACACAAAAGCTTGCCGGGATGAAAAGCTCCAAATGATCAGCCACTTAATAATATAACTAGAAAATAAGAGAAAAATAAGCAGCCCAAACATGTGAATGGGGCATAGTAGAATTTTACTTATTCAAACAATTAAGTTTTTTTTTTGAAATTATACCAAATAAGCTTTCAAAAATTGCTGATTAAGCCTTTATCTTTAGGTTACACTGACTTTTGGTTTGTGAATTGTCTATAGACGGTTTGGTCCATAGGCAGCTCATAGTAACAGAGTATACGATGACAACCTGCAAAGAAAGTTGTGTCTTCCATATACCATTAGGTAAATAAATACAACTCTTTATAGTAGTGACAATGTTTAAGTCGATGCCGAAAAGACACATTCCAGTAAACGCATCAGTAATATCATATTATCAACAGTAGTGGTAGATGGTTGCTTTTAACAGTAAAGTACATTCAGCACAACCAATATCAACAGTGCTTTTGACAACTGGAAAAAGGAAGTCCCAGAGTCCAGAAATTCTGTTTAATCTACCCAAAACATCTATCAACGGAAAAGTTTGGCATGGCATGGTTGTCCAAAAGTTCAAAATATTTACTCAGCGTAGCTACGCTTTAACATATCCCTGATTCATAACACTGTGTGTAACATTGGCAACACTATGTGGTAGACGCTTAGTGTTCCCCTGTATCCTACACTATGAATCTCTTTTCGGAAATTGTATTTATAGAATACTTTTCTGTAGATTTCTTTTCCAAGACAGTAATACGTGCTTTTTATATACTTTCGTTAGTGGTATTAGCTGTAAAAGCAGAAAGTTGCCCTAAAATCATCCATTTCTACCTTTGAAAGTTGTCTCTATTGGAATCATAGGCGTATTCAGGGTCAGTCATAAAAAAGTATAGGAGTCCATTGTTATGATATTTCTTTTCAGTCTTAAGTGGCGATGTGGTTCTGTACGTTTTTCTGTTACACTGTAAATGACTTAAGTCACCTCCGCAAAATTTGATTGAGCTCTAGCTACGCCTCTGCGAATAATACATCTTTTACAAATTTGCTGATGCATTTATTTTTTTCCAACGAGCACTAGCAATTACCAATATCACAACCATCCCTAAAAATGCGGAATAAAACGTGCGGAATGTGAACCAACGTTTTACTGAACGCTGAATATCATAATACCTTATCGGCCCTTATTACGCCGGCCCTTTTCCAACGCCGGCCCCTTTTACGCCGGCCCTTATTACGCCACCCCCCAAATTTGGCCTAACGCCATTTAGGGCTGCTTTTTACGCCAGTTGTTGTTGTACAGGAAGAAAAGAATTCAAATTAGCAATTTTTCTCTAATTTTTACGTATCTAATCGATTACAATAACATTTTCAGCACCATCGTCGGCAACTTCGCCATCGGATTCGGCTTCAATGAAAAAATCCGACTGTTCTTGCTCTTGACTTCGTTTTTCCGGCATGGCTTCTAAAAAATGTTCCTTCGACTAACTCTTCTACGGTGAAAGTTTTTTTCATCTTATTTAGTTGCTTTTTCACCAAGTCTTCCATTTTTATTCCAACGGCATTGTTTGCGTGGGTAAAGTGCATCAATATCGTTTATTGGGTAAAAATAAAGATTTAAAAATAACGACACTTTTTCCTAAAATGTTTAAAAAAACGGCCCTTTTTACGCCGGCCCTTATAACGCCACCCTCGAAAAAATAACGCCATTTAGGGCCGGCGTAAAAAGGGCCGATAAGGTATGTAATATGATTTAATAAATTACACCATCACTTCTATTGCCTCGTTTCATAGCCGCAGCTCGAATTCCGTAAAGCATTTTACTCCGAGGTGTGACTTTTCGATTGAGCTCGGATTGTTTTGATCACTTCTCTCTTTATTTGCCTTAAATAGAAAGATTAAAAAAATCTTTTCTTCATAAAACGCCCTGCAAAAATCTTTTCTTCATAAAACGCCCTGCAAAAATCTTTTCTTCATAAAACGCCCTGCAAAAAAACTTTTCTTCATAAAACGCCCTGCAAAAAACTTGCAGTTGGAACTAAGCTTTACGGTGTTGCATGATGTCAATGCAATGTTTTCAATATTCAATTATTTCTGATTCGATTTCATTCCTATTTTGCTTAATATTTTCATGGAATCCATAAAGATATTTGAAAACTTCAAGTCCGAATAAATTAACTTTTCCATATAACGCATATATTCTAAATTTATAATAAACATTATATAGATGGATAGATAACAAATTTTAGGTTTCTCTTATTCTGAAAATTCGGACGTATAAATAGCTACTCATAAATGTACTGAATCATACAGCAGTCAAAATTAACTGGGGGAGGTGACTGTCAAGAACTTGGTTGAGAAAAAAGATAATTACCTTAAGTGTAATCTTCTTTGGATCCCCCACACTAGAAACAAAAGCAAACTTTTCTTCATTGGACCAAGTTTACTTCTGCCCTATGGCCTCTTTGTAATGCACTTTCGTTTAACTATGTCCAACACACTGAAGATAAAAAAGGGATAAGAAATAGAGCAGGAAGAAAAAGAAACTACCCCGATCCTTATCTATCACTCTAAAAATATATTCCACCAAATATAACAGCACGGGACAAACAAATTCTACACGATCACAATACGATTTTCGCGGAAGATTGACGAATTCATTTAAGTTAAAACACGGCTTTACCTCTCACTTTCAAGCTTCTGAGCGAAAGGCTCGTGTGGAGATTGTTCGGACATAATATTTACATTGCCTTTGCCCTAATCATTCAAATGCTCTGCAAATGTGCCGCCTGAAATTCGAACATTTTCTGAATGAATAAGCGAGCATTCGAACTTCAATCAAAATTGATCATCAAAACAAAAATTATTTTATGAAAACGCTTGCAAGTCCATCACTTTGAAAAGCGATTTCGAAGGAAATCATCATAATGTACTGCTGTAATTATGATATTCTTCTAGTAGAGTGTATAAATCCCGCTTTATTTTTTTCACCGGCTCATGTATAGGTTGCTATGAAGTCTTTGATCGTGAAAATAGCGGCCTTCCAGTACGAAATCGTACTCGGTGTAAATATCGTTTGATAGGCCTGGGTTTCAGCTATCACGTGCTACACTTTCAGACACGAGCTCGAGGATTTGTTTTGAAATCGTCGGTCAAGTGAACTAAGCTCGATTGCCATATTTAGCGGATCTTTCGAAAATTTGAGATAGAGAACTTTTTGAAATGGATATGTATATCAAACAAATCAAATAATCATAGTAATGTTATATGAAATGAAAAAAGCCTCCAGTTTTTCTTGCCCTCAATCACTTTCTTCCAAAGCCTTGTATTTATTTATTTACCAGACTTATTACAGACTAGCCAATCATGGTTTGGATACGTGTACCGCTGATGTAGTTTCCATGTTTTCATTTGAAGAAATCGAATGTTTTGGCATGAGAAATCGAACGTTCTTTTAAGACTTTTTTGAGGAAAGTTCCACTTAATGTGACTAAATAATATATCTCTCTTGGGCCAAAAAGTTGCACTGGTTGAAAGTCCATTAATCGAGGTTGCATCTAGAATAGAGGGATTTGATAAATCCAAGAGACCAGAAGAATCTGCTCCGCTTAATGAAGGTTACAAGGGGGTCCATTTATCAAGTGTATCATAGTGTACACTTACAAAGTTGGCACTTACTACCCTATTACCCCGTTTTTAAGCCCGTGGGCTTAAAAGCGGATTTTTAATGTTGATATGTTGTTGGTATGTTAATAAGTACCAAATATTCTCTAATTTGGATAAGAAAGGATAATGAGCCAAAATATGGGAAATAGATCATCAAATAAATACGAGAGAAGTATGATGGTACTTTTTCATTTTCAAATATTTTACACGACTTCAATATCATAATCGTCCTCTTCTTCGTTCCCCTCGCTTTCACTATCCTCTTCATTATCATCATCCTCGCTTTCAACTGATTCGTCTTCATTGACACCTGTTTCATGGCGTCCTCTTCCAATTGAATAAGAAATTCGTTTACATCAACTATGACCTCAGGAGGAATCTCTCTTTTGACTATCGTATCACGAAGACGGGAGTGCAAGCTGTTAACGTCGCCATTGTATCCAATATATCCGCATTCTTTGAAGCCTTTTAAAATGGCGTCATCGGTAGCTACTTGCCATCAGACATCATAGATTCACTGAACAACCATCTCGTATGATGCTCTCTTTCGTTTACCAGAGGGCTGTGTATTGAATTTCACCATCCGTCATCCATTCATTCCATTTGTTACGCAAGTAAGTAATTTATTCTTTTTTTTTTTTCAATACTCACAATTTATACTTATTATATTTACAAATAGGAGACCACCCCAATTAGATGAATCTATTCGAGGAGGTGGCCATCAGAAATTCTCGTAAAATAAAAATAATATTGGTATGTCAGAAATGTATCTAAACTATAAACCTAAGAAATAAAGGAGTTAACATATACTCTGTAACTAATGATTTAGTTTGTGCATAAGAATGAGTTGATAAATCATCGATTTGAAGATTTTGCATAATAGAATTCCAGTTATTTATTGATTGGTTTTCAATTGAATATTCACCGAATGATACCGTTTTGAATGGGTATTTTACCAGTGTTCCTGATGTCCTTCCACGAAGATTGACATTCAAATCCACACGGTTAAAACGAAAAGTATTATAAATACATGGAGGAAGTTTGTTATGTAAATATCGATGTACAAAAAAAAAATGTTCCGAAGCTTTACAAAATCGAAGAACTTAACAAGGCCAAGATTAACAAATATAGGATTAGAGTGGGCTTGCCAATCCAGTTTGGAAATGATTCTGACAGAACGCTTTTGAAGTAAAAATATACGCCTAGTAATGTAAGTTTGACGCTGACCCCAAATCTGGCAAGCATAGCTAATATGAGGATTGAAAATGACATGGTATACTGAAATCAAAAGGGACTGGGTCATAAAGTGGCGAATCTTAGACAGAGCGCCATTTGCTCTTCGAAGTTTGATCGAAAGTTCATTGACATGCCTAGACCAGTTGAGATTCTCATCTATGTAAATTCCAAGATACTTGATTGAGGAACTGCGTGATAGTCTTTTCCCATTTAGCTTAATACGAATATTAAAGTCAACTTTACGATTTTGATGTTTAAATACTATGTATTCAGTCTTCGAAGCGTTAAGAGAAATCATATTGGCATTCAGCCAATGAGATAGTAGTTTCAAATCAATGTTGATGTGTTTTGCCAATTGCTTGGCATCACGACTGAAATTAAAAATATTCGTATCATCAGCAAAATGGAAAATAGAAGAGAACCTAACTGCCCTATGCATGTCATTTATATAAATCAAAAAAAGCAACGGTCCAAGAACTGAACCTTGAGGAACACCATATACAATTTTCGAATAGCGAGATTTACAAGGACCAATCGAACCATACTGTGATCTTTAAAGGGCTTGTTAATATGCGTGTCTATAAATTGTAGGAGTGGCGTCATACCACCCTCTATGATTTCGGTCTTCGTGTTAGTGCCGTCTATGCGCTCTTGTAGAATCCATAATGAGCAAGGACTTCGGTTGCTGAAAAAAAGTACCAGGTCGTTTGCACCATAGCTCTTTCGTGCAAGAGTTCGCCATCAACTCACCTGTCATCGTGTCTCCTTTGGTACCTAGTACCACTACACCAGGAGGGAAATGTCCAGAGGGAGGTTTCACAAGATTTTTGAAGATGATCATTGGCGGCTTTCATCTCATTTGCCGTAATCTTAACTCCAGCAGAAAGGACAGCTGTAAAACGGAGCTTTTCGTGATCAGTTGTTCTCACTTTAACAGTTTGAACTCCCTTGGTATCTATAGTAGATGATTCCGGCATGTCAAAATAACATGGGGTCTCATCCATGTTCCAGATGTAATCATAGCCATGTGTGCTTCGCATTGTAGACAAGAATCGATCACATCATTCAGGGGCATCTGACGGGACTTTTTGACCAACGCTGGTAACTCTTCTGAACGAAAGGTTATTTCGTAAAAGCATTCTTCGGAGCCACCCCCTTGGTGCTTTAAACGAAGTACCTGGCATCGGAAACAGTTTGGGGAATAATGCTAAAGCTTTTCTTTTTATCACTTTTCCATTAACTGACTTTCCCGATTTTCTTTCGTCTCGTATAAACTCCATGATAGCATCCTCTAATTCTGGATACTTCGCTTTTCCACTTCGTATGTTGCGACAAGTAGAAATGTTTAGCGCTTTGTTCCTGATAGAATCACCTATCAAATCCTTCTTTGACAACCAACGTCGAATAATCTTTCTATCCACGTTGAAAAGTCTCTGCTTGTTTGTGATATGTTCCCACCTTTTTCTTCTAGTTTTTTCAGTACTTGACTTAAATCGTATCGTGTAACTTTTCCTAGTTTCTGCTATGTCAACAACTCAACAAACATTAATTGCAGCGCGATCGAATTCCTTCGTAGCATTTGAACACGCAGCATTCGAAAACAAGTTTATGTGTTCTATTGGAAATGGCACGCGGACAAGATTTTCGCTCATATAAGTTTGAATTCCAAGAATTTAAAATTACAGGGCATCATGTCTAAAAAGATGTTTGGACACCTTCCCTTGGAGAGGGATAATAGAGTACATATGTTCTATAACTATTTCAGTGAAATCCTCTTCACAAAAGAAATTACTTTAAAGCGATATCATAGACTTTTCTTATAATATGATGAAAGAACTAATTTCACTCCCAAAATTATCGTTAGATGTAAAGTCGTAAGCCGTAGGTCGTAAGGAAACTGTGTTATATAGGTCGGTCGATAAGTAATTTTTTATAGCTTTTTCTGTCTGTTTTTAAGCAAAGTATAATTATTGCTATCTTTAAATGGAAACACGTAATTACACACGTTTTTAAGGACGAATATTCGTTCAAACCGGTTGCTGGCGTGGGTGCTGCCTAAGAACTAAGGCAAGCTTAAGATAGTTAATTTTGATTTTTGTATGGTTCCGTCGAATTTCAAGAGATTGTGTGTTCATCATTGACCTGACAGGACTCATGAGGCAGGACTCAAAATTTTAGTCGGACAATATTATTAGTCGGACAAAAGTGACTAAAATATTTGGAGGTGACTAAAATTTTGTCCGACTAAACTTTTGTCCGACTAAGTTTTGTCCGATAAGGTACTAAAAAGCAACCATACTTAACCATACAAAATCATTACAAATCCCTCCATGGAATAACAAAGAGAGTCTCACAACATAACAAACGTTCGCACAGTGCTTAAAACTATATCCCAACTGAATTATGAGAACCTTCAACTACGACCATATACTTTTACCGCGTGGACAAGACACCCAAAGTGTTTGGAGGGAGCAAATGCCATCGGAGCACTCTAAGTGTAGATTTATATAACTTATACTCGATGCTTTCCGTTCTGCTTTCGATACCGGTTGGTTTCCTTACAAATATTCGTCCAAAGAATTCACTTTATGCTCCGACCTAGTTTCAGAAGCCATCATCACTAAGGACTTTCACTATAATCACATGTCGAGACCTTTCACTAAGCCCCACGTCTCCTCCGATGCATTTCACTGCTGTTCATCGTTGGGGTTGTCCCTAAAAAAGATAGCATTTTTCCGTATCATTCTCGATACGAACTACCGGATTCTTCGGTTAATAACAGTTTACCAGTTATATTCGGTTAGGTAATCGGGTTTTGACCAGGCAGTTAATTAAAATGCGTTCTTTATGTCCCACAGTTATCATAGTTAAATTAGACATCAACTGTGCGTTTCGATTATGTCAAGTTCGTCCAGCAGATCAATGAGATTTTCACTAGTCTTTGCTGGGGAACATGTTCTTTGTGGATATTTCTTTACCATCGCATTCTTATTGATTGAGATGCTATTTGGGTTGGAGAGGATCCTTTGCATTTTGTATGTAGATGACTTCCTTTTGTGTGGTTTTTATCAGCGAAATACTGCCAAGGTGATTTTGTTTCTATTCAATTAATTGTTGTCCCAGTTAACGATGATATGAATAATCAATGATGTGAAACAAAGATGGAGATATTATAGATGGACTGAAACACGCCCTTTTTCTAGAAACTAGGAGGAATGTCGCGTTGCATTACTTTTCGATATCATCCTTTGAGAGTTATATTGAATTAATTGAATGCTGGATGTGGATGTGTTTATTTCGAAAAAATGATGAGTTCCTTTGATGTCAACAAAATTCAAAACTCACCAATAAACGAAACCGATGAAAATCAAACTTTCTTGATTGGACAGTTTCGTATTATTCGACTTAAAGTTCATCTCACAGTGGGAACCAATCATAAGGGAGAACATTGATAATATCTCTGGAAATCATCCAAATTACACTTAGACATTGGACAATCTCAGATATATCGTAGCCATTCATATACCAAAAAGGCTGCTAGAAAATTGAAAAGTAGTTCTATAATTAAAAAAACTATGGTTCTATAAAAATCCCTAAAAGCTATCACGTGACCACTATTTCCTCCTATCTTTATATCCTGTCCAACCATTCCTCGGAACTAAATACACTCTTCGACTGTTCATGAAAAACGTTATCACGCCTTTGTAAGCTGTCCGAGCAACCCCGGCCTTAAAATCCGTCATGAGACCAAATTTTCTCAACAACATCTCGAGTTCACCCTTATCACTGTAAGTGATTTTCACTGTCTCATCAGTTGGATTGTCGTTGGGTGCCATGACGACATCAGGTTGTATCTCCTGAGAGTTATATGCAACTTCAGCAAACGGTTCGTCGTAATTTTTTTGTAATAAATAAGTCAAGTCATAATCTCGGAATGGATACGGTTGGCTATTTAACTTGATATACTTCAGATATTGATCAAAAAACTGTCCAAGACTGACACCAACTCTACCGAACGTCTTCGTCCTAGATATTTCCGGGCGGATACAAACCCGATTCTTGCGTTGCTCAGGTGCCCTCACCCAGTCATCCCAAAATCCGAGCGGCCATTTCGGACCAAACTCTTTCCACAACTTTCTAGTCATCAACCAGCCAAGGCCAGGAAAGAAATCTGATCGATAGAGTAAGTCGATTGCTGAGTGTTCTATCAAATCTGATTTTCCGTTATCGTTCCAAGCAGATATACAATATATACTTTCGTCTTGGTCCAGTAATGGTCGTGTCGCCAAGAAATAATCAAAGAAATCAGGAGCTATAAAAACAAGCAAATAAGTTGAAGAAACGGGACGAGCCATTTTCAAGGAAAGAAAGTTTATTTCTCATTCACATTCAAATTTTTCTTCAAAGAGTTTTGAATTGTTACCAGGTAACATTTATGTATGATGCAGCTTAGACGAAAGGAAAAATAGGATCGTAGTTTCCAATTCATCTTTCAATCTAACAAGGTTTATAGATTGATATGATATGACTGGAAAAATTTTGTTCCTCATGAAATCTTACCCTTATCAAAGTTAGAACCATGGAAAAGAATCGTCATATCCAGGCTAAATTTACAACTTGCAAGTAGCATCATACATAGTTTTTACATGAAGTTACATGAGAACTGAAACTGTTTAAATCAATCTCTTATTACGCTTCTCGATAATTGGAAAATTGATAAACAATGTCTCTCAACCCATTAAAGGTTTGAGTTTGTGAGAGGCAGGAAAGAGTGAATACATACTGAATATAAAATAATCTGACATACCAATATCAATATCATCTTCCACAATAATAACACTGTCGACTGACCAATCAGAAAATACTTTCCCTAACGCAAACTTGAAATGACGTGATATCTTATAATAACCCATCCATCTGCGCATGTTTAATGGCACATTTCGAACATCACCTAAGTCCGGCTGTTGAATATGTGTGACTTTATCTCCATAAGATCGAATAACATTGGCAGTGGCTTCATGCCCACAATCTTGACTAACAATGATAGGTATATCTTCACCAGTTGGCTTATACTTCAATATTTTGTCCAGACAACGACCGACTGCTGGTCGATTGCAAGCAATAACAAGAACTCCAATTTTATACTTATACTGTTTTGCTGTCTTTGTGTTGTTACTTGCAGTAGTGTGTATGATTTCTAGTTTTGGTGTCGTAACAATTTTTATTTTTTTGTCAGTTTTTTTTGTCTGTGGTTCATCAGGTGGTAAAAACTTCTTTTCAGATACTTTTAATAATGTCCTCTCAGTAGAATCAATATTTTCATCAGTATGAAATGTCCATACAATTGGAACAGAATTTTCAGATGTTTGCCCATTATAAAATGTTTTCAATAAGAATAAATTACCAATCACAAAAACAAAAGCCAATATAATAATGAGTGTTGTAGACTTTTTTGCTCTGCAGCAAATGATATCCGTAATAATCTTTTTCATCTTTCTCAGCATAGTGAAATTGTATCTTTATCTGTAACTTTATTGAATATTTTTTTGATCTTTATCATAACAATAAAACATATTCTTAAACATTTGTAAGCTGTTATTAATTTTATATTATCAACATTTATACGCTACACAATACAGTAATTACGGCCCTGATGGATTAAGAAAAAAACAATGAATAACAATGAAATCAATGACAGTGAAAGAGATAACCAGACAATCAAACACCATGAAAATAATTGACCAACATACACCAATATATAACTTTTTAAAACAGGGACAATATCGCATCTTTGTTAAGCTTTGAAAAGCTGTCCACTGAAGCTTCATTATGATTTCTGAATCACAACTTAAAGATAAGTACCATGACACAACTGTGATTCCAAATTATACTTTAGAACACACAACTTTTGCAGGAAATATAATATATAATCTATAATTAAACTGACACATTACATGAAACCTGATCTGATGAGGTGGCATGTAAGGTCAAGTAAATAAAATACAAATTCATAGATCTTCATCCCGACAACAAAATTATGGATTATATATACATCAATATTCTAGGATATGAATTCAGCATTTTGAAACCTTAATAAAGAGGAGAGTTTGCATTATCACACTATGAGTTGAATCGAACCAGGAAACCTCGCAACAAGCACCAACAGCCATTATGTTTTTAATGTTATTGATTATATCATGCGGGGTAGACTTGACTGAACGTGCGATTTGTTTAAATATATACATGATGTCGACACATGTTTATAAGATTTACTTCTTTTTATTATTTTAATATTAACCCTAGACTGTTAATGACAATTATTTTTAACCATTTTATCAATTTTTCTTCATTACCTTCATGCTGATTGCAACTTCCCTTATTGTTTTCTAGGCTAGTAATAATAAATAACACAATGGCTTCAGGATCTCTGAAATCGTCTATTATCAACACATTCTACGTTTATGACAGTGTTTTCTGTTCCATAGTGCAACTCATAATTTGTGTTTTATGGAAAAGTTACCAACCATGATTAATCTTTGCAATGTTCAGAGTGAAAAATTATTTGCAAGAAAGTTTTGACTGAGATAAGATTTCAGAATCAAGTTGAGAAATAGAAACCATTTAAGAAAAACCCTTTTAGAAAAGGCAATTTCGATCAGAAAATAAGTCAAATCAGCACAAAATTATTTTTACTACTTTGTTTTAAAGTAGTGAATGTTTTTGAATTGGAATATATATGTTACAGAGAATATGATAAATTGGGAACTATGCATATTCCCCGGTTATTATGCATAATAACCAAAAATTGACTTCTCTTTGGGTAATTTCGCATAATAACCGGTCATTTTCTATAATTCCCATTAAAGTTGGTAATTGTAACAAATATCACGAGGTTCGTTACTTTCACCAGTTATTTTACATAATAACCATTCGTTTTTGGGGAGTGTTATTTATCAACCTGTTATTCTTTTGTATACTATGAAGTGATAAGATTAATGAGAAAATAAGATTTTTTTGCATAATCGGATCAATTCACAACTAGCAAAGCAGGAATCATCGATATTGCTGATGTCCCTTCAACTGATATATCACTACGAGAATGCGCGGGAAAGTCATCGTTATCTGGTGACCAAGGCTGCAAGCTGTACAACTGTAAGACAGCTTGCCTAAACAATTTGTGCTCGTGTAGAAAAGCTAAAAAACTGTGACTTCTAAGTGCCACAGCTGCTTACCCTGTGACAATAATAAAAGACATTGATATGTTAAGTTTTAATCTTTTGTTAGTTTTATTTTCTTAGTCTTCTAGTTTCGTTTATCATAGTTTGGTGGTTATTTTAGAGTAAAAAAACAGCTTTACAAAAATAGAACGACATTATTTTTCTTGGAGATACTACATTAACTAACTTGAAAAGTATTTTAACATACCCTTTTTCGCTTTTTATAGCTTAATAATCTTCTTCCGAAAAGATCTTCTTTTTAATGCCACCAAGCTCGACGCGGTAAGGTATAGCTTAAAACGACGTAAACTAAAGAAACAACACGTCTCCTTTCCTTTCAATTCTGTTTTAGCACAAAACAACCTAGAAATTATGCATACTAGCCGGCGAATTTGACAAATAGAACACTTTTTAATCACATTCCCCATTCTCTATGGGAATTATATAAAATAACCAGGAAATTTGATGAAAAAGTTTGTATTAATCAAATTACCCAATTTGGCCGGGAATTATGTAAAATAACTGGTATATGCATAATCCCCGAATTTATCACAATCCCTGTAACAGATATATCAACGCAATGAAGCTCAATATAGATGTTTTCATTTATAATTAAGCCACTTTTGCATTAGAACATTTATTCAAAGATCTTAAAAGATTTACTCATTCTGAATTCTTATTACAAACTTAATGACTCCATTATTGTTGCTAATTTTTTTTTTCTTGAATTTATTTTACCGGGGTAGAATTGGGCAGTGAACACACTGGTGGGCCTCAACCAAAATTGTATACCTCTGATTTTAAGGCAGAGAACTTGCACATACTAGACTGATAGGTGATTGTGGTCTTCAGTAATTTTTGGCACTCTATCATTCATTACATTCACAATTTCATACAGCCTTCTGCTGCATACATAAGTGTTCATATCACATTAGCATTCTTTTACAGTGCAGAGATTTGAACCACTACCAACTATCACCCTTGTATTACAAGCCCACTGTCTAACCAACTGAGCTATAGACCCCCTAATAATGGCAAAAGAAAAGTTTCGTTTTATTAGTGTGTGTATATATAATACTGGCAGGCATGCGTGCAGAAAAATTAGTCTTTCTTAATACCAAATCATTAAGATATAACAGAACAGTATAGTCATATGGAATTTCTGATGGAATGATAGAGTTGTGACATGCAAAAAACCTTAAAAATGATCCAAATTCTTTTACATTAATGATATTTTTAAAGGAACTTGATTATAAACTTTCATTTAAATTCTTTTATTTTCTTTCACTTTTGCATTGTTATTTTATTTTATTTTGCTTATCAATTTAAATGCTGAAATACAATAATAAGAAAGAGTTATTCTGTGACTCGTGCATTCTTTCATTATTTTTCTATCATATCAAATTCTGAAATTGCTTCTGTCCATGATACGGCACAACTAAAGTACCATTTTTATTTTGCAAAATACACACAAAATGCGTGCTCTTCATCGGAGTTACTAAAAATGAAAATCAGCATTTTTTTGTTATTTCATAATTGATAAGTGGGATTAAAATCCTCCGAGTAAGAACTCCAGCTTTGGACTTTGAATAAGTCTTGTGATTGGTCTGCGCGTAAAAAAGACTGGAAGTGAAAATTTTAAGATAATATGTACGCCCCTTCAACCCGCGAAGTAACATCAGTCTGACGACAAGAGCCTTACTCGTAGGTTGTGAATTTGTATTCAGATCTTCGGATTATTTAAATAGCTGCCAAGATGGTTGAGGGTAAAATGGCTGTCATTAAATATCTTATGTTCTTTTTCAACTTCCTGTTTTGGGTAAGTAATGTTACATAATGATTTCGTATTTTTTGTTACATCCCTTATTTCCTTATTTTCTGATCGTCGATGCGAATATAGTGTCACTCCAGGATCAACAGCCATACGTGTACTTGTCTGAAAAACAAAAAATATGCACGTTGTTTTTTCTTTGTATATAGCAAAGTTAGTGATTATAGTATACTTTCTCTATTTATCAGAAACAGTGGAATGTGAACCTGGTGTTAACTATTTGTTTTCTGAAACATGGGTTACTGCATTACTGCATGACAAATTTCTAAGAAACTTATTGTACATATTGATGTTTGCTATATCTTATGTCCACACCTTAGCAATGTATGTACGTACTTATATATATATCTAAGCTTTAAAGTCAAGTTAATTCTTATATTTCTATTTAGTTGAGTGGACTGGCTTTGATTGTTGTTGGTGCCATTATCCGAGACAAATATGGAGATTACTTTTCATATGCTGACAACAAATTTGCCAATGCTGCCGTTTTCCTGATCGTAGTTGGTGTCATTGTCTTTGTGATTGGATTCCTTGGATGTTGTGGTGCAATCAAAGAAAACTATTGCATGGTGACAACTTTTGCTGTTCTTCTTGGTATCATCTTTATATTGGAAATTGTTGCTGGTGCTCTTGGCTTTGCATACAAGAAAAAGGTTGGTTTAAACATAATGAAAAACTGAAGTTTCATTTTGTTGCACATAAATTTCTTTTTTTAACACTGACAAATTTTACTTTCAGGTTGAAGATGTGGCAACCAAGGCATTGGTGAGAGCTGTTAACGACTATTCTAATTCAGACCAACCTGGTGCTAAGAAGATTCTTGATTGGGCACAACAGAAATTTGATTGCTGTGGTGTTGAAAACAAAACATTCACAGTCCCTGCTGGCAACTCCGACTTCTGTCCTGATCAAAAACCAAAATCTTGCCATGAAAAAAAAGATTGTGGAAAAACTCTTTACAAAGACGGTTGCAAGAAGAAGTTTATTGATTTCGTGAAACACAATTTAGTTGTCATTGGTGCTGTTGCTCTAGGCATTGCTTTTATTCAGGTATTTAATGGCATTTGTGACTTATATGCTGAGTGTGTTTCAGTACTTAAACTTAACATTCATTTTATTTTTAGTTACTTGGCATCATCTTCGCATGTTGTTTGATGAAAGCCATCAAAGGGGAATATGAAGTTGTATAAAGCATGCCTCACTAGTTGAAAGTGAAAGAAAGAGCAGCTGGAAGAACATTAACACAACATTGTAAATGGAATTCTTGGACACTGCATTTTACCTTTTTACAATTTGGTTATTTTCTAACAGGATTCAATTTTTTTTAATGAAAGGAAAAAGATCTGTCTGGAACATCTCACTCTTCTCTGTGGCATAGTTTACCTAAATTTTGAAATTTGTGAGTTTGTTCCGTCTTAGTATCATTTTGTAATTTGAATAACCGAAAGAAAAAATCAAACTAATTCTTCCAACAGACTATTTTTCTCCCTTCGTAGTCTCAATATTAAGAAGCATGGTGATATATTTACTTTTCATAAACTCATAAAGCTCTCCACCCTGAATATCCTCCTTGCTATTTGAGATCTTATTGAAATAATTGATCAAAGTTGTATATAAATAATTAACTTGCACTTTACTTATCAACCACAAAATTGAAGTTATGTGATTTCTTTATTTGTTGACATAGTAACGTTAATTTTGCACGGCAACTTCTCATCAAAAACAACTTGTTCCGTGATACATCAAATAATGCATCCCATGCTCTTTTCATGCGCGTAAATATGTTAACACTGACAGTGACAAATGTGAGAGTACTTGAGAGAGCCAATCAAATGTGAGAGTATTTGAAAGAGCCAATCAAAGCCTGGTGAGTGTCGCCAAAAATCGGATTTTTAGGTCTGTACTTAGTCGAGGTTGTACTCGCAATTATGAAAAAGAAACCTTTAACTTATTTGGTTTTAAATTATTTTTCTCAATGGTAGTTGTACTTCGTAATAACAATTCGGAGCGAATTAATCACACTTATTACACTCTTACACTGTATGTTTATTAGAAAAATTAAAAAAATTGTTCAGCGAAGTGGGTGAGTAATCAAATCTCAGATCACTTCACTCAGCAAATTCTTGTAAACACAGTCATCACTTGTGTGTTCCATTGACTGTACATACTCGTTTCTATGCGAAATCTTTACAGTTATGAAACTATTTTGCAATTAAGATCGTAAAAATCGTTTCTGCAAACATGTGATAATGCCTACAAGGTCTATAATTAGCGGTAGCGTCTACAGGCTAATCACAACTGACGTACCAATTGACAAGTAGTAGTCATTTTATTTGAACAACATAAAAGATTATAATACATCCCAATATAATCTTTATAAATAACAAATTTCCTTCGTCTTATACACAATAAGTAAGTCTCCTTTATCTTCTTAATTACATCGGCAGATAGTTATTTACATGTGGAGATTTTTTAAGATTCGTTTGGTACCTCCGTGTTGCTAACCATACGCTTTCGAAGAACGGTATTATCGAAATCTGAAAAAAAACGGCACTTTGTTTCCACTGTGCAAATCTCTACGAACATTTATTGCATTCGTTTCATCCGAATTATTTCATATTCGTCGTATAATGGGAATGTAAAACAGCAAACTTTTGATACGACAATAAATCGGATAAGTTCAGACCAATTCATAATTCATTCGTCACAGCAGACTTCACCTCCTATTAACTTTACTTCATACTGAGGTTTATATCATTCACAATTGGTGATGGCAACCTACGAAGTTCCTTTATTACGATGAAGGAGAGAAATGCTGTAATGAAGGATAGATTATGAACACGAGTTTTCAATGAGCTACAATCTTTTCGGGTCGAAAAGATTTCATGGGTTTCCACCGCACAGAAGAAACGAAATAATAATAATTAAGCTTTATTCCTTGTCAGAAACAAATATTATTTTTTCACCTTGTGTCTCATCGTGTTCGAACTTTGCTTTAACCGTCCTCGTTTTGTTTAGATTCAGTCGTGCCCCGTTATTAAGTCGGTCCACCATCACCGAGATATTTCGTTTCAGTTTACTCGTATCTTTTTCAATAGTCGTTGTAAGTGAATGCTGACCTGAGAAAAAATATTGCGTGATGAATGTTTTTGAAACGAATGTTTTTAAAATTATCAAAACGTGTTACTTGGAATTAATTTGGCAAATTAAGTTTAGATCGACTATACCCAGTTAGTTTTGAAAAAAAAAATGATTTCAAAAGACAGACATTTTCAAACGAATCGGATGAATTTTAGGACATATCAATCTAGTTAGGACAGAAAATATTACTACTTCGGTCTTTCGTAGATTTCGCAAGACATGTTCTTAGTAAAAACAACACATTGCTGTTCACAAGTTCTTGCCAACCCTATAAAAAACAACAAAACATCTCAATTCCGCATTCCTGCTTATTAATTTTCAAATCGGGAAAGAAATAGCACATACAAGGTTCAATACAGAAATCCTGTGTATGTGAAAGTTTTAAATAATTCAGGCCAATTCCTGTCACTGAATAAAACAATAAATCGATATCTTAGTTTGTGCACGAGCGTTGTTACGTATAAGCATATTGTTTAGAAAATCTGTGTTTATTCTTATATCCGACATGACTAATCTTCCTCCCATCCACTAGATCGTCACATGTCAATTTCATTCATGTCCACGCCTGAATTTAAAGAACAAAAGCATTGTGTTTCCATGGTCTTTGTCGTAAAAATTTAAAGCACTGAGGAGGAGCGACAAGTTTTATTATTCTACTGAACATAGCAAAACTGATTGGCTAAAATGTAAACAAACGCGGTCAATTCCGGCCTCAGTCTTTTTTATTCCCTTGTGTCGCTGTATCACTGTTCTCGTAACAACACAGCAATGAACGACGTGAAAATGTAAACAAAGTTGAGAAAGACGGATGGCAAAAAGAAAATATCACGATTAGTTACATCAAAACAGTTTTAACAGATGAACTAGAATTTAAAAAAAAAAACAATTAAAGAATAATTCTATCATTTACAAGAGTTATTAGATTTCCCTTTGTCATATAATAAGGAGTTGTTATCATTGACAAGACAAAAGCATACCGCCTAACAACGAAGTGTTGCCTCTTTTAGATTTAATCACAAAAGATTCACGTCAATAAAACCCTCTTGAACAGATCTCTTTTATCGTAACAATAGATGATCATGTCTGTAGTTACTAGGATGGTCTGTCATGTGATTACGAACTTAAAAACTTGTTGAACGATTGCGGAAAGAGGATGAAAACTTCACGCAGTGGTCATATCGATCTAGTGAACTTACCAATAGTAAGGACTCGGAAACGATAGGCGTCAGACAAGCATTTAATATTTTCTCTTCTTGATCTGAAAGATCGACTGATAACCTATAAAAATGACATTACGAGGTTGAAAAAAAAATTATTAATAATTGACTAAAAAAAAAAACATAAACTCCTTAAAATCAATGTCGTCATGGCATTTGGCCGAAATTTAATTGCAAAAAATCATATTGCATGCGGACGTTTTATAGA
Organism: Turritopsis dohrnii; assembly: GCA_027922465.2. Classification (NCBI taxonomy): domain Eukaryota; kingdom Metazoa; phylum Cnidaria; class Hydrozoa; order Anthoathecata; family Oceaniidae; genus Turritopsis; species Turritopsis dohrnii. The sequence goes on along the minus strand of BQMF02000630.1, from coordinate 2,301 downwards.
AGTAACAGGTGAGTGTGATATTAACAAAGGATAAGGAAAGAGGTAATAGACAGCGAATGGTAATGAAAGCCTGTATCAAATGACATGATCTGAATAACAATATGGTTATCAACGACTATCTAGTTACCACGAACATATTTTGATTAAATGTGGATAGCACAAGAAATTATCATAAGATCAAGAACTTTCGAGAATAGGTGTGGCTGTACTTCATTCAATGTCGAAATTCCTTTTAAACACACAGCAGGTCGACATAATGGAGGTCATTCATTTGTTCTATGATTGTTAGATTACAACAGAAACACATTGGATTACTACAATCAAAACATCAATGAACGAGTTGACCTTGATCCTTCAGTTTAAACAACAGTTTAAATTGTTTATTCATCTCAAGTCTATGCAAACAAAACCCTATTGAACGGGTAATCGTAAAAGCAACCTATACTCAACCATTAAGATTTTCTAACAGTGCCATCATACGCTTAAATTGTATTTTTGTAAAATATATTTTTCACTTCATGTATGGTCAAAACTTCTTGAGATTGCTTCGCACTGGCCTTGATGTGAAGTCGGTAGTTTGCTTTTTGGTGGGAAAATCAAGCCAAGATGGCAGATACTTTTGTTTCAGCACATGGCGGGAAGCATCAACAGAGCAGCGCTTATGGGATAATTTCAATTCCTGATTTTACTTCCGGATAAAAAATTTTCGAAATAAATTTGTGAAAAAGAGTGTCAGCTAATAACCACAACAAATTGGATGAACTTGAAAATTTTCTTTTTTAAACGTCAGTGATCATCCGGATGAAATTCGACAAACCTTACAGGATGATCGGAAACACCTCTCAAACGTTCGTATGACAACCTCATAAGCTAGCTACAGTTGTAGATAGTAAGCTACAGTTGTAGAACTTTAAAGAATATAGTAAGAATGCAAAGGGTAGGATATGATGAACATACCTAATTAGGTAGTTAAGTAGATGAGTTCCACTGGACAGAGCATTTGACGCATACTTCAGAGCGAGTTCAGTGTTGGCGCACTCATCTGCTAATGCCAAGATCTGCAAAAAGAAAGAAAAAGAAAATCTGGGGGGTTCTAAAATCAACGAAACATTGAAGAATCTTTCGTATCACACAAAAACATGATGATGATAGAACTGCAAGGGAATGTGCACATCTAGCTACCAACATACAAATTCCTCAGCTACACTCAGTTAGGACTTGTTAAACCCGTCTGAACAAGATATAGGCTATATAACCATTTACAAAGAAATATCCTAAGCTCTGCAACACAAACTGAGCTGGTTGAACGAGAGCATGATCATCAAATATTTCCCAGTTAAGCTACCTGTTTGTATGTTCCATCGAGGATCGTGTCCAGATGATTCAACGGGGATGGCGTCTTGTCCTTGAAACGTGTCAATAAGCGCTTTTGAATGACACGAAACTGCGATGCACGCTGATTGAGCAGGTCGTTGTAAGTATTTAAAGACACGCGCTGCTCAAAGTGTGCATCGACTAATTCAAAATATTCACTTAAGGGTATTTGACCTTTGAACGAAGCTTTGAAGGCCACTCCCTCCTGAAGTAAAAGAAAAACAACAATGATAGCAAGTGCAAATCGAAACAGAAAAATTAAAGGACCTAGGCTCTCACTGAAGAAAGCCTTCATGAATTCCATATTTTCTAACCTTTCCTTTAAAATAAGATTGCAATCTTGTCACCAGTTGTTTCACTAACAAACACATAGCCTCGAATAGATCGGATTGAATTCGGTAACGATCTAAATATAGTCACAAATAACATCTCACATCTATATCTCCAGGAAGAATCCAAATGAATGTTCTTTGTTCGTTGCTGACGTAAGAACGCAAAGATGGATTTCCACTAGGCGAAGTTTTCCTGCAATTTGATTGGCTTGGGTAAAAAGTTTCGCTGTTTGAAAGGAATAACCATTTCGCTTTGCGTGTAAAAACTAGCGTAGTGGAAATTGGCCTTTAGGAAGATATATAGATGAATAATTGAGGAGAGGAAGAGATGGCAACGAGGATTAGTCCATAGACTTGAACTGTGAAAAAAACTGCCCTTACTTGATTGCTTGGAGGATAAGATGGTTACAACAGGTCCACCGATATACTGAACACCTAGGACTGGCACTGGTATAACCACATCGTTCACCATTTCTAAATACAAACACACACACACATACCAAACAAGTCTAGTTGTGGAAGGTTATATAATGTGTGGAGAGTAAATTCATTTTGTTCAGTCAGAACACGTGGGTTGGATAGCGATGTCTGAAGT